>CM022241.1:46304417-46772833 GCA_011696235.1 Quercus mongolica | reverse complement strand
CCGCACGCTTATAAAGTAAGCACTCTATAAGTGTGCAAGGCCTTCTTAGCAACTAAAATTTATCCTAAAAAAAAAACTAAATCAATTAAATCCAAAATACCTCAACAATTTCTTTATGAATAGATCTCCAATAATTTAATAGGAATAAAATCCAAACCTTACGTACATAATACCAATTGGCCAATAAATATAAAGCTATTAGAAGACCATCCAATTCCAAAATCACTAAGCTTCTTTTCCCGCTCACAACACAATCATCAAAACTCCCAAAACTTGTTATTCTTCATAATCTGAAATTGGAGGGGAAAAAGGGGGGTGAGTTGACAACTCAATAAGTAACCAAAACCCTAATAAGTTCTATCAGGCAATAGATCAATAAAGTAATAAGATGTAATATGAGCCTTCAAAAGTCATAATATGCTATGGGTTTTCAAAAAAAATAACTAAAGAAATTTCATAGTCTTAAAATAATAAGCTGCAAATAGATCACATACTTTAATCTTACAAATATATCATAGATGGTTTAGGAAGTAGTCAGCTTTTCATATATCAAAAGCTATAACTTACAATAGGTTCTAAAAATACATAAGCAGTTTTAAAGACTCAAATTAGTTCAAATACTCAAATGTAATTCATATTCTTAACAATCTTATGACTATGGTCACGCTATATCCCCGTGACTGGGCATCAGAGTACCAATGAATAACCCCCATTGGTTTGGGTATCAGAATACCAATGAATGACCCCCATTGGTTTAGGTATCAGAATACCAATGAATGACCCCCATTGGTTAGGTATCAGAATACCAATGAATAACCCCCATTGGTTTGGGTATCAAAATCAATTCATAGTCAAATTGTCCATAATCATATGTAATAAATCATAGTTTCTAACAAAAATATATCTTATTCAAATACGTATATATAATTATATATTCAATAATCAAATATATTTGTGATATTTCTATATTCTTATTTTAAATCAATATAGCTGACAAATATCAATTAAATAAAATAAATCTTATATTCAGTGCTCATATTTATTTGTGAAAATTCTTTATTCGTTACTTTGAATCTGTATAGCTAAAAACAATTAAATAAAATACATCATATATTCAGTAATCAGATATATTTGTGATAATTCTTTACTTGAAATCAGTAATACATTAGAAATAAAATTGTAATAACTGTAAACAAATTTTAGGAGTTAAATAAAACCAATTAGGATAAGGTTACTTACCTCAATCCAAAGCCTATTCAAAAATCCTTGCAGTTTCCCAAGACCAATCCAATGTAAACCTTTTACCAAACTAAATAAAGAATTTATTCCAAACAAGTATGTCACTTAGATCCTTGGACCTCAAATCTCAAGGCCACCCAACACCACAGAGACAACAAGGCAAAGATGCTTTACACGTGAAAAGACTAAATCCTTGGAAACCTTCAAATAATTGGTATTGGCTTCATCTTTTATCTATTAATAAATATAAAAGTTTTCTAAACTTTTATCTTTTGTAGCTTAGATGAGCATCTCTATGCACAACTAAGCAAGTAAGTTTTGTGGCTCGTGTTTGTGATGAGTAAAATTAAGTTATCTCTTGTACTTAACACTCGTATCACTCTTTTTGACGGGAAGGACTAAAAAATCCTAAGAGAAAGGCATAAATAACAATCTCACCACTGTTTCCCACCAATAATGAAATGACATTTGTATGCTTTGGCATAGCAAAAGTGGAATGTCAAATGCTTAACATAATTGGGTATTTCTTCTCTCTCTCTTATATGCCCATGCATAATATGCTTCAAAAGAAAAACATGCAAAAAATATAAAAGCAAAAAGAATCAAAATGCTTTTAAATATGATTGCAAGCATGTCTTTTAGGAGATGTGGGAGTTATAGGATATACCTCGAATGTGATAGTTCTCATCAAACAATTATGATTATGTGTAAGTTAAAGTGATTTTCTCATATCTCAAATCATCATAACATGTAGACACTTATACAATCTTGCGATGTTTTTTACACAACATGCAATATTCTTAGCTACTTTTGATACATGTGCAGGTACAATGTGATTTGGCTATCACAAGGAATACATATGTTAATGTATGCTCACTAAACTGTCTTGACTTGTTTTTTAAATATAAAATTGGTTAGACTTGTTTAGTGTGTGTGTGTGTTTTGGATCTAAATGCTTGACATTTTTCTTGTTGAGGATGATTTTGAAAGCTTAAAATGTTGTTTGGATCTTTAGTTGAGTAGCATGCTTGATTACATTCATATCTATGTCTTTCTCTTCCTTGAAAAATCGTTTTTAAGTAATCTCGATAGTTGCTCAATATCTCTCGACAACTAGGCTATCTATCGAGACTCTTCAACTTTTCTTTATCGCATTCTCGATAGCTCTTGATAGCTAGCTCGATCTATCGAGAAACTTTCTAACCTCTCGATAGCTAGTTCGATCCATCAAGGAACTTTTTGTTTGCTCGATAGCTCCTCGACATCTATCTCGATCCATTGAGCTTCCTTTGTGTAGAATCCTTTGGACAGATCCTCAATAGCTCATTGTTAGCTCCTCGATAGCTTAAATGCGCATTTTAAAGCTCGATAGCTTCTTGATAGCTCTCGATCAATCGAGTTTTATGAGATTTCTATAAATATGCACCTCCTGACTTCAGATCTACTCTCCTCGATCTCTCTCAATTGATTTCAGCCTTTTCACCTCCCAAACACACTTTTCTCTCTCTAAACTTCATTCCCAAGAGATTTTCGGCCTAAGGATCATTTTCTTTCCTCTAGTATGATCTTTTTAACTCATTCTATCATGCATTTCATGTTTTCTGACCTAACTTTTGGGATTTTTGATTAACTTTGGGGTTTTACAAAATTAATGAAGTTTTTGTGCAATTTTTGGGTTGGGTGTTGCTTCATTGAGTTTTTAAACTTCATGCAGTGCATCACATGTGCATTATAACAATGTTTCATGCATTTTAAATGTGTGTTTACTTTGTTGCTATGTTGTGCGCTAGTAGGTTTGGATTGGGCTGAGCCCATGATGCAATTATATTTGCGTGTCACATGTTCATACATTTTCATGCATATGTACCTTCAAGTTTTCATACTACAGCTCTCTCTCTCTCTCTCTCTCTCTCTCTCTCTCTCTCTCTCTCTCTCTCTCTCCCTTTTACATTAGTTGCATCATGGCACTTAAGTGTAAGTCTACTCCGTCCTAGAACCCTCTTCGTTTTGGGGCATCTTCTTCTTCTGCTCCTTCTGGCCCTACCCCTTCTCACGTTTGGTTCTGTGATGAGAAGGCCAAATAAGACTTCTTTGAGAACTTTTCACGACGCGACATTCATTCAGAACACTAAGTCATTCTGTCAGACTGTTTTGACACTAACCTTCCCACTATCATTCACAGTAGAGGTTGGGAGTCACTTTGTAGCATCCTGGTCATGTGCCCTTCCGTGATCATACAAGAGTTCTACTCCAATATGCATGGATTTGATTAATCTACACCCCAGTTTATCACTCACGTTCAGGGTGTGTGCATGGTAGTTACTTCGGATATTGTATTCAAGGTACTACATGTCCCTAGGGTAGTGCTTCCTGACTACCCTAGCTATGATCGTCTTAAGACTGTGTCTAATGATGAGCTCGCGTCTCTATTTTGTGAGACACCATCTTCTTGGGGTGAGTGTCATAACACCCCTTGCTCAGCCTTTGCTAAAGGTCTGAGATTCCTTAATATGGTGATGAAATTTATTCTTCATCCTTTGTCTCACTATAACACTATCACAGAGCCTCATGCTTGCATTTTGTTATCCCTCATTAATGATCTTTCTATTGACTTTCCTTCTCACTTCATACTCTCCTTTATAGATGTCTATAAGGATTTGATGACCCGTGATAAGCTCATTTTCCCTCCAGCTATCACGTGGCTCCTTCGCCATTTCTCTGTCTCCTATCCCGAGTCTCCCCACTTCACATTCATGTGTGCCATTGACGTCGCTACCGTTTGACGAAGCGCAGCACAATTGAGACCGAGGCAACCCCAGACACAGATGGCAGCTCCTCCGGCTTCTACCACCCCATCCTTCTCCGCTCCTTCATCTTCAGCGAGTAGAGTGACACTTGAGGCCATCATGGCACAGCTTGTGTGCATGGATGCTTGCCTTGACACTCTCAGCGATGAGTTGTGTCAAGTGAACACCCGTGTCAGTTGTATTGCACGACGAGAAGCTATGATGGGTGGTTTCACAGTGGCTTCCTCTCCTTCTCCCGAGGCATTTGAGGATGAGAGTGATGATGGTTCTGGCAGTACTGATGATGCTGAGGATGATGATGATGGCTCACCCAGTGATGATGAGATGTCTACTTGATGTACTTTCCCTTTGTCACCCGTGACAAAAAGGGGAAGTAGTTTTGAGATGAGAGTGGTCATACTCATAGGGGGAGGGTTAGTATAGGAGATAGGGTGAGTGTCTATATCAGGGATGTAGTAAGGATTTTTGTATCTTTTTTTTTCTTTCTATTTTAGATACATTATCTCTTGTACATGGGTCTTGTGACCATTTTGACATACATTGTACTTATTTTTTTATACATTGATGTATGTTATTCACCTATCTCTCCATGTGTTGTTTCTTTTCTCTCTTTATACACATGTTTCTTATTGATTGTATGCAATCTATTATTTCTGTTTCACACTAAGATGCCTTGATAAGTTTTGTTTAAAGGTTTCAGAAATACAGGTTGTCAAAGTTTACTTGCCATAAACTCTCTTCTTGCAAAGTTTTTCAAGAGTTTGTGTTAGGATAGATTTTATTGTATTCAACAAATGAGTATGAGTTGAGTGATTTATGACTTCTTTCATATGTTCATATGTTTTTTGTGGTTTTTCATGGATTGCCAAAGGGGGAGATTGTTAGGACATATGTGATTCAATGTTAGGAACATATGTCACTATTTTATGTAATTGGCTAATCCTTTGACAAAACACACTTTACTTGTAATTGGGTGGATCTAGGATGTGTTTAATACTTCAAGGAACAAGGTTTCAAGCTCAAGTGTTAAAGTCATGCAAGTCTATTCAAGAATCAAGTGTGAAAGTGTTGGATTTTAAAACTCGACAGTTAGCTCCACAGCTAGCATCTATCGAGGTTTAAAAGTTACTGAAGCCCGTGGCTCAATAGCTAACTCAAGAGATAGCTATCTATCGAGGTTTATGAAATTCAGTTTTTCAAAGCTAATTTCAATCCAATCCGTGGGTATATGTTTGGGCTTTCTTTTCTCACAACCCTAAACATATATAAGGATTATTTTAAGGGCCATCATGGGTTACAAAAGTTGCACGAGTGTGGAGCAAAGTCTTGTTCATGCAAACTGTGACCAGAAAGAGAATTTACCCTAGTTCATCTTTCTCTTGAAGAAGTTGCTGTGTTTATACACCATAGGGTTTTATGACCAAGGAGCTTATTGATCTTTTTCGTGTGATGAACTAAAGAACTTTGTAGCCAACATCTTTCTCAAGTTGGTGATTAAGTCACGTACTGGGATCCGTGAATCATTGGTTAGTCACGTACTGGGAGCCGTGCATCATTGGTTAGTCACGTATTGGGAGTCGTGCATTGAAAATGAGAGATTGTCACTACAGAACAAGTCCAATTGGGTATAGGGGTAAGGGTTCAACTGTAGGTTGGTATAAGGTAATGGGATTCCTTTACTTGTAACCACTCGGTAGAGTTTTTACCATGTTGGTTTTCCCCATTCGAACACAAATCACCTATTTGAAATTTCATTTGCATTGCATTTAGTATAATTGGTGATTTTTTTGTGTTACCACGCTATTGCATGTTAATTTGACTTAATTAATTCACTCGGCTAATTAATTGATTAATTTATCACAAGAGGTCAATACATTTTTGGCCTATTAGTTAGTTTCTCTGACTATAGGGTCATTATGCTTCTTATTCTCATTATTTCTTTAAATTTTCAAATGTTAGTTTCTTTGACTCTATATGTTGGCAGTTTGGGAGATTCGCCATGGTAGTGTCATGGCCTTGAAGGAAATTTTAACTCAACAAGGTGCTTCTGCTGGGGTGTTTATGCCTAACTTGAGTTGGGATAGTGCACTTTTTGTCGAACTAGAAGATAAAGGTATATCAAATACAATGGAGAGAGAGAGAGAGAGAGAGAGAGAGATATATATTTGAATATGCAAGTTTCATCAGATGGGCTTCAGCCAGATCTAAAGAGGCCTAAGTTTGAAGATGTGTCATCCTCAACAATGGCCAATATTGTCTCTTCTAGTGAGGTTGGCAATTTTGATGTCTACATGAAGGTTCATCATGGGTGGAATTTGCCTTTTGGGCTAGATAATGGCCAGTTGAATGTTACACTTGTTAAGGTGGAGCCAGAATCTTTTCTTGATGGTGCTTGCTATTCATTTAAAGATGCTGCTGATACTGCTGAGATGAAGGGTTATGCTGAGGATAAGGTTTCCATTGGAAAAGAAGATATGTTGAAAAATTGTAAAGTTGTAATTTACAACTATGTGTTTTGTTGGCTTTTATTCTGTGCCAAATTTTATTGTAATTTTATTCAATCTTTTATACCCTGTATTTGTTGTGGGGTTTAATTGTAAGGGTTGTATGATAGAGAGAGAGAGAGTGTGAAGACTTAAGTAATTGAAGACAGAAGAGTTTTCGTGGGTAGCTCACGACTAAGCATCCCGCGAAATGATGCATGTGCCCTGTACATGACTGGAATGCTAAGAGTTAGGACAAATGGAGACAGTTGTGTTTTGTGAATAGCTTGCGGGTAAGGCCTTCTTGCGAGACACTTGCGAAACATTTTGTTTTGCCAGACTGTGCTATCTAATACACACTTTCTGTACCCACACTATATATACCCACATTACCCATAAAAGTTAAGGAGTGCTTCGAAGAGAAAACCCTAGCCACAAACCTTGAGAGTTAGAGATTGATATACACATAATCCTCTACACAATTGCTTGTGGATTTTCCTCAACTTTTACCTCTCCATTTCCATATCATTGAGAGGTTGATAGCCCAAACACTTACCACACCCTTTCATAATGTCAAGTGAGGTTTTGGTGCTACTGGGAAGTATTGGAAGAAGGCATGGATGGCAGATGCAACATGGTACTTGTTGCAGGATCCGTAAAGCTAGACAAAACATGATTCCGAGAAGTCTTGTCGGAGTAGGAGCTTGGAGGACTTAGGTATATCGGGTAGATTAGGCTTGGAGGGTCTCTTGCTAACCCATGTATCCCAACTAATTGTCTAGTAGATCGATTACTACTTGGAGGGCAACAAAGAGGTTTTTCGCCGAGTTCTTCGGTTTCCTCTTCGATAACACATCGGCGTGTTATCTTGTGCTTGCATTCTTCTTTCCTACTCTTTTACTTTTCATTTTACTGCTATGTTATAGAGTAGCTTGTTTGTTTATCTGCTCACATTTACTCTATTCCGCACTTAGTATTAAGTTAGAGTAAAATCAATTGAGCCGTAACTTTGATTTGAGGGTCTAAATAGCTTTTGTATTTTCACACATTTTCGAGCATTCAATTAGTATCAGAGTGGGTACACTCGCTGTGGTTTTATTACCTGAGTGTGATCCTAGACCCCTTGGCTTACTATGGATAGTGCTATGGCAAAGGCCAATATGAAGTGTAGTAAAGGTGTTTGTGATAATGACTCTATGAGCATATTTGGAAATTGTTCTAGTAATGAGCTTTTAGAGGTATTCAAGTCTAAGAAACATGCTAGGATGTTTATGAACATGCTGAAATCATTAGTTCATAGAAATCATGATATTCATAATAGCTTGTGTAAGTCGAATTCCTTGATTGAAAAATATAAGAGAAGGAATAGACATTCGTGTGATAAACTTGATGGTTTGAAAAGAAAGCTTCACTCATCTATGAATGAAGTAAAGAAAGATGAGTCTTGCTTTGATGGTCAAGAATGCATATCAAATGCTTGTCTTTTTGTTCATACCGCATTGAAAGTGTTTAATTCATGTTTGTGGTATCTTGACAATGGTTGTTCAAGGCATATGACTGGAGATAAATCTTTGTTCAAAAATCTCAAAGAGAAGGAAGATGGTTTTGTCACATTTGGAGATGGTAGCCACTCACAAGTTCTAGGAAAAGGAACCGTTGATATTCTGGGACTGCCCTTATTGACTAATGTGCTATACATTAAAGGATTAAAAGTGAATTTGCTGAGCATCACTCAAATATGTGATGAAGAATTTTTAGTCCAATTCTCAAAGAATGGATGTCTAATCCTAAATGAAGAAGGTGTTCAAGTTTTGAAGGGACTTAGGACCACCGACAATTGTTATGGGGTTATTCCCAAACCAAGCATAGCATGTCGAAGTGCTTGAGTGAATCTTTTGGAGCTGTGGCATCAATGACTCGGACATGGAAATTACAAGCAAGTGGTAAAAGTCTCAAAACTTGAAGTAGTGGTTGGTTTACCAAAGTTTGGAAAAGTTGAGAAGAATGTTTGTGGTCCATGCCAAATGGGAAAACAAACAAAGTCATCCCATCCCAAAGTAAATGTAGTTGCTACTTCACGTACTTTGGAATTACTTCACGTGGATCTAATAGGTCCAACGAAAACTGAAAGCATGGGCGGAAAGCGATACATTATGGTGGTAGTTGATGATTTCTAAAGGTACTCTTGGGTAGAATTTCTTAGAGAAAATTCAGAAGCATGTGACAAGATGGAAAGGCTATGCAAGAAGCTACAAAATGAAAAGGGAGTTCCCATAGTCAAAATCAGAAATGATCATGGGAAGGAATTTGAAAATGCAAGTTATCAGAGGTTAAAAGGACAAAGAAATGACAAAAGGAATTGGGCTGCTAAACAATTAAGAGGTCGAGATGGTGATTCCAAAGTGATGAAGATGATTGATGCATTCACCACCTGTTTGGCAAAGTTCAACAGAAGGTTTGAAGGTCACAACTCTCGTACCCAATCTTATAGGGATATCACCCCAAACGCACATGACATGTGGGTGTTGTGAAATTTTAAAGTACTCACAAGTATACGAACCGTACCGAAGTATAGTTTGACCAGAACGAGATCGAACCCACAAGGACTTGAATGAATGTAGGAAAATTAAATCAAATCTTAACCAAATTAATCCTAATCTAGTTTAATAAAAATTGGTTGTTTGCAATTAAATAAACTAAGCAAATAATAAAATTAACTAGATAGTTAAACTAAGCAAAAGATATAAAGCAATAAAAAGATGTAAACAATCAAGGGAAAGGAGTTAAGGTTTTGGAATCTGTCTTGTAAGTCATATCAGCATATATTTATGATCATTAATTTTTCCCAACTCACTACATGATAATCTAGAAATCAATCTTGCTATCATAGAAAATATTCTCATTAAAATCCTTATTTTAAAAATCAAAAGCATGTTCTTCTTCGCTTCTTAAGTATAAAATCAAATCATCAATTGTATTCGTAGCCAAAAAAATCATATATCCACTTCTAAAAATCAAATCATAAATTGTATCCATTGACAGACAAATCACAAATGATATCCAATTTTATAATCAAGAATTAATTAAGATAAATCCTAAATCATGAGAAAAACATGATTGAACTCATATCTAGAATCTCATCTTAGTCAATTGATATGAAGCAAGAACAATTTAAATCATTAAAGAACAACTATTGTGGGAAAAATCAAATCACATAAATATTACTAATAATCCTTAACAAGGTTTCATCCACAACCTTAATTATAAATTTAGCTACTCATGGTAATTGAAAGAAAATACAAAAATAAAATACTAAACATTAAACTATAATATGATTAAAACTAACTGTCATGGAAGAGGTAGCCACAGCTCTCTATACATTCAGCCCTCAGCCCTAGCACTCCTTGAATTTTGCCCTAAAGAGCCTTTAAATAGGTCAAGGAATCCTATTAAAAGTTGAATTCCTGTTTGAAGAAAATCGTAGATTTTTAGGCTTCATTTAACAGATGATTTCGGCCCATTTAATGTCTGAATTTAGACTTTTGGAAAACTACAAAGTTTTATCCGTTTAAGTTAACATTCCAGCCCAACTTGAATCATCTCAATTGGACTTCTGAGCCGAAATTTATGTCAAAAATACTAACTGATGTGCAATCTGGAATTCTAATCCAAATTGGACTTGGATTTGATGCAAATTTCATTTAATTCCTTGCTCCAATTGGACTTAAATTTAATTAGGTTGGTCTTCTTTAACTTCATCATGGCCCTTGTAAAAGTAAAGTCCATTAGCTTTCTTCTTTGCACAAATCCACTTATTTAATTCCATTCTCCTACAAAAGACAAATTCATCCAATAAGATTCAATTAAGCACAAAATTGATTATTCAACATTATTCTGAAACCAAATATAAAATGCATGAATTAACTCAAAATAAGTATGATAATATTTTCTAACAATGATATAAATATGCAAAATTAAGTTATTATCAATGCACATCAGTGGGTGAAGAAGGGTACTCATGCATGATCACCTTCTATGTCCATGCATTAATACTTCCAATGTTTAGGTTCATAGGTTCATGCATCATATCATGCATTGTTTTTTGTTTAGAGCATGTTTCTTTTACAAGTTCTGATTTGTACTTGTTTTTATTGATCTTACTTTTCTTGTTCTGTTTTTGAGTGTGTTCAAAAATTCAAAAACCATAAAAATTGAAAAATCTTCAAAAAGTTTGATCGCTTGTGTTGTGTATATCACATGTGAGTTTGGCCTAGTACCTTCGTACTAATGGCGTAGTGCATTTTCGAGCTTAGCTTGTTATGTATGCACATATATCTGTGTGGGAAAAATCTTGAAAACTATGGGTGACTATTGTAAATAGATCTTTAAACTTGTCATGAATGATTGATCAATTGTCTTGATGGTCTTGATACTTGCATAGATGTGTGCCTATATATCTTCCCACCTTTACTTTTATGTTTTTGTAAAAGATCTCACCAAATGTAAATCTCAAAATGAAAATAGATTATGAGCTACAAAAGCCTATCACAAATATTAGTATTTGACTAGGAAAAGGGGAAAGCAACTCTTATATTGAAATGTATGGTGCTCAAAAAGCCAAAGGCTAT
The DNA here is from genome assembly GCA_011696235.1 of Quercus mongolica. Classification (NCBI taxonomy): domain Eukaryota; kingdom Viridiplantae; phylum Streptophyta; class Magnoliopsida; order Fagales; family Fagaceae; genus Quercus; species Quercus mongolica. Next base: position 46,761,676 of record CM022241.1, on the reverse strand, counting down.
CTCTCAATGTTGAAATATCAAAACTTTCAAGCACTGATCTCAAAAAGAGATGTATTATCCAAAAAGGATCAAATGTTATGATTTATGTAGAAGCCAAATGAAAAACTTCTGAGTTTTGTAATCATTCTCTTGTAGAAGGTCATATATGCTCATTTCTATAATTGAGATAGTCCACTTGACTGAGTACCAGCTGTGTATGATTTGATTGAATTGATCATTGAAATTTCACTCAAGTCTATGAACTATTCCACATTTGATACTCACCCACAACACACAAGACTTTAATTCAATTAATGCTTATCTCATTTGTGTGATTGTATATGTTCAAATGTGATGTGTATGCTCAATTACTTGTTGATCAAACCTGGTATTAAACCCAAAAATATTTTTGAGTGTTTTATATGTTTTTGAAAGTGATTTTATACTTTCGTGTTTTTAGTTTTTGGTCAAAATGCATTTTTGTGTTTTTCTTCAAAAACTGGTTTAGAGGCTGTTTTGCGAGAAGCTCGCGACGTAGAGCTTCCCGCGAGATGTGCTTAAGGAAAATTAAAAAGTCACATTTTCATACAAAAAGCCTCACTATTGCCTCACGAGTATTTCGCGACTAACTTCTTCTCGTGAAATGTTTTTAGGCAAAAACCTGGAGATTTTTCAACTTCACACAGAGGCTATTGTGACTGTCTCGCGAATGATTCGCGACTAAAAGCTTCTCGCAAAAGCTTCAATGTGTCTCGCGACTAATCTCGTGACTGCCTAACCCGCGAAAAATGCGTGTTTTCAGTTTTTATGTAGCAGATGTGACATGTTTTCAAACACTCTTAACTTCCCTCGCTCTGCCTCTCTCAAACCCCCCTCAACCCTAAACCACTTTTCACTAAAACCCCATCACTCTCAAGCTTATTTTATGCATTTCCAACTTCAAGGTATGTTTTCTAAAACATTTTCTTCATGTTTTTCTGAGTTTATGCAGAAATTTAGGTTAGGGTTCTAAAATTTTGGGGATTTTTCGAAAATGGGTTGGGGTTCTTAAATTTGTTAAATTTTTTCCAAAATTTTGATTGGGCTGAGTACCATTTGCTGTGATTGTTCTTGTGTTGGCCCCATGTGGCAGATTGAGCATGTATTAAGGCAGCTTTTCACTATGTTCATGCATTTTTCATAAGTTGTGTACTCTGTTGCATGTTAGGTGCTTAACAGAATGTTTTAGTAACATTTCTGTGTTGAATTGGACTCAAGTGAGTTCCTTGGCTTGGATTTAGTCATGATTGATCATGTTTACCATGTTTTGGTCAGTGTTTGAGTGTTTTACACATTTTGCCCATTTTGTGCCTTAATTCCATGCCATGCACACACTAGGCACATCTCATGCTGCATCCTCATGCATCAGCACATGCACAACCCTGGCACACATAGTCACAGTTACTTCATTCATGCATTATGTTTTTGTTTACATGGTTAAACACTTATAGCATGCTGTTTTGTGTTTGTTCACTCTGTTTAGAGTTTGTTATGCTCTATTGTGTGTTGTTTTACTTTTGTTTTGAACTAACATGTATCTAATCATGTTTTTGTGTTCTGTCTTGTGTTTTTTTTTTTTTTTTTTTTTTTTTTTGCACTTTGTTCTTTTCTGTTCTATGTTCCCTTGTGTAGATGGCTCCTACTAAGCATGCAGCTCCTAATAGATCATCCTCTAAACATGCATGCATTGATTTTGATAACTTCAAGTTTGCTGAGGCTAATATGAAATACAATGCCTGCTACAAAAGAGCAACCATTATTATGGAGAGGGTGGTCAAGCTAGAAACCTTTGAGGACACCTTCATCCCTAAGGTGTTCAAAGAAAGGACTTAGACCAAGCTGTTGAAACCCAGTTGGGGTTGTCTACTCAGAGATCATAAGAGAATTTTTCTCAAATGCTACTGTGGAAGGAGACCGTATAGATTGCTGGGTGAGGCACAAAGAATTTGTGATTACAGGGGATAGCATTCAAGAATTTTTGGAGATTCGTCCTCCCTCTCAGCCAATCTCAGCCCAATATAAAGACAAATTGGGATCGACTGAGGAGATGGTGCAAATACTTAGTGGTACATCAAAGAAGTCATCCATGAATACAATCCCATTTTCATCGGAGATGAGGACATTGGCATATGTGATGATTCATAACTTGTACTCGGTCACCAACCTCACTACACTGTCAGCTCCAAGGATAATGTTTCTATATGATCTCTTCACCCACAAGGAGAATGATGTTTGTGGACACATCTTCCATTTGTTTAAAAAGAGCATTGAGAAGCAGAACTCAAGGATTGTAATGCCCTTCCCCAATCTCATTATGGGCCTAATTGCAAAGGAGTGGCTCAAACTTCTGAGTGGCCTCATAGTGGTTCATAAGGAAAATCCCATTGGTGCACATACACTCACTAGGAGCACAGCTGACATCAAGGACTCCAAAACAGGTGTGCACACAATACCATGACCTCGAGTTTAGAAGGAGGGAGGTGATATAGAGGATGAGATAGAGAGATTTACTATTGCTCTAGAGAGCTCAGCTCAGCCATCACCCTCAGCACCAGCACGAGGACTAGACAGACTCGATCGTCTTCTAGCTAGAGTAAAGCAGATGTACACTATGTTAGACTCCCATGTGCAGCACACGACAAACCAATTTGCATATATCCAGGGTCAGATCACAAACTTATCATCTTAGATCGATGATTTGTCCGTTGACCAGGGTTCAAACTCCGAGTCCGACCAGTTTTAGCCCTTTGGCCATTTCAAATAAAAAGGGGGAGAAAATTTTGAGGGGAAGCTTGCACAGTTAAGGGGAGCATAGCTTAGGGCTTAGAAACATTTGTTCATTCAAGCGGTTTACCTTTGTTTATTTTAGCTTTCTATAATAGTTGGTTTACTGTGTTTACTACTTTTGTATAAAGCTTTAGTACTCTGTTTTAATTTCAGTTTATATTCAGTAATATTTGTTTACCTTATTGCTTTGTAGCATTTTTTTGTGCTTTTAATATATTACTAATATGTCTTAAGTACCTCACACTTGTACCCTAGTAGGATCTTGTATCCTAAATGCATATACTTCGTGTATTTTGCATTGGTTGTGTGTTGGACGTGCAATTGATCCTTGTGAGTGATCTTCATTGCATTGCATGTCTGGATGAGCATTTACTTGTTAAATGTTCATTGTAGTCATTCTTTAATATCTATTCCTGTATGATCAAGATATGCTTACATGTTTATATTATGTTTACAAACTTGATCACATTTTACTTGCTCATATACGTACCATGTATTCAACCTGTCATAAGCTTCATGAAAGTTTTGTTTGTGTGCAAGTGTTTCAAGTTACATGTATATATGTGCAAGTGCTTCACAGCTTCTAGATTAGGTGTAAGTGAGTTTTGCCATCGTTTCCAAACTCACGTTTAAGTCAGAGTCTGTTTTAGGGGTTTTGTCACAAAATAGCCAAAGAGGGAGATTGTAAAGTTGTAATTTACAACTATGTGTTTTGTTGGCTTTTATTCCGTGCCAAATTTGAGTGTAATTTTATTCAATCTTTTATACCGTGTATTTATTGTGGGATTTAATTGTAAAGGTTATGTGATAGAGAGAGACTGTAAAGACTCAAGCAATTAAAGACAGAAGAGTTTTCGTGGGTAGCTCGCGACTAAGCATCCCACGAAATGATGCATATGCCCTGCACATGACTGGAATGCAAAGAGTCAAGACAAATGGAGATAGTTGTGTTTCGCGAGTAGCTCGCGAGTAAGGCCTTCCCGCGAGACACTCTCGAAACATTCTGTTTTGCCAGCCTATACTATCTGATACACACTTTCTGTACCCACACTATATATACCTACATTACCTACAAAAGTTTAGGAGTGTTTCAGAGAGAAAACCCTAGCCACAAACCTTAAGAGTTAGAGATTGTTATACACAAAATCCTCTACACAATTGCTTATGAATTTTCCTTAACTCCTACCTCTCCATTTCCATATCATTGAGATGTTGATAGCCCAAACACTTAGCACACCCTTTCAAAGTGTCAAATGAGGTTTTGGTGCTGCTGGGAAGTATTGGAAGAAGCCAAGGATGGCAGATGCAACATGGTGCTTATTGCAGGATTTGGAGAGTTAGACAAGATACAGTTCCGAGAAGCCTTGTTGGAGTAGGAGCTTGGAGGGCTTAGGTACATCGGATAGAATAGGCTTGGAGGGTCTCTTGCTAATCCATGCATCCCAACTGATTGTCTAGTGGATCGATTACTGCTTGGAGGGCGGCAAAGAGGTTTTTTGCCGAGTTCTTCAATTTCCTCTTCGATAACACATCGGCGTGTTACCTCGTATTTGCATTCTTCTTCCCTAATTTTTTACCTTTCATTTTACTGATGTGTTATAATGTTTATGGGTTAGAGTAGCTTGCTTGTTTATCTGCTTGCATTTACTCTATTCCGCACTTAGTATTAAGTTAGAGTAAAATCAATTGAGCCGTAACTTTAATTTAGGGGTTTAAATAGCTCTTGTGTTTTGACACATTTTCAAGCATTCAAAAATATTCCCGAAAATTGTGAGCTGATGAACTTCGTTAAACTATCTAGGCATTCTTGGCTAAAAACTGTAAATTTCTTCAAGAATGTGCAATTCGTCTATTGTGTCTGTTGTCTCTTGACCGGTATGGTTTGATATATGTGTTTTTATATATGAACTGTATACTTGAGTGATTTGGATTCATCTTAATTTATTAGGTACAGTAGACTATGTATTTCTGATCTGTGTTTGTGTATTCATATATCAGTAAATTTTATTATTTTATTTTATTTTATTGTAGATTTGGTGATTATGTATTGGATCAGGATGTTGCTCCTGTACGGGAGACCTGTGCACAAGCATTAGGTGCCATGTTTAAGTACATGCATCCCACATTAGTTCATGAAAGCTTAAATATATTGCTGAAAATGCAAGTAATCTAAGGGTATTCTTTTGGTGCTAAATAACATTGATTATTGTGTGGTTCTAACATTCTTACCCTTATCCTTCTTGTGATTTCCAATGTTTATGCTTACATTATAAATCTTTGTTTAGTGTAGACCAGAGTGGGAAATTCGTCATGGGAGTCTTTTAGGTATTAAGTATTTGGTTGCTATGCGGCATGTAAATCTTTGAAGCACTATTTATTGTGATAATTCTAGTTCTTCTAGAAGTTAGACTCATCTTATGCATCGATTCACTATGCATTATGGTTCTTGTGGTTGTTTAGTGTACATCTAATTCCTTGAAATTATGGATGAATGTTCAAAATGTGTATAAAACACTATGAACGTTTAGACTTCCAATTTCCAAATTATCAACTCAAGCTTATTATCAAACAATTAATGTGCGGAATATGAACATAAGCATATAACAGAATTGATAAACAATCTAAACCAAATAAAATCACATCCATTGCAGAAATTAAATGGCAAAAATTAAGGGAAGAGAGATTAAAACACAAGGACAACATAACAATGTGTTATCGAAGAGGAAACCGAAACTCTCGGCGTAAAACCTCTCCGCCGCCCTCCAAGCGGTAAATAATCCACTAAAGAATGTAGTTGGGATACATGAACACTAGAAGATCCTCCAACCCTAATCTATCCAATGTACCTAAGCCCTCCAAGCTCCTACTCCAACGAGGTTACGCTGAACCTATTTCTTCTTTAGCTTACCGGATTCTGCTATAACCCATTGCATCAACCAATATGAATTGGTTCCTTTTGAACTGCTTCCCAAAGCACCAAAAAGCCTTTTCATAGATATGGGTAAGGTGAGAAAAGGATTTGGTTAAAGAACCTCTCAAGGATGTAACAATGGAGAGGGTGAAAATTGAGGAATTTGAAGAGTCAATATGTAAAGATTGTGGATGAGTCAATCTTGTTTTTCTCTAGGGTTTCTCTCTCGAAATTCTCTCTGGAAGCTCTCAATATTTCGTGGGTATAAGAGGTATTTATACTGGAGTGAGAAAGGAAGGCGAAGAGTCAGTTTTTTCAAAACAGAGTGGACTGGCAACTTGGCCTCGCGACTTGACTGAGTCGCGAGTCCAAGCCACGAGCTAACTGAATGGCCAGTCTGGACTTTTTGTCTTGTAGTGCTACAACTAACATGACGGTTCAGCTTCTTTACATGCTTCACTGGTGTGCATCTTCTGGCGGCTTACAAGCCACAAGCCACCCGCGAGATCCAGCTGCGAGTCTCTGCTTCACTGCACAGTCTTGAGTATTTCTTCACACTTTCTCACACACTACCCTTACATGATTCCCACCTAAACACAGGGTTACTAATTGCTAAATTACAAGCAAATTTGGCATCGAATAAAGCCAACAAGATGGTTGATTAAATTCAACCTTACAATGGAAATTGGTCTACCTGAAGGAAATTTAAATGTGTGGAATGTTTCTTTTGCATTAAGTGTCTGGCGTAGTCTTTAATATGAATAGAATGATAAGATTTTGAATACCCTTTTTCGAAAGAGGACTTTTTACACTTGATTATTTTAAGAGGAACACTAAAAGAAGGCCAAGATGTCCAAATTTGATTACGTGCCAAACGTGCGTGATTTTAGTTTTTTTTGTGTAAACTGAAGTATTTTCTTATGCTAAGTATTTTAATTATTATGTAGTAGATCATGTGGCATCTGTGTAACAGATTTAGAAGCATTATTTTACGTTTGAATTAGTGATTGTGATCGCACCTTAGATAGCACAAAAACCTGACTTTTTTTAGGAGTTTTCTAAAGTTGTATTGACAACTTTTTCTAGAGAATTGAATGAACTTTCCACAAACATTTGTGACTTTTCCTCTCCCATTTTCTTAGGGATTGAGCTTGAGTGTTCTTTCTAGTTTAATAGGCAAGGGCTAACACATGGGATTTTAAATGGGAGGTAGAGTGGAACTCAAGCCCTCTTGCTTTGATACTGTGTTAAATTATCGATTGTCCCAAAAGTTTAAACTATTGGGATTGGTAAATTTAATCATTTAATCATATACTTCTAATAGTATCAAATGCAAGTTTTGATCCAAAGGAATTGGGTGGGAATTTGGGTTATTTTCTCTAAGGATTTGCAAGATGTTTCCAAGGAGAAAGAATCAACCTCTTGGACCAACTCCTCCACCAAATTGGAATGTTGCATTTGATCAAGAAGTAGTGGTTGGTATGTGTAGGCACCCAATCTCTGCCTTAAGGATCGGGCATGGAATTGGGCTCACAATTTACTTATAGAGTGGGCCTAGTGTTTCCTACTAAGAGTAGTTCCACTCTGAGTGACACTTTAACTTCCTTTGACCCCAGTAAACACTCTTGCTTTCCTCTCTATGCTACCCTCTTCCCTAGCTCTTCCAATTCGCTTTCTTTCTCTCTCTATTCTCCCTTTCCTTTCCAAAGTTCCCAACCCCCTTTCTTTACTCAATTCTTCTATTTATAGCTTAAGGTTTTAGGGGTTTCATGATTGCATTTTGGTCTCACTCGTGTGGGCGGGGTCCGATGTGATTATTCTTGACATGGAATATATCTCGTTGGAAATGGTGGTAGTGGCTTTGGAACTGATTTCCGCCGCCAAAAGATAGCCCAGCAATGATACTCCCCAAGGCAATACCGAGCCACAGGGGAGGTATGTTTTTCTGAGCATACGCAATCCCAAACAAATCATAAACGGTCGGTCATGGGCTTATCTATCGCGCACTCAAAACTGATATGGACTTAATATGAGGTTTAGGCCTAACTTCAACTTTTGAGAATGTTCGAGCCCAGGCCCATTAAGCCTGAGGCCATACACCGTACAATAGCCCCCCCTTGATTCGTGTTCGATCACTAGGAGCGAATCAAGGACAACCCAAAGGGTGCCAGAGGCTCCTCGGGAAGTTCAACCGTCAATCATTAAATGAGCACTACGGTTATTAATGCCCCCTCAAAAGCAACGCTATGACGGCTTGTCAAGTTTGAGCGTAATCATGGCCTGGCGGTTCGTGAACCGAGGTTACGCGTGTGGGAGTTACAAAATGAAGCTAAAAGGATTTTTCTCGCTTCTTCCCATTAAATGCCTTCCCCTTATAAATAGTACCTTTTGACCCATCCCATCACTCTTTACACCCTTATTCTCTGAATTTCATCCTCTACCAAGAACACTTCTTCCGAGCATAGATTTTCATCCTCTGCCATCCTTCTTCTTTTCCAAAGTTTTTTTTTTTTTTTCCTTCTCTGATTCTAGATTCAAAAATGGGGTACTCTCACCTTCTTAATACTGAGGCATCTCTAACTAACTTTAGAGCGACCTATGGTGTTCCTAAGGATGTAGAAGTGGCTTACTGTCATGAGGGTAACATTGCTCTTAAGCGGCACCCTCAGGTAGTGTTTTTCCCCTTAATGACCATCTTAGAAGGAAGGGTTAGGTTTCCCGTGGACCCTCTGATACTTAGGACGCTTAGATTTTATGGGTTAAGTCTCGACCAACTCCCTCCCAATTTTTACCAAGTAGTGAGTTGCGTCAGCCGTTTAAACCAATTATATGGATTACAGCTAGATCACCATGATATCAATTTCATGTATAGTCTTTGTGGTAACATTAGGACGAATTATCACTTGAAAGTTAGGGATGTATAGGTATGACTAATATCATGTCTGCACGATTCTAACAGAAATTCAGCAGGAGAATACGTCCGGGTGAGTGGCAATTGGCATGCCAATGAGCTCACCTGCCCAACCTTACCTCAGGACATTGGTCAATACCGTGCATATCTAACTATTTGTACTTGTATTTTGTCTATCTTTGTTACTGTCTAAAAATGTGTTTTTGTTTGTTTGTTTGTTTGTTGTTGTTGTTGTTGTTGGTTTTTTTTTTTTTTTTTTTTTTTTTTTTTTTTTTTTTTTTTTAATGTAGACAGCAAGAGATTCAAGCTAGAAATCAGAGTTATACATGTACGGGACCTAAATTTTGTTCTCTGATTAGAAATCTTCGTGGATTTTGAAGGGTTGCTTCGAGCATCTCACCTCATACTCGATTGCACTCCAGTCTACTCCACCTTGCAGCCATTCAAGCAAGCTCTATTAGTAGATAGCCCGCTACTATCTTACATTGACGTATGCCATCCGAACTTCCTCCCTTCTAACCTAACCATAGGCAAAGCTCATGACCTCGGCCCCCAACTGACAAGAGCGGAGTTGTTAGTTCCTGTGAGAGATGCATTAGCCAACTCCGTTTTCCAAGGCCGTGCTGTCCATAGACCTGTTGAGGAAGCCGATGCTGTGGTTCAACCAGTCGAACAAGCAGAGGTCAAGTCGATAAATTCTTCCGAAGTAGAAGCCGAACAGGAAGAGGGCAATATAGTGACTAGAAGGATGATGATGATGGAAAGGTTCATTCCCACTGCATGCCCATCAGGTCAATAGTAGTAGGCCCAAGGTAGAGATAAGCATCCTTCAACCACCCGAACCCAGAAAAGGCAGTATACTGCAGCCTCTCCCCAAGTACAAGAAGAAGCCCCCTTGAGGACTCCCTCGGTTGTTACGATGGGTGGTGTGGTTATTCAGGAGCCCACTGGTGAAGCTCGTCTTACCCAGTAGCTTGGATCCAATGTGGCATCTTTCTTCACACATTCGGCCGCGGGATGGCAGACGATTTTTAGGCTCGGGAATGAGCCCCTCCTCGTGACGGCTAGTGTGAGAACCTGGGCTTAAGGAAAGGGTGCTCGGGTTACGCGAAGCCTGGTCCAAGGCCTATAGCTTTCGAAATACATGCACTTCTTCTTAGGTGGTGTAGACGAATCCTTAACCTTTTGGCTTTAGTGGCACACCATAGTAGTAATGCACTTTACTTTTCTTTTGTTTCACGGGTAAGTGTTTATACTCTTCCGTCACGCTTGTTGACATTGTGATTACAAGTAGTGCAACTAGCTTACATGCTCGAGGACCGACTAAAAGAGGCCACCGAGGGCGCTAACCAGAAGCGAGCTTTGAAGGACGTAGCAGTGGCCACAGCAAAGGACAAGGATAAGGCTACCGAGGATGCCAAAAGAAGAGCACTGGAAGCTAAGAGAGCCCAGGCATTGGCCGAGCAAAACCTAGCAGAGACGGGTGAATAACTGGGGAGAATGGAGTTTAAGTTGGTCGAGATGGAGAGCCTAAATATGGTGCAAGCCATTGAGATCGCAGAGCTAAAGGCAGCCCTTGATGTGCCCGAGGATAAATGGTACAATCTTCACGGATGCCAAAAATTCTGTGGAGCCTATCATTTACCAATCGAGGCACCATGGGTTTGGCGAGGGTTGGGTGGCTACTCTACAAGCAATGGGGGTGCCACATGATTCACCATTAAGAAACCCCAAGCAAATACCTTACCCTGAGCCTCCTCCCTTTCCAGTTCAAAATCCTACAGACGCCAAGGAAAAAGGAGACACCCCAAGCATGAGAGCGTTAGTGGAGGCAATTGACTCTCATATGGAGTTAGTTGATCTTGAGATCACTAGCAACCTAAATGCTCTAATGTGCAACACCCCGTCCTCCAATCCAGATCCTACTACTCAGCCCACCAGGGATGCCAAAGCTGGGCACGCCGTCGACACTACTCCTAGTCAGCCTGATGATCCAGCCATTTAAAAGATTTTACTTAGTCCTTCTTTAATTTGCTTTTAAATTTATTTTATTTGATTTGCCTATGGTCACCGGGATGTGTGACAGAACACTTGCTTTATTTTATCTTCTGTCTTGTTTATTTAGTTTACTTATAGTCACCGGGATATGGTGACAAAATATCAGCTTTGTTTAAATCCGTGGACAACTTTTATTGATGTTTTCCTTTGTGAACAATTTTTAATAATATATTTGGAGTTGAATTACTTCGGCACTCAAGATCAAGAAGGCTTCTGTTTTCGGAGTAAGTAAAGGTCAGGATTAGGTTTCCACTTGCCCGGTGATAGGGATCGAACTGGGGACAGGTTTTTGTCCTTAGATAAAATAGGGATTAGGTTTCCACCTATCTGGTGATAAGGATCTAACCGGGGACAGATTTCTATCCTTAACTAGTCAACAAATCAATAATGACAATGCTAGGCGTGTGAATATACATGCATGCATATGTTGGAAAATCTAGTTTTGTATCTCATATAAAACACATAGTGGAAGCAACAAACACGGATCTACTTCATTCATGAAAGATAACATGTAACCTTGAATTCTTGAATAAAGAATAGAAAGCGTACCTTGATGCAGTGAAATTCAAAACCAAAACTTGAGAATACCTTCAATCTTCATCTCAATCCCACATGGAGCCCAAGATGTATGGTCTCTCAATCAGTCTTTTGTACATAGATTCTCAAAGAAAAATCCTTCTTTTTTCTCCTTGTAGAGAAAAAATGTTTTCTTTTCTTTTCATCATACGTACATTCTAACTACCGTAGTAGTTACTTATTTAATAACTCTTATTAAATAAAAACTAATTATCTAATTAGGTTAGCTTTTTGGGCCTACCCAATTGGGCTTTAGTTTGTGGCTTGAGATGGGACCAAAGGGAACAAATAAGACTTTAGCTCCAATGGGTCTTAGGTTTTTCTGTCAACTCTTGACAAGTCCAAAGTTATCATTAATTATATTCAATACCACTATAAGAATATAATTGCACTCTAGGTCTTATTAATAAATTATATCCTAAGACTTTATTATACACGTAACCCCTTCATTAAAATATTCGTAGTAATACAAAGTCATGAAATAGACTGCCACTTTAAAGATTACTACATCTTAATCCTTAAGTACCCGGTTTAATCTTTTATGTTATTCATCATATATTAATGAAATCCAATTTCATAAATATATACTTTAGTAACTCCTTACTAAAGTGGTTGGGCCCAACACTCTAAATAACCAAACCCATTAAACTTATCTCAAGGAAATATTTTATATCTTCGTTAAGAGATTATGAATTCCATCTTGAGAATATATGTTTCATCAACACTAAATGCGGTTGCCCAACATACTAAGATTTTGATCGTGTCTTATAGATCTCACTCCTGATATACCAAAGCAACCTACACCTCATGATCAGGTCCATTATTCTCTCAGGATTTAGAGTTGATGTAAATAAAAATTGTGAGATTTATTATTCATTTAACAGTCGTTAGAAGAATAATAAATCTCACAGCGGTCCAGTTCAATATGTCTTAACTCTTAAAACATATCAACATATCAACTAGAAGTCTTCACTTCCATGATCAAGACAAATCATCTTAGTTGATATGTTATAGTGTTCGCAGATGAAATTCCTAATTTCATCACCAACTATGAACTAAAATTCTGAGTTTACAAAGAACTTATGATTTATATCGTCTATGACTTTTCACATAAATCACATACTATGCATCTCATGGACTAAGATAATGTCCCATTAGTTCATTAATAAATAGTCTCATATAATTAAACAATTTAATTATTTATGATATGCCAATAAATTAGATTTTAGGGCATAAACCCCAACAACATACACATTGTTCACATATTACATTGCATTTGACTCGAGTTACTACATTCCAACGGTCAGTGGTAAAACTTTTTTAAATTTTGTACATTCCGTGGTCGGGGAAGTGGTTTTGCATCCAAATCTTCCAGATAATATGCTCCTGCTCTAGCAATAGCAGTAACTCTATACGGCCCTTCCCAGGTCGGGGCTAACTTTCCTGCGTTGACGTCCCTTGTGTTTCCTACTACTTTTCGTAGCACCAAGTCTCTAGCGCTAAATTTCCTCCTCTTCACATCCTTGTTGTACCACCAGGCAAGCTTCTATTGATACTCAGCTAGCCGTATGGTTGCCGATTCCCGGCATTCCTCTAACTAGTCCAGCTACTTTATCATTAATTCGTCATTCTCGTAGGGACAAATCCTGAAACCCGAGCACTGCATAGGTTTACCTTGGCTGGTATGACTACTTCCCCTCTGTATGTTAGAGAAAATGGAGTTTCTCCCGTGGATCTTCTGGAAGTCGTCTGGTATGCCCACAAAACATTGGGCAGCTCCTTGACCCACCTACCCTTACTGCCTTCAAATCTTTTCTTCAATCTGTTTACAATTGCTTTCTTAGTGGCCTCAACTTAGCCGTTACTCTATGGATATGCCAGGGTGGAATATTTGTTCTTGATGTCAAGATCGCTACAGAACTTGCGGAAGGCTTTGCTATCAAATTGCAACCTGTTATCAGATACCAGGGATTCTGGCACTCCAAATCTTGTCACTATGTTTCTTCACACAAACTTCTTGACATCCACATCCTGGATATTAGCCAATGCCTCAACTTCTACCCACTTAGTGAAGTAGTCTACGGCCACTAGAACAAACCTACGATTTCCTATAGCCCAGGGGAACGGACCGACAATGTCCAGCCCCCACTGCGTAAAGGGCCATGGGCTACTGATAGGATTTAGACTTCCTGCTGGCTGAAGGATCAACGAGGCGTGCTTTTGACACTGTTCGCACTTCCGCACATACTCGGTAGCATCCTTCTACATATGTGGCCACCAAAATCCCTAGGTTATTGCTCGATATGCCAATGAACGACCCTCAACATGACTACTATACACCCCCTTGTGGAGTTCAATCAAGAGCTCCTCAACTTTATTAGGGCAAAATCACTGAATATATGGCTCCCCGAAAGACCTCCAGTATAGCTTTTGGTTTGTTGATAACTAGTACCGAGAAACTACTCTGCGCACCTTGGCTGCTTCTTTTTCATCATCTAGCACTCGATCCTCTGCCAAAAAGTCAATGATTTGATCCATCCAACACAGCTCGAACATCACTACCATTGAAAGACCTACCCTTGCGTTATTACTCAGTTCCGCCACCAACTCTACCTTGATTAACTAAGGTAACTTTTCTATCAGTTATGACACCAAAGTGGCCAAAGAGTCAGCATGCCGATTCTGGCCCCTGGCCATTTGAACCACCTTTGCCTTCAAAAACTAGTTTATAATATGTCTTACTAACCACAAGTACTCCCTCATTTGGGGATCCCTAGCTTTAAAACTGTCTTGCACCTGATTAACCACCAACCTAGAATCCAAGTAAACCTTAACTTCCCAAGCACCCATATCCAAAACAACTCCCAATCCGACAAGCAAGGCTTCATACTCGGCTTCATTGTCGGAAGCTCTAAACCCTAACCTAAAAGAATATTCCAATCTTATCACTTCTAGGGTATGATGACAATTCCAACCCTAGCCCCCATTGCACCAAATGCGCCATCCACAAATACCTTCAACGGGTGAACCTCCACAAAAAAACCACCTCCATTTCCTTTCTTGGAGAAAACTCTTCGACAAAATCAATGAGAACCTGACCCTTCATCGAATTCCTGGGTCTGTACCTAATGTCAAAAGATCCCAACCGAGTCCCTTACTTGGCTATCCTACCCATGAAATCAGACCTCTTCAATAACAACTGTAAGGGATACTCAGTCAATACATAGAAGGTATGGGCTTGAAAGTAATGGGGCAACTTTCTGGTAGCATGTACTAGTGCTAACACCAACTTCTCCAGGGGAAAATACCTTGTCTCGGCATCGACCGAAGTTTTGCTAACATAATATATGGGTTGTTGCACGCCTTGATCCCTCAGTAGTACGGCACTTACGGCATGCTCAGATACCAAAAGATACATGAATAGATCCTCGTCGGGCTTTAGAGCTGACAGTACAGGTGCCCGTACCAAATAATCTTTCAAATCCTGAAAAGCCCTTTCACATTCTTCATTCCACTAGAATCATTTCCATTTTTTCAAAAGCTGGTAAAATGGATGACATCAGTCTGCAAACTTGGAAATAAATCGATTTAGGGTGGCTAGTATGCTGGTCAGCACCTGGACTTCCTTCAGATTGCTTGGCGACTTGAGGCGCTCCATAGCTTTAATTTGATGAGGATTGACCTCTATTCCTCGGTAAGTGATCATATACCCAAGAAACTTGCCAGCCCCCACTCCAAAAGCACACTTGTCAGCATTGAGGTGTAGCTCGTGTCGTCGGAGCACTTCGAACACCTTTTTAAGATCATCAATATGCCACGCCTCCCATTTGCTTTTAACCTCCATATCATCAATGTACACCTCCACCGTACGCCCAATCTTATCTCTGAACATCCTTGTCATCATCTATTGATAAGTACCTCCAGCATTCTTTAGCCCAAACGGCATTACGGTATAGTGGTAATTGGCATCAGGGGAGATGAACACCATCTTCTCCTGATCCTCGGTAGCCAGAGCAATTTGATGATAACCCTAGAAATCGTCTAGAAAGAAAGCGTCTAGAAAGCTCATCCTCGAGTGCCCGTACGTGGCATCTACTAGTTGATCAATCTTCAACATGGGGAATGGGTCTTTTGGGCATGCTTGGTTTAAATCGGTGAAATCAACACAAACCCTCCATTTGTTGTTCTTCTTTTTTACCACCACAGTATTCGCAAGCCACTTCAGAAAGAAAGCCTCCTTTATTGCCCCTGCCTCTTTTAGCCTCTTGACCTCTTGCCTGATGCTTCGACATGCTCCTTAGCTGATCTCCTTGGCTTCTGCTTCTTGGGAGAGAACAATGGGTCCACGTTAAGCTTGTGAACTGTAAACTCAGGGTCTACCTTAGGCACCTCGTACGAGCTCCAAGCAAATACATCCACGTTCTGTACAAGAAATAGTAGCATCTCCACCCTGTCTTTGTCTTTCATACTCGCTCCTAGCTGGAAACTCCTATCATTGTCTGGCAGTATCCGTACTCTTACTAAGTCTCGGCACAGCTAGCCCCCATTCCCTCCTGGGGTTCCTGTAATTACTATATGGGAACCTCCTCGGCTAGTTCCTTTTGTTTGACCTCCCGATTAATAGCGGCCACCAAGCATTGCTTGGCCACTTACTGGTTTCCCTTTACTATAGCAATACCTTACTCGGTACAGAATTTGACCTTCACATGTAGGGTGGATGGGACTGCCCCCATTGTATGAATCCATGGCCTTCCAAGGATCAATGTATACAGAGAAAATGAAGCGGCCACTATAAATGTCTCCATTACTTCCTTACCTTCCATATTTACAGGAAGCGAAATCTGCCCCTCTAGGATCACCATCCGGCCACCAAACCCCACCAAGGGTGTGTCGTACTTAGAGAGATTCTCATTCTTTAGGCCAAGCCCCCTAAACGGGTTAGGATACATTACTTTAGTAGCACTCCCCCAATCTATCAATACCCTCATCACTATAAAACCATTTATCTGGGCTGTGACCACCAAAGCATCATCGTGTGGCGGAATTGTTCCTTCTAGATCGTTGTCATTGAAGGCAATTTGCTCCCAAGTGAACTTCAACTTCTTCTCTGAGGGTTGCTTGTCTAGGCAACCTTCTACTAGAATCACAGCTAGTACCCCTCTCCTCTTGGACACTAGGGTACCCCTTGAAGCCACGTGGATGACCTCTATCACTCCTAATGGGGGTGGGAGAGGATTCCCCTGAGGTCATGTGCCCTGCCTTGCCTCTTGATTTCTTGGGTCCACCACAAACTCTTTCAAATACCTCGCCTTTACCAATTGCTCTAAATGATCTTTTAACACCTTGCATTGTTTGGTGGTATGCCCCTTATCCCTATGGTAAGTACAATATAGGTTTTGATTTCTCCTCGACGGGTCACCCCCCATCTTGTTTGGTCACCGAAAGTATGGCTCATTCTTAATTTGATCCACGATCCTATGCACCAGCTCCTTGAACGTCAAATTCACTTCCTCCACCTGTGCACCCAATTCTTGGATCCTCAACTCCTTCCGAGGCCTTGGTTGAAAACCCCCTCGCTGAGGCTGACTCGTGATTAGAGCATTGCCTTCGTTCTGCTGCTGGTCATCCTCCAATCTTTTGTAGTCTTTGATATGCCTCATCAATTGCCTCATATCCTCGAAAGGCCTCCTTGTAAATGAGTCTCACAATTCGAAATCATCGGGCAATCCAAATCGAAAAGTACTTGCTATAACCTTTTCATTGCCCCCACCGATCTTGTTGTACAGCGTCCGACCGGCTAGTATAGCTGCAAAGGGTTTCCCCGGCTTCCATTTTCATAGATAGCAACATGTCCACTGGTTGTGGCACTTGGCTGCAAGTCGTAAATCGGACACCGAACTCTTGAATCGGCTTGGCAAAACAATGAATTGAGCCTTTCCTCAATCTATTGAACCACCTTAAAGCGGTGGGCCCGAGACTCAAAGGAAATACCTTGCACATCAACGTATCGTTATAAGTGTGCAAAGACATCATCTAAATATAATGGTTTACGTGCTCTACTGGATCCATTTTCTCATCATAAGAGTTAAATGGTGGCCACGTAAATCTACTTAGCATAGGAGCCCGTTCGATGTCACCCGAGAACAATGATCAAGTAGCTCTGCGTAATGCTCAGCTCATAGCGTCCATAGCAACATTCTGGGTCGTCGCTCATCTGGGGAAATCAAGTCTCGTTCTACATACTCTCGTGACCAATCCCAATGTCGATGGGAACCGGATTGATGGGGCCCCTCTTTATAGTGACCTCCCACACTAGCTAATCCTTCTTCACGCTCCTCATGGTCCCTTCTTTGACGCCTACCTCTTGCTTCCAACTCCAAATCCCTTACCAACTATTGAGGACAAATTTTTCACACCACATGGCTTCATTTCAGTGGCGACCCGCGCCACTTCAACACTATCATGGATTTTGGGAAAATCTTTTCTAAAGCCCAAAAGAGCCCATATTTAGACAAAAAGGCATCAAAGCTCATGGTTCAAGCTCATAGCACATCATCTCATTTTTTGGCTCATAATCCAAGCTCATGAGTCTCATTAGGGCAATTTTGGGAGTTGTGGTTTGGAGGGCCAAGAAGTATGTTCAGTAAAGCTCCAGTGGTTCAAAGTTGATAATGGAAAGCATGTTGCTTGGCATGTCTTCCTCAATTCCCTGAACTCTGACGGGTCAGTGTGCAATAGGTAACATTTGGTAAGCCTTTCACATCACATAACACTTAAAATGTTAAAACTCCCCATGCTCTTTACATAAAAATTAATGTCCATCATATAATATAAGTTTAGAAATGTAATTATATCATTCCATATTAATTATATCATTATTTTCATATAAATCAATTCCAACCACATGGCTAAATATATATCAGTATCTCATATCTAGCATTAAAATGCTCTCCTTACTCTCCAAGATTTGGTTAAGATACAAAAAAGACCATAATTACATCTCTAAAACTTCATTAAATATCAACCAATTAGTCTATTACTTACCAAAATTATATATGGACTAAACATATAATTTTTCCAAGAGAAGAAACTTAGACAAAAATACCAACAGCAGCTCCGGCAGAAGCTGGAAACAGCTCCAACAGAAGCTGTTTTGCAGAAACAGCTCCAACAGAAGCTGCAAACAACTCCAGCAGAAGCTACAGACAGTTCCAACAGAAGCAGAAACAGCTTCTGCAGAAGCTATAATAGCTCCAGCACTTTCTGCAATGGCTCCAGCTGTGATACCAAAAATAGAATAAAGCTTATCTTACCATTTTTAACCAAACCTTTAACTTAATGTCAAATATTTTCCCTCCAAGCAAAAGATCTCATTTTGGATGTCATCAGCCAGTTATGACAGCTATGATTGACAGCTGTGACAGTAGCTACAATAGCCATTAAGTCTCTAACTTTGCTTCTTTTGGCTAAAAAAACAAAAGACCACTTACCTTGTCAAGGACTTTTCCTCATTTGCTAATTTTTCCCTTCAACTAAGTTCTAATCTAGTTACATAGCTTAGCTCTATATAAAGAGGACCAAGCTACACACTAAAGGGGGATCCATTCCTCTCTCATCTTCAATAATTCTAAAACCTCTTTTACCTTGCTGCACATATCTCTAAACTTCTCCATTTCCCTTATAAAGATATCTCTTCTTAGATAACACCATTACATCACACTATCCATCTCTCCCACACTTCATTACTCTGAAACTTCATCATTTTTGCTGCCCAAAACACATCTCCATCTCATTCTTCATTTCTCATACAAAATCTCCCTTCTAAGAAAGCAACATAACCCATAACACAAATAATCTCATGTATTTACTATATTTAACCTTTATATTATCTATCTCACACTTCCATATATTTTACAAACACACTCCTCAAAAAATACCCATACATACCTCTCATATATCTTTAAACTCCATGTCTCACAAAGTATATATATACAAGATCCAAGTCCAACAAAGTATCTACATATAATTCCTATATATATTACAAACATCATATCTCACAATATATATATATATATATAAATATATATATATTTATATATATTTCTCACCATCTCCACACATCTTAAAACATATCAAATACTCTTCCAAGAACACATTACAAAAGCCCTTTCTCATGGAAGGTACATGAACATCAAGTCTAAGGCCTTTCTATTAAAAGGCACAAAGACTTCATATTAAAATCATTCTCATTTGAAGACATACATTTCCAATACTTAAAGCTATTCTTATGAAAGGCACGAACTCACTTATGTTTGACTAAAAACTAAAAGGGCATTACATGGGGAAAATCATTTAAGTGCTTGATTAAGAGGACAAACTTAACCAACAGATGCACACGACTGGACATGCTCTCTCTCCCTCCAATTGCACCCATTTTTCCCTTTCAAACATGAAGCCACCATGAAAGGATTCACCTCACCATGCTGCTGAAGTGCTATGACCACTGGTGTTGTACGGCTGGAGATGCAAAGTCTGAAAGTTGCTAAAATGCTAAGTCCACTGATGCTATGGCTGGAGCTGCAAAATATGAAGATAAGTCATTATATTTTATCTTCAACTTTATATTATTAAGTATATTTTATTCATTACCATTTTACTGCTGGATGCAAGCTATTTTAATGTCATCTCACTATTTAATGAACATGATCTCCCTTACTTCATTAATGAACATACATACTAATAAATCGATCTACCACCATTGCACATATATTATTTGAACATGAACCACCCTTGGAAACATATTTTTTGGACATGAACTACCATTGGACATATATTATTTGGACATGGACCACTGCTGGACATACCTTATTATGTTGAACATGAACCATGAACCGCAACTAGACATGGACTATCGGACTCATCCCATTATTGGACATTTGATACCAAATTAATTATTTTCTAATATTGGACATCACTTAATATACATAATAATAATGTATCAACTCACCATTTAATCAAAGCCATCATGCTAAGCATATTATTTATTTATTTCAACCATTATCATGATTCTAAGACTTTGGGTTTTATGTATTTTGTAGGCTTAAAAATACACCGGAAGCCATTGGTCTATATGGCCCAATGTCAAGTTCCGGGTTAAACTCCCCAAAACAAATTTGGGCCTAGCAAAGCCACACCTCCAAAGACACGTGGCTACGCGCAAAAAAATGGCCCCCGACACCAACCTACACAAACGTTTAAGTTCCTTATCCCTCCTATCAAAAAACTCACGCCTCGAAACACCTAACCTTGTTCGGCGTGTTTGAAATGACCTTTCTCCAAGGCTGGACAATTCTTCCTCCTACTCATACTCCCTATCTTTGCGCCTCTTCTGCCTTCTTTCTCGCCAAGTGGATCCCCAAGAAGATCTCCAAGAACCACTTTCAACATAACTCCCTAATTGACCTTCAGACGTTTTCCCCATGCAAGTCTCAGCAGAACCACAGCTACATAGGAGATTCCCACAGACGGCACTAATTGTGGGCACCAAATCTCTACCTTAAGGACCGAGCCTAGAATTGGGCTCACAATTTACTTATAAAGTGGGCCTAGTGTTTCCTACTAAGGGTAGTTCCACTCCGAGTGACACTTTAACTTCCCTTAAACCCAGTAAACACCCTTGCTTTCCTTTCTGTGCTACCCTCTTCCCTAGCTCTCCCAATTTGCTTTCTTTCTCTCTCTATTCTCCCTTTCCTTTCCAGAGTTCCCAACCCCCTTTCTTTACTCAATTCTTCTATTTATAGCTTGAGGTTTGTAGGGTTTCATGATTGCATTCTGATCTCACTCATGTGGGTGGGGTCCGATGTGATTATTCCTGACATGGAATATATCTCGTTGGAAATGGTGGTAGTGGCTTTGGAACTAATTTCTGCCTCCAAAAAATAGCCTGGCAATGATACTCCCTAAGGCAATACTGAGCCACAAGGGAGGTATGTTGTTTTGGGCATACACAATCCTGAACACATCATAAACGGCTGATCACAGGCTTATCTATCATGCACTCAAAACTGATATGGACTTACTATGAGGTTTGGGCCCATCTTCGACTCTTGAGAATGTTCGCCTTAAGGTCCATTGGGCCTAAGGCTGTACACCGTACAGTATGACTGATGATTTTAAAATGCAGATTGAAGCTTTAGCACAACGTGTCATGCAAAGAGATTATTTTTCTAAAGATGGCAACTAATCTGAGGGGATTGCTATAAGCATGAAGAGGAATTTGAATATCCTTTCCATGTGGGAGCTCCCAAGGAGATCAGCACCTAGTCCCTTTGATGATAGCTGTTGGAATGGTGGAGTTACCTAGGTTAAGGGGTGATTTGTATAGTGAAGTATTTATTGATTGGTTGTATATCTCCACCCCCCACTTCACCAAAAAAATAGAGGGGTATTTGATTTGTACGATTTACCAATAAATAAGAAACAGAAGCTAGTTGTGGTGAAGTTACAAGGGAGAGCCTCGGCTTGGAGGGATCAGCTTATTATGATGCGTTAAAGACAAGGAAAACCTAAGATATCTTATTGGGAGAAGATTTTACCATATAATTACATGCAGTAAATGTACTAAAGATTGCAAAATTGTCAGAAAAAGAGGCAGATCTGTTGGTGATTACACTGAACAATTTTATTTGCTTCTTAGAAATAAGTTGTAAATGAAAGTGACGAGCAAAAAGTGGCACAATATATCGGTTGCTTGTGGACCAGCTTGCATGACGTGTTAAACCAGCAATATGTTTATAATGTTTCACAAGCATACCAAATTACCAATGTGTTATGGCTGCTGAAATTCAGCAAGGAAGGGGCCTAAATAGGGCATTCTTTAACCAGTCTAGTTCGAGTCATATGGTGGCTTCTAGAGGGCAATCACAAGGATCTAATGCAAGCTGCCATTCCACATCAATTGGACCTCAAAAGAATAACACCAATACTTCTCATCCACGACAACATTATGGGTCATCTAATTCTAAATCAAATGCCAGCAGTGTAACCATTTATTGTTACGAGTGTGGAGAAACAGGATAAAAGTCTTGTGATTGAAGAATATCATGAAAGGTTCTTATAAACTCAGTGATACAAGGATATTAATGATTGGTTTAATCCTCGAATACATGTATTAGATCAATAAAACTAAATGGAATTGGTTTCATATTGACCCAATAAATAAATCTTGAATGGACAAATTTCCAAAGTAGCCGCCAATGTGTCTTCACTCTTCCATGGCCCTGTTCTTCTGAAGATCTAGAAGATCAGAAATGAACGATTGACTACACTTGTTACTAGACTTTGGGGGTAATGATTCCATTCTAGTTTTGTCCATAAACAAAACACATTGGTTTCTTTATCCATTTTTTTAAGAGTTCCTTCTTAGGAAGTCCCTTTTTTTTTAGTTTTTATTTATTATTATTTTTTAGTATGATAGTAAAGTTGCGTAATAGGTCCCTGTGGAAGTCGATAAGCATCTTAATTGAGAGTTGTGAGTAGCTGATCTATCACCAACAGTGTCTTTGTTGTCTGATCTGGGCATATAGGAAATCTGGTGAACTCATTGATCTCAAATTGAAGGCCAATGCTTTTCAACATCAGAATTCTTTTTGTTATCCATGTAAGCATTAAATTTTACTTCCAGATGGAAACCTTCCCAAACTTGGTTTGAAATTGTTTGAATATTGGTTAAATGATTAAATCACCATTTCCTCTTAGCTTAAGTGATAGGCCAAAAACGAATTGACCCTTTGTGATAAATTAATTGATTAATTAGCCAAGTTTATTAATTAATCAAATTAACATGCAAAGCACGTAGTAGCACAAAAAAATCACCAATTAAACTAAGTATGCAATGTAAATTAAATTAACACAGTGATTTGTTTACGAATGGGGAAAACCTACACGGCAAAAACTCCACCAGGTGATTTTAAGATCACCACTCTCGAGAATCCACTATAATCAAAACAAGCAGTTACAAGTAAAGGAATCCGAGTACCTTATACCAACCTACAGTTGAACCCTTATCCCAATACCCAATTGGATTTTTTCTGTAGTGACAATCTCACCTTGTAATGCACGGCTCCCAGTACGCAACTAACCAATTGTGCAGATCCTAGTACGCAACTTCAATCACCAACTAGAGAAGGTTGTTGGCTGCAAAGTTCTTCAGTTCATCACACGATGAAGATCGAGAAACTCCTTGGTTACAAAACCCTACAGTGCACAAACACAACAGCTTCTTCACAAGAAAGTTGAACTAGGGCAAATTCAATCTCCAGTCACAATTTGCTTGAACAAAATTTGCTCAACACTTGTGCAACTTGTTCCACCTTTGACGGCCCTTAAAATAATCCTTTTACATGTC
Source organism: Quercus mongolica (assembly GCA_011696235.1). NCBI lineage: Eukaryota > Viridiplantae > Streptophyta > Magnoliopsida > Fagales > Fagaceae > Quercus > Quercus mongolica. The sequence continues at coordinate 46,738,009 of CM022241.1, read as the reverse complement.
TAGGGTTGTGAGAAAAGAAAGCCCAAACATACAATCATGAATTGAAGTCAAAACAGACCTGAAATTCTGTTTTTCGTAAACCTCAACAGATGCCTATTTGTCAAGCTACAATCAAGCCACAGGCTAGAACAGCTCTTCAAGGCTCGATAGATGGCTAGCTATCAAGCTTTAATGAATAGCACCTTCTGCACTTGAATCTTGGATAGACTTGCATGGCTTTAACACTTGAACTTGAAACAAGATTTCTTGAAGTATTAAACACATCCTAGATCTACCCAATTACAAGTAAAGTGCATTTTGTCAAAGGATTAGACAATTACATAAAATAGTGACATATGTTCCTAACAAGTGAATTACATATATCCTAACAATCTCCCCTTTTGTCAATCCGTGACAAAACCACAACAAACAAATGAACATATGAGAGAAGTCATAAATCACTTAACTCATATTCACTTGTTGAATACAATAAAATCTATCCTAACACAAACTCTTGAAAAATTTTGCAAGAAGAGAGTCTATGGTAAGAAAGACTTTGACAACTTTTTTTTCTGAAACACTTTAAACAAAACTCATAAAGGCATCTTTGTGTGAAACTGAAATAATAGACTGCATACAAGTATAAGAAACATGTGCATAAAGATAGAAAAGAAACAACACATGTAAGGATAGGTGAAAGAAAAACATACATCGATGTATAAAGAATATAAGTACAATGTATGTCAATAATGGTCACAAGACCCATGTACAAGATATAATGTATCTCTAATAGAAAAGAAAAGAAATACATCAAGTCCTCACTACATTTCTCAATGAGCACTCTTCCCCTAACAAAAATCTCTTATACTAACTCTCCCCCTAACTTTGACTACTCTCATAACCCAAAACTACTCCCCCTTTTTGTCACGAGTGACAAAGGGTAAGAGTGTCAAGTAGACATCTTGTCAGCACTGGAAAAGCTAGTATCTCCATCATCCTCATCATCAGAAGCAATAGCATCATCATCATCCTCAGCATCATCAACACTGCCAGAGCCATCACTCTCATCTGTAGAGGCCACAGGAGTTGAAGGCACGGTGTAACAGCCTATCTCAGCCTAGCATCGAGCAATGCGTCCAACATGGTTGTTCACTTGACACAACTCATCACTAAGAGTGTTAAGGCAAGCATCCATGCTTTGAAGCTGCGCCATGATATCCTCGAGTGTCACTCCACTCGTAGAAAAGGAGGGAGCAGATGTGGATGGAGTGAAAGGAGTGCAAGGAGCTACCGCACCAGAATGCCTCGAACGAAACTACACCTCGCTGCGTTTAACGATACCAGCATCTATAGCACCCATGACAAGAAAGGGATCAGAAGAGGGAAAATGAACCTCAAAATGGTGTAAAAGCCTCGTGATAGCTGAAGGGAAGATAAGCTTATCATGGGTTGTCGTATCCCTATACACATCTATGATAGAGAGAATGAAGTGAGAAGGAAAATATATGGTAAGACCCTCAATAAGGGAAAGCAAAAACCGAGCACGAGGCTCTGTGATAGAGTTATAATGAGAGAGAGGGTGCAAAACAAAATTCCTGACCATGTTCAAAAACCGAGGACCTTTTGCAAAGCCTGAATAGCAAGTGAATTGGTGTTCACCCCACTTGGATGGACACTCACAGAAAGCAGAAATGAGCTCGTCTTTAGACACTGTCTTCAGACGATCACAATCAGAGTAGTCAGGAAATTCAACCCTAGGAACACGGAGCACATCCGCAACAATCCACGATGTAACAACTATGCGCGTACCCGTAACACTAGTAATGAATTGTGGTACAGAATAATCAAATCCATGCATGTTGGAGTAAAACTCCTAGATTAGCACGGATGGACAAGTGACCAGGGCATCATGTAGATGACAGTGGGTAGGTCGGTGTCAGAGAAGTCCGACAAGATGACTTGGCATTCCAAATGAATGCCTCGTCAAGAAAAGTTCTTAAAGAAGTCCAATTTGGCCTTCTCATCACGGAACCGGACAGAGAAAGGTGTAGTGTCAATAGAAGAGGATGCCTCAGAACGAAGAGGGTTCCGGGACGGAGCAGATTTATGTTTGGGTGCCATAGAAGCAGACTAACATAAACGGAGAGAGGGAGAGAGAGAGAAGACAATCAGAAAAGTCCCAAAGCAGTTCAAAATATGTCAAAGAATATATTGAAAGGAAAGAATGTAGGCATGGGAATGCATGAACATGTGACATGCAATATAAAAATTATCATGGGCTCAGCCTAATCCAAACCTACCAACACACAATCAGTTGCACACATCTAAATGCATGACAATACTATTATAATGCTCATGAGATGCAATGCATGAAATTTTTAAGATCAAGTCTTCAAAACCTATCCCAAAAATTTCACAAAAACCTCTTTGATTTTGAAAAAACCCAAATTTTGCAGAAATCCCAAAAACTTAGGTTACAAAGCATGAAATGCATGAAAATAAGGGATTTGAAACTTACCAAGTAAAGAAAAACTTGAATAAGCTTGAAGAATCCTTGAGGAAGAGGTTGAAGGTGAGTGAGAAAGGTTTGGAAGGTGAAGAGGCTAGATAGGTCGAGAGAGATCGCGAGAAATGAGATCAGAAATCGCGAGTGCCCTTTATATAGCCCATCAGTAAATCTCGATAGATTGAGAGGTGTCGAAGATCTGTCGAGCTTTAAAAGGGTTCAACAGAAGCACCTGTCGAGCATGTGTCCAAGGCAAAAGGAAGCTCGATGGATCGAGGATCAGTCGAGGAGCTATCAAAGGGACATAAACTTTCTCGATCGATCAACCTAGCTATCGAGAGGAGTCGAGATTGTGATAAAAAGCAATTGAAGACCTCGACAGATAAGCTGGGTATCGAGAGGTGTCGAGAATCTGTCGAGGTTGCTTTAAAACAAATTTTCAAGAAGGGAAAACCACAAATATGAATGCAATCAACCATGCAACTCAACCAATGATCCAAACAACATTTTAAACTCTCAAAAACATCTCTCAACAAAAACTGGTAAGTATTTTGATCCCAAAACACACACACACACACACTAAACAAGTCTAACCAATTTTATATTTCAAAAACAAGTCAAGACAGTTTGGTGAGCATACATTAACACATGTAAACCTTGTGATGGCCAAATCACATTGTACTTGCACATGTATCAAGAGTAGCAAAGAATATTGCATGTTGTGTATGAAAAACATTGCAAGATTACATAAGTGTCTACATGTTATGACAATTTGAGATATGAGAAAATCACTTTAACTTACACACAATCATAACTGTTTGATGAGGAATATCACCTTCGAGGTACATCCTATAACTCCCACATCTCCTAAAATACACGCTTACAATTATATATAAAGTATTTTGATCTTTTTTCTTTTTATTTTTCTTTGCATATTTTTCTTTTAATAAGCATATCATGCATAGGCATATAAGAGATAGAAAAGAAATACCCAATTATGTTAAGCATTTTGACATTCCACTTTTGCTATGCCGAAGCATACGAATGTCATTTTATGATTGGTGGGCAACAGTGGTGAAATGGTTATTTATGCCTTTCTCTTAGGATTTTCTAGTCCTTCTCATCAAAAAGAGTGATACGAGTGTTAAGTACAAGAGATAACTTAATCTTACTCATCATAAACACGAGCCACAAAACTCACTTGCTTAGTTGTACATAGAGATGCTCATCTAAGCTACAAACGATACAAAGTTTAGAAAACTTTGTTTTAATGGCCATCCAAAGTACATAAGTACCAATGTACACATAACACACACTGTTTTTGTATTTGTAAGGTTGAATTTATTCAACCATCTAATTGGCTTTATTCCGTGCCAAATTTGCTTGTAATTCAGCATTTAGTAACCCTGTATTTAGGTGGGATTGTTGTAAGGGTAGTGAGTGAGATAGAGTGAAGATTGCTCAAGAGTGTGCAAGAAAACAGAGTGTCGCGGCTGGGACTCGCGGCTGGACTCGCGGCTTCAACCCGCCAGAATCTGCACACGTGCCAAGCATGCTGGAAGATGAACAGTCATGCTAGTTGGAGCACTACAGGACAAAACAGGACAACTGGCCATACGGTTATCTCGCGACTGGAACTCGCGACTTAGTCAAGCCGCGAGCCACCCCTGTTTTGGAAAAACCTGACGTTTCGCATTCCTCTCCACTCTAGTATAAATACCCTTTTAACCCACGATTGAAAGAGAGCTTCCAGAGAGAATTTTGAGAGAGAAACCCTAAAGAAAAACCAGATTGTTTCACCCACAATCTCTACCTTAGAGTCTCATCAAATTCCCTCACTCTCTTCCTCTCCATTGTCAAATCCTTGAGAGGCCATTATACCAAACCTGGTTCTCACCATTATCATCTCTGTGAGACAGACGTTTGGAGTTCTGGGAAGCAGTTAGGAAGGAGCCAATCTTTATTGGTTGATGCTACGGTGTAGTAGCGGAATCCGGAAAGCTAGAAAAGAAAAAGGTTCGGCGCAACCTCGTTGGAGCAAGAAGCTTGGAGGGCTTAGGTGCATTGGGTAGATTAGGCTTGGAGGGTCTATTGCTGTCCTTGTATCCCAACTGTATTTTCTAGTGGATTGATTACCGCTTGGAGGGCGGCGGAGAGGTTTTTCGCCGAGGTCTTCGGTTTCCTCTTCGATAACATATCTGGTGTTATCTCTGTGTTTGCATCTTCCTTCCTCTCTATCTCTGCCTTTACTTTATCTGCTGTGGTTTAGTTTATTATGGCTTAGATAGTTGTTTAACCAATTCCATATTATTGCATATGTTAAGTTTCCGCACACTAGTTGTTTGACATATTGCTTGTGTTGGTTAAGTTGGTTTTTGGGGGTCTAAACGTTCAAAAGTGTTTTTATACACGTTTTTTGAACTTTCATTTGGTATCAGAGCGGGTACACAGCTGTTTGGTTTCATTACCATTGTGTGATCCTTGACTCCCTTTTTGAGATGGATAGGTCTCAATCCCTTAATGCACCTCCATATTTTGATGGAAGTAATTATGCGTTTTGGAAGGTTCGTATGAGAGCTTTTCTATGCTCTATTGATGAATCCGTGTGGGATGCTGTTGAGATTGGTTGGACCAAACCTGAGGCAGCCAAATCCACTTGGGATAAGGCAGCACTTGCTGCATCAAATTCTAACAGTAAAGCACTAAATGCTATTTTCTGTGGTGTGTCTCCAGATGAATTTCACAGGATTTCTCACATTACCATTGCCAAAGAAGCATGGGAAATTCTGGAAACAACTTATGAAGGCACGAAGAAAGTGAAAGATACCAAATTACAAATGCTGACCACTCGGTTTGAGGAGCTCAAGATGAGTGAGGATGAGTCTTTTGACTCTTTCTATGGGAAGCTAAATGAGGTGGTCGTCAGTAAGTTTAACTTGGGGGAGAAAATGGAGGACTCAAAGATTGTAAGGAAGATCCTTCGATCATTGCCGGAAAGTTTTCGTGCAAAGGTGACAGCCATTGAAGAGAGCAAGGACCTTGATGACATCAAGGTGCAGGAGCTGGTTGGTTCTCTGCAGACGTATGAGATGTCGCTGCCTAATCAACGGAAGAGTAAATCTCTTGCTCTAAAGACCATTAATGAGAAGGTGGAAGATCAAGACTCATCGGGAGAAGATGGGGTTGACAAAGATGTAGCCTATCTTGTTAAAAATTTCAGAAAGTTTTTGAAATTCAAAAACAATGGAAAATTTGATGATAGAGAAAATTCCAAAATTCTGGAAGGGAGAAGAGGGATTTCAAAAGGAAAGATGGAAAAGAATCCCAATCCACACAAGGTGTCACTTGTTTTGAATGCAATGGGCATGGACACTTCAAGAAGGAATGTCCTAATTATTTGAAATCGAAAGGCAAGGTGTATGCCACGACCTTGAGTGATTCAGACTCATCCGACTCAGAATCTGAAGAGAGCTGTGATGGAGAAGGGAACTACTCAGCTTTCATGACTATTGCTCATGTTGAGTCTTCGGATGAGTTGAGTTTGCTTGTACAAGACCTTGGAGAACATAGTGATGATGAATCACTAGGAATTGTTGAAGAATCGGAAGCTGAAGAAGAAGAAAGCACAGCAACTCTTCAAGAAAATTACAACTCACTCTTGGAGAAGTCCGGTGAATACACAAGGGTAGCCAAGGCTGCTGTAAGAAAAATGAAGAAGGCTGAGGAGGACTACAAAAGTCTCCTAATCCGGTATAGGGAGGCCAAATGCGAGATTGAAACACTAAATGGTGAGCTGTCCGAAGCTTACACTAAAGTGAGATTTCTTGAGAATGAGGTTGTTCAAGCAAATGCAAAAATAGAGAGGGTTACCACCAAGAAGCTAGATGATGTTATATCATCTCAAAAGAGCTTCTCAGACAAATCCGAATTGGGGTATACCGGAGGAAGTAGTTCATCAGTAAATATCACTAAAGAAGTGAAGTTTGTGAAGGCAAAAGATCCAGTTGTAACTGACCATACTGGTGTGAAGCTCGAGGTGGAGGAGAAGAAGAATGTGGTGGACCAACGGATGCTGAATTCCCGTAATCAGTCTATGGGCAGGTCTGAATCTCGTGCAAAGTCACGTCCACGACCACAGAGAGGTCCTAGAGGAATGTATGTGTGCCATTATTGCGGACTTCAAGGGCACACTCGACCAAATTGCCAAAAGCTGAGAGCAAAGAACAGTGCAACTCCTCAAAGGTCAGGAGGACCAAGAGTTGATAGGAGAACTTGGGCAGGTGATCAATCTAGAGAGCAACATAGAGATCCCGGAATGGTGAACGTGATGAAGATGATTGGTGCATTCACCAACTGCTTGGAAAGCTTCTCACGAAGGTTTGAAAGCCCTAACTCCCGTACCCAATCCGTTAAGGAAATCACCCCAAACGCAAGTGTCGTGTGGGTGAAAAGGGGTACTCATGCATAAGCATTACAACATGTCCATGCATTAATACTTCCTATGCTTTGTGACTATGTTTGTTTGGTATGCTTTGTGTTTTGATTTTGGTTGTTTGTTTGTCTTCTTGTGAATATTTATTTATTGTGTTTTATCAATCTTTTTGTTTCTTGAGTCAAAAATCCAAAAATTACATAAAAATTTGAAAATCAAAAAGCTTGATTGACTTTGTTGAGTTTTGTCTTAAAAACTCGTTTTGCCTTGTACCTTTGTGCTAATGGCTTTGTGCATTTTCGAGCATTGCTTGTTTTCATGCACTCATATCACTATGGGAAAAATCTTGAAATCTATGTGATTGTTGTAAATAGATCTTCAAACTTGTCATGAATGATTAGTGAATGGTTATGTTGATCTTGAGACATGCATAGACTTGTGTCTATATCTCTTCCCACTTTTTATTTTATGTTTTGCTAAAAAGAGCTCACCAAATGTAAATCTCCAAATGAAAAGAGATATTGAGCTGCAAAAGCCTGTCGCACATTCTAGTATTTGACTAGGAAAAAGGGTAAGCGACCTTATGTTAAAAGTGAAATTTCATTCAAAAAGGCCAAAGGCCTGTTCTTCAAAGAGAAATGTTACATTTATTCCTCTCACAATGAGAGATGATTGCCTCAAAAAGATCAAAAAGATCAAATGTTATGATTGTTAGTGGAGTCAAATGAAAAGCTCCAAGTTATGTTATCAAGTTATGTGTAGGAAGTCATATATTCATATTTCTATAATTGAGATTGGTCACATGATCTAGTGCTAATTGTGTATGCCTTGGTTGAATTGATCATTGAAGCTTCACATTAGACAAAGGACTATCTCATTGTTGATATCCACACACAACACACAAGTTCATGTTCAATAAATGCCTTATTCATTTGTGTGATTGTACTTGATGAAATGTGTTTTCACATGCTCAATCTTTGTTATTTCAAGCACAAAAAGATTTTTGAGTGTTTTAGGTGTTTTTGGAAAGTATTTTGGTTGAAAAAAACTGAAAATTTCAAAAATACAGTTTTGCCCTGTTTTGGCGGCTCAGTCGCGGGTGTGTCAAGTCGCGGGCCTCAGTCGCAGCTTCGCTGGTCATTTTTGGCGACTTGTTCGCGAGTAGAAGGTCCAGTCGGGAGTTCACTCAGAGATTTTCGCGGCTCAGCTCACGACTTACTCGCGGGTAGACCTTCCAGTCGCGAAAAACACTTAGAAAAATTTTTCAAAACTTTGTTCTTGTGTTTTCTGGCGGCTTGAGCTGGCGACTGTGTGGCGACTTAATCCAGTCGCGAAAATCGCGTGTTTGGCAGAAACAGGAGCAGTTTTTAAACATTTTCCAGTTTTCCCTCGAACTTTTGTAACTGTTCATCTTCTCTCTAAACTGTTTTCCTCCCAAATTCTTCGTGAATCCAGTTTTCCAAACCCCATTGGTGCTTCATTCCTTATTCAAATCATCAAGAAAAGGTATGGGTTTTACTTTCTCAATCTCATTTTCCTTTTCCTGCATATGTCTGTTACTGTTTGGACTGATATTGCATTCGATTTACTTATCTCTTTGTGAAATGGGTTTGGCGAGCAGTGCTTAATATTGTTAACCTCTATTTTCATGCTGAACTGTCACAATGTGCTTTTCATTGGTCTGATTTTTGCCTTATTAGTGAATATGAGATTCTTTTCTGAAATGGGTTTGGTGTCTATTTGTCTTACCCATTACATTTGCTTAAGTCTTGTTGATGGTGTTTGGCATATGGTTACTGATTTGTTTGTGTTAACATAATGCATGATACTTAGCCACGTGCTCCTGTGTGGATGTTTGGTTCCTTCTTGATTGAAATATTTTCCCCATGTTCATGTCTCTGATGGAGTGATTTATGCTATCTGCTAAATGTTCAAATGCTGTTTCTTATTGCATATCATGGTCATGATTAACCTGTCTCAATGACAGTTGTGTTGTCTTTCTGTGTCTTGGTGCATTTTTTACCAAGTTTGTTGCACATATTAGTTTGTGCCTCTGTGTATTGTTGGAAGTTTTGGTTGGGTCTACACTATATTCAGTCTGGATTTTTATATTGAAATATTGTTTACACTGAATCTTGTTGACAATCTTTTGTGGGGTATTGTTGCTTGGTTCTTTTCTGTTGGCCTGTTCTCTTGCAGATGTCTCGTCGATCTTCCAGGGGTAAAGACATTGTTACTGACGAACCTGCAACACCAGTTGCTAAAAGGACTCGTCTATCATCTCAAGCATCTCAAGATCCCAATGAGGATAGATTCAGAGTTCCCCTTAACTCACACGCCTACTCAAATGTGTTTGACAAGTCAACAACTATAGTTGAGCGGGTAGTAGAGTTCAACACCTTAGGGACTACTTTCATCCCTCGAATCTTTGAGAACCGAGACTGGGCAAACTTGTTTGGAAACTTTGATGATCCAATGGATGAGCTGGTCAAAGAATGCTTCGCCAATGCATCTGATCTTGGACCTATCCTCGTTTTCTGGGTCAGAGGAACAGAGTTTAGTGTTACCCCAGACTCCATAGCAAATCTTCTCGGCATCACCAGACCTCAGAATGTGAATTTAACTCCCTATGATGAACGAAATCCAGAGGTTGGAGAAATCTTACAAATCCTAGGACACGATCATGAGGTATCCAGTGCAGGAACTTCCATCAGCACCGCAAAGTTTGCACCTGAGCTGACCACACTGAAGTTGATCATGTTCACCAATCTCTACCCACTGTCCAACACCACATTCATCAATCTTGGGAGCCCCCATTACCGGAACCCACTGTGTGATCTCATTACCGGAGCCCCCATTGATATATGTGCTCACATCTACTACAACTTGAGGAAGACCGCGTGTCGATCTACAGCTCGAGGAATTATTCCATTTTGCAGTCTCGTCATGAAACTTATTCTTAGTGCCGGCATTACTCCTCCTGCAGATGGTAAAATGTTGACTCGTCAACGTCCCATTTCTTTGTTCACTCTTCAAGCGAGCAGAAGTCACTCCTCCAAATCTCCAAGAAGTGCTCACATCTCTCCGGTTCCTCCTTCTGCCCCTGACTCAGAGACACCTGCACATACTACATCTGCATCACATGCTGTTCCTGAAGCTTCACCGGCTGGTATTCCGCAAGCACAAACAGCTTCTCATACTGACAGAGTTGGTAGTGTTCTTGAGCATATTCAGAAACGCGTTGATGAGCTAGTGACTCTTCTCTACTCCACAGACAACCGTGTTCAAATGCGTCTCGAGACTATGGAGAATCAGCTAGATGAGATTCAACGACAGTTGGACGAAAGCCTTTAGCTATTCGTGACAAAAAGGGGGAGAAGCATACAGTAAGGGGGAGAAAAGTTCAAAAGGGAAGTGTGCATAGTGATAGGGGGAGTACACACACACACATACTTTTGTTATAACCTTGTTCTTAGTTTTACCTTCCAAACTTATGATTTAGGGTTTATGCTTTGTTGGATATTATTTAATGTTTCTATGTTTTTTTTGATACACTATGTTTTGGTGTATAACTATTTCTAACTCTTTTCATATACTCTTGTTTTAAACTTTAATATATGTTGATGATGTTATTCAGGTATCTGATTTTGTACCCATTTGCTTTTGTAAGCTGTTAGGGTTTTGTTTTTAAGCAAATTTGTAGGCCTTGTGGTATGTACCATGCTTAAGTGCAGCCTTTATGCTAGTTGAAATCAGTACTTTGTTCCAAATGTTCTGCATTTTGGTTTATGTACTGTCACTCTTGTGCCCTTGTAGGATTGTTCCTAGATGCATATGCTTTGTGTGCTATGCATTGGTTGAGTGTTGAGCATACAAGTGGCTTGCCTTGTGCTTGTTAACTTGTATGTCCTTGTGTTCATTCCAAGTGTGAATGAACACTGTGATCACTACCTTGAGGTGGTCACTTGGTTGATCAAGTCATGGTTTATTACTCCATCTTTGCTTGATCACATTCAGCCTGTTTCATATGCATTCATAATTTTCTGCTTACAATAATCATAGTGTATTGTTGTGTTTCAGGAGTATATTGTTCATATGATTCAAGTGCTTCACAGCTTCTAGAGTTAGGTGTGAGTGAGTTTTGTTCAACTGTTCCCAACTCACATGTTAAGTCTAGAGTCTGTTTTAGGGTTTTGTCACGGAATAGCCAAAGGGGGAGATTGTAAGGTTGAATTTATTCAACCATCTAATTGGCTTTATTCCGTGCCAAATTTGCTTGTAATTCAGCATTTAGTAACCCTGTATTTAGGTGGGATTGTTGTAAGGGTAGTGAGTGAGATAGAGTGAAGATTGCTCAAGAGTGTGCAAGAAAACAGAGTGTCGCGGCTGGGACTCGCGGCTGGACTCGCGGCTTCAACCCGCCAGAATCTGCACACGTGCCAAGCATGCTGGAAGATGAACAGTCATGCTAGTTGGAGCACTACAGGACAAAACAGGACAACTGGCCATACGGTTATCTCGCGACTGGAACTCGCGACTTAGTCAAGCCGCGAGCCACCCCTGTTTTGGAAAAACCTGACGTTTCGCATTCCTCTCCACTCTAGTATAAATACCCTTTTAACCCACGATTGAAAGAGAGCTTCCAGAGAGAATTTTGAGAGAGAAACCCTAAAGAAAAACCAGATTGTTTCACCCACAATCTCTACCTTAGAGTCTCATCAAATTCCCTCACTCTCTTCCTCTCCATTGTCAAATCCTTGAGAGGCCATTATACCAAACCTGGTTCTCACCATTATCATCTCTGTGAGACAGACGTTTGGAGTTCTGGGAAGCAGTTAGGAAGGAGCCAATCTTTATTGGTTGATGCTACGGTGTAGTAGCGGAATCCGGAAAGCTAGAAAAGAAAAAGGTTCGGCGCAACCTCGTTGGAGCAAGAAGCTTGGAGGGCTTAGGTGCATTGGGTAGATTAGGCTTGGAGGGTCTATTGCTGTCCTTGTATCCCAACTGTATTTTCTAGTGGATTGATTACCGCTTGGAGGGCGGCGGAGAGGTTTTTCGCCGAGGTCTTCGGTTTCCTCTTCGATAACATATCTGGTGTTATCTCTGTGTTTGCATCTTCCTTCCTCTCTATCTCTGCCTTTACTTTATCTGCTGTGGTTTAGTTTATTATGGCTTAGATAGTTGTTTAACCAATTCCATATTATTGCATATGTTAAGTTTCCGCACACTAGTTGTTTGACATATTGCTTGTGTTGGTTAAGTTGGTTTTTGGGGGTCTAAACGTTCAAAAGTGTTTTTATACACGTTTTTTGAACTTTCAGTATTTTTCAATTTTTCAGATTTTTTATATGAAAAAAAAAAAAAAAAAAAAAAAAAATTAAACAAAGCAATGCATAAAACTAGACTGCCTCAAAACAGTAAAGTAAAACACATAAGTAATGAAAACAAAGACAAGAGGAGGAGAGAGAAAAAGTGAAAGAATCACTTGGAGCCATTTTCCTTTCACATCTTGGAAGAACCTTTCCGTTTGGTGAACTCTTGATCTGGTAGAATTGAAATTGTTCAAGTTTGAATGGAACATGAGAGCTTTGAGAAGATCTCCAAGGGGAGAGAAAGAGTATGGAAACTAATTCTGGTTTCCCGATGCAATCATGCCGTTGCTCCGTTGAGTGGCTAACCCCTTATAGCAATTAGGTCAAGTATGACCAGTTGCTTCACAGTGATGATAGAAATGCTACTTTGTCTGTTTTGGCTTTTGAGAGTTAGGCTTCTTAGTCCTAGGGTTTTTAACTTCTTTCTTATCCTACTTAGGGGGTGCTCCTAAAATAGATTTACCCTTATCTATGTTCTCACTAGTTAAATCATTTTTAACAACATTATTCTCAGTTTCAACATTATTTGCAGGAAGAACAAAAACAGTAGTACTAGTAGAAGCAATACTAGGAGAAAAGAAATCATACCCTAAACCGGTTCGATTAGAAGTAGATTTCTGAAGACTGAGCATCACATTGAACTTAGCACTTGAAGTCCTTTCCAGCTAAACTCTGACTTGGAATAGTTCTGCCTCAAGTTTCTTGGTCTTCTCAGCCAAGAAATTATTTTCAAACCTCAATGCTCTAATAATCTGATTGACTTCATCAAACTTTATGGAAAGCTCTTCTCGTTCCAGCTCTACATCACTAAGCTTCTTGGTGGTCAACCTATACATCTTCTCATGCTTTTCTAAGACCTTGTATAACTTTGCATAGGCTGTATGGATGTCATCTTGTTCATCCATCTTCTCAAATTTTGACTCCACCAATTCTTTTTCTTCATCCACGTCTTCAACAATCCCCTCTGTAGGATTGACAGTGGCAGTGAAGGCATTCAGGATTCCGTCATCCTTATTGTCGAAATCATCCTCAAGCTCGATGTTACTTAATATAGTGGCAAGTGCCTTGCTTTTCCTAATGCTTTTGAGATATGTAAGGCATTCCTGTTTCATATGTCCAAAGCTTTGATACCCAAAACACTTTGGTCCTAAGGGAACAGTATACTAACCACTATCCTTAGCATTCTTCTTCCCTTTGTCTTGGCTCTTAGACTGAGAAGAACTCGACTGTCTACTGTCCTTGTCGAAACCCTTTGCATTGGCATTCTTCATGAATTTCTTGAATTGCTTGGTGATGTAGGACTTCATCTTAGAATCTTCATCATCAGAAGACTAATCAGTATCACTGCTCTTGGCTTTCAACACCGTGCTCTTGCTCTTACTAGATTTCCCGATCCTTGTTAACCCTAACTCATAGGTCTGCAAATTTCCAATCAGCTCAGTCAAAGGAATTTTGTCGATGTCCTTTGATTCCTCAATAGCAGTGATTTTGGCATGGAATCTCTCGAGTAGAGATCTAAGTACCTTTCTTACAATCTTAGGTTCAGGAATGGTTTCCCTAAGATTGAAAGCTGAGTTCACTATGTCATTAAGCCTGGCATAGAACTCATCAAATGACTCATCCTCCTCCATCTTGATTTCTTCAAAGCTTGTAGTGAGCCTCTGAAGCTTTGAATCCTTGACAGCCTTAATTCCTTCATAAGTTGTCTAAAGGATGGTCCATGCTTCCTTTGCAATTTCAGTGGAGGATATCTTCTTAAATTCCTCATTAGTGACTGCACTAAACAAAGCATTCAATGCCCTGCTGTTGAAGTTTGCCGCCTTGATCTTGGCATCATCCTAATCAGCCAGTGCTTCCTTTGGCTTGGTCCAGCCTATCTCCATAGCTTGCCACACTTTCTCATCTAAAGACTGCAAGAAAACTCTCATGCGTACTTTCCAGTATACATAATTAGTGCCATCAAATAAATCAGGTACAATGAGAGACTGTCCTCTATCCATGACAAACAAGGGTCAATGGATCACACAACAAAGATTAATCCTAATCAGAGTGAGCTTGCTCTGATACCACTTGATAGGCTAAAAACGAATTGACCCCTTATGATAAATTAATTGATTAATTAGCCAAGTTTATTAATTAATCAAATTAACATGCAAAGCGCGTGATAAAAAAATCACCAATTTTAACTAAGTATACAGAGGAAATTAAATTGACACTTTAATTTGTTTACGAATGGGGAAAACCTTCACGACAAAAATCCCACCGGGTGATTTTAAGGTTACCACTCTCGAGAATCCACTATTATCAAAATAAGCAGTTACAAGTAAAGGAATCCTAGTACCTTATACCAACCTACAGTTGAACCCTTACCCCAATACCCAATTAGACTTGTTCTGTAGTGACAATCTTTCCTTGTAATGCACAGCTCCCAGTACGTGAATAACCAATTGCACGGATCCCAGCAACTTCAATCACCAACTAGAGAAGGTTGTTGGCTGCAAAGTTTTTCAATTCATCACACAATGAAGATCGAGAAGCTCCTTGGTTATAAAACCCTACGGTACACAAACATAGCAGCTTCTTCACAAGAAATATGAAGTAGGGCAAATTCAGTCTCTAGTCACAATTTGTTTGAACAAACTTTGCTCAACACTTATGCAACTTGTTCCACCTTTAACAGCCCTTAAAATAATCATTTTATATGTCTAGGGTTGTGAGAAAAGAAAGCCCAAACATACAATCATGAATTGAAGTCAAAACAGACCTGAAACTCTGTTTTTCATAAACCTCGACAGATGCCTATCTGTTGAACTGTTGTCGAGCCACGACCTAGAACAGCTCTTCAAGGCACGATAGATGGCTAACTGTCAAGCTTTAATGAGCAACACTTTCTGCACTTGAATCTTGGATTGACTTGAATGGCTTTAACACTTGAACTTGAAACAAGACTTCTTGCAGTATTAAACACATCCTAGATCTACCCAATTACGTGTAAAGTGCGTTTTGTCAAAGGATTAGCCAATTACATAAAATAGTGACATATGTTCCTAACAAGTGAATCACATATGTCCTAACATTAAGCATTTTTGGAGAATTGGTAATTTATTATAGTATCAAAATATGTTATTCTAAGTTTGAACCTTGTCATCCTTTTATGTGAATTTTAAAAGAGTTAAAAATCCTACGTGTTGGGCTCTACTTACTAAGGAAGAGTGTTAGAATATTGGTTAAAGGGCTAAATTGACTATTTCCTATCAACTTAAGCTTTTGGAAAAACTAAAAATTTATCATAGGCATATTCACGAGTTCTTCGCTTAACCTAGTTATCTATCTTAAAAGGAAATACCATCTTTTATCTTCTAACATTCATATCATAGAATTAGGATCATGGTCAATGTAGTATCTAATGGTCTTGCAAAGTAGAAAAAAGGGCCTTGCTCTTGGTAGGACTTTCAAAATTGTTAATATTTTCTCTCTCCATTAAACGTGGCTGCCTTTTTTGTGCTTAAAACTCATATTTGTCTTGATTCCTGAAAGTAGGTTAAATTTGGTTTCTTTGCTTGGTAATTTCATTCAGTTGTGCATGGGATACATTTTGGTCATCGTTTATAATAATGCATTCTTACCAATTAACCGAAACCCTATGGAGTTGGTGCTATCGATAAAGTATGAAGTTGGAGTTCCATTGTGGGCTGAAGAAGATGAGAAAAAGAATTATATTTTCAATATGATGAAGGTGATAGAAGTATCATAATTAATTGGATGAAATAGGGGAATGTAGCCTAATGATTCTTGTAAATTTTTGTTTATTTAGTCACAAATTTTGAATTTCTATTTTCAGTTGTGTCACCATCAATACAAGTACCCCCCCCCCCCTTTTTGATCCATGCTTCAGTTATATCTTTTGATTCTTTTATCGATCTAGGAGATGCTTCATGACTTGCTTTCTAGTATTCTCCCTGCATGTAAAACTAGGTTGGAGGACCCTGAGGGATTAAATGTGCAATTAAAGGAGATTGTCATTGATTTGGAAAAAATAGACATCTCTGAAGTTACGAAATCAATCCCTAACAAAATCAAATCATGTGCCGCTAATTCAACTACACTTCACCCTAACTTAAGTGAAGCACGTGATTCACAGCAGACAGCTAGGGTTTCACCATACTCCTTTGCCAAGCTTCGAGTTCTCCCATCTTGGACATGCAAAACACAAGCAAAAATAGCCAATCAATCTCTGGTTTCTAAGCACCTCTCCGGTAGGAAACGTGAAGCCCCAGATTCAGATTTCTCAACAGATTTTCATGTCAAACGTCACCAGTTTAATTAGGATGGCAGTGATGACTATCTCGAAGTGGTGGAGGTTGTTCAACAACCCCGCCAATCTCAATGAATTGCCTAAACTAGAAATTCTGTGGTTTGGGACAATCACGTGCAGTTCTTGAACTCACCGACTTGGTGAAAAAACATTCTCCCACCATCCTTTTTTTCATGGAAACAAAATCAAAGGATAGTTACCTCAAAAAACTTTGTTCGAAGCTTCATCTAGAGAATGTTTTCATTGAGCTATGGGTGAACACAGGGGGTGGATTAGCTCTTTATTGGAAGGAAGGGATTGATTTCAAGGTACTGGATTCAACACCAACCTACATTGATGTTGTAGTTAACCCGGGAATGGATGACACTTGGCGGTTGACGGGTTTCTATGGAAATCCAACAACAGCCAACTGAGAACATTCTTGGGTGCTACTAAAACACCTTTGCCAAAACTTGGATCTACCATGGCTATGTGTGGGGGATTTCAACTAAATTACAAAAGCTGAAGAGAAAAAGGAGGAACCGCTAGACCGAAACGTCAAATGAGGGAATTCAGAGAAGCATTGGATTTTTGTGGATTACGTGACTTGGGATTTGCTGGGTCACCATTTACCTAGTGCAACAACCAATTTGGTGGGGAGGTAACTTGGATTCGACTAGACAAAGGGGTGGCAACTCCATCATGGACACAATTTTTTCCTACGGTTTGCATTCACCATCTTCAAGGTACACTATCTAACCATTGTCCATTATGGTTATGTTCAGATGATGAAAATGATAGATTTTATAAGAAATCTAGGCCTTTCCGGTTTAAGGCGGTATGGCTGAAGGATGAAAGATGCGAGGGGGTTATTAAAAGAGCTTGGAGTGGTCAAAACATTGGAGAGCCGGTTGGGAGGCTAATTAGCAAGGTAGAAGCTTGCAGGTCGAGTTTACAAAAGTGGAGCAGATTGTCCTTCGGTAATATAAGGCACATGTTAGTACAAAAGAAGAAGCAGCTTATTCAAGCTGAGGCAATGTCAATGGCCAGAGCTCACCACCGCAATGACATTCGAATCCTTAGAGGAGAGGTGTATGAACTCATGGTTAGGGAAGACTATTTGTGGCACCAAATATCAAGGGTGGATTGGCTAAAGAGTGGAGACATGAATATGAGCTATTTTCATAGCCAAGCAACACAAAGAAATAAAAGGAATTTTATTTCCAAACTTATTTTGGAGGACAGATCAGTGGTGATGGAAGAAAAGCATATTGGGGAGGCATTGGTAGACCACTTCAAACAGATTTTCAAGTCCACCTCACCTTCAAATTTTGATCAGATCCTTCAAGGTGTTGACACGAAGATCACTCCAACAATGAATTCAGATCTGACCAGAGACTACACAGTTGAAGAGGTTGAGTTTGCTCTAAAACAGATGAAACCTCTAATAACCCCAGGCCCTGATGGTATATCTCCCATTTTTTTCAAGTCTTGTTGGAATTTAATTGGTCAGGATGTTATTGATGCTTCTTTAGCTATCCTAAATTCGGGTAATATGCCAGCTAGTCTCAATCACACATATATAGCACTTATACCAAAAACAAAAAATCCAGAAAAAGCCAATGATTTTCGACCCATAAGCCTTTGCAATGTCTTGTACAAAAGTGTGTCAAAAACCATAGCCAATCGCCTCAGAAAACTACTCCCCAAGTTGGTGTCAAAATCCCAAAGTGCATTCATGTCAGATAGACATCATCCTTGTAGCTTTTGAAACTCTCCATCACCTCAAAAAAAAAAAAAAAAAGGAAAGACAGGTTACATGGCCATCAAGCTTGATATGAGCTAAATATATAACAGAGTGGAATGAGTTTTCCTTGAAAAATTAATGGAAAAAATGGGTTTTGCTAATAGATGGATCTCAGTTGTTAGTTCTTGCATTAGATCTATGTCTTTCTCGGTTTTGGTAAATGGTGAACCTCATGGCAATTTCAATCTCAGTAGGGGCCTCTGCCAAGGGGATCCGCTATCACCATATTTGTTTCTATTATGTGCAAAAGGGTTACATTCACTCTTAAAACAAGCTGAAATTTTGGGTTCAATCAAAGGAGTCTCTCTTTATAGTGCAGGCCCAAAGGTTTCACATTTGTTCTTTGCCGATGATAGCTTGCTATTTTGTCGAGCAAATCAACAAGAATGTAGCAAGGTCTTGGAGATTTAGAAGCAATATGAGGAGGCTTCGGGGCAGCAAATAAACTGAGGCAAAACCCAACTCTTCTTTAGTCCCAACACTGACCCACACATGCAAGAGGAGATAAAAAAATTTGCTAGGAGTGACCACCACTACCAATTTTGAAAAATACCTTGGCCTACCATCCTTTGTGGGGAGGGGAAAAAAGCAAAGCTTCAATTACATTAGAGAATGGATTTGGCAAGAAATGCAAGGTTGGAAAGAAAGACTATTGTCACAAGGCAGAAGAGAAGTTTTGATCAAAGTGGTTCTCCAAGCCATGCCAACTTACTCTATGGCATGTTTCAAACTCCCAAAAAGCCTATGTAAGTATATAGAATCACTAATCCAGAAATTTTGGTGGGGTTACAAGGGGGAAGTACGGAAAATCCATTGGGTGGGAAGGAAAAAATTGTGCAAGCCAAAGAGCCAAGGAGGATTGGGGTTCAAGGATATTGAAAACTTTAATTTAGCTATGTTGGGAAAGTAGGTTTGGTGGTTGCTGCATAACAAAGACTCACTCTTCTACAAGGTCTTTAAAGCAAAATACTTCCCCAATAGCATTATATTAGAGGAGGGGGTGACTGAGAGGGGATCATATGCTTGGCAAAGCATTTTACAGGCATGTGAGGTGGTCCGATTGGGGTCAAAATCAAGGATTGGTGATGGAAAGTCAGTTCTGATCTGTGGTGATAAATGGTTACCGGATATGCATTCCAGCCGTGTGGTGTCTCCTCAGAAAATTTTTCCAAACAATAGTCGGGTCTGTGCACTTATTGATGAAGAAAACAGATGCTGGATTGAGGACGAGGTACGTGAAGAATTTCTCCCATATGAAGCAGAGGCAATTATCAGCCTCCCCCTTGAGTTCATTACCCACTGAGGACAGACTGATTTGGGCTGAAAATAAGAATGGGTACTACACAACTAAGTCGGCATATCGACTCCTTTCAAAGTTGGCAGAAGTTGTAGTCTTTGGCACTTCAAACCCAGCTGCTCACAAGCAATTCTGGAATGAGCTCTGGCGCATTAACGTGCCAAACAAAATCCGCCACTTCATATGGCGCGCTGCTACTGACTCACTTCCAACAAAAATCAACTTGCAAAAGGGGAAAATTATTCAAGACCCTACATGTGAGCGCTGCGGTGATGAAGTTGAAGATACTGTCCATGCACTGTGGGGGTGTCAAATGACAAACACGCCTGGTGGGAGCTGGAAAGCTGTAAAAATTTCCTATCAAAAAAATTTGCTAGTTTTCGGGACCTGTACTAGGGAATTCTCGCACAAAATAACCAGAAGCTAGCGGAGTTATTTGCTTATATAGGCTGGAGCATTTATAGGGTAATCGGATGCAAAGAGGGTAAGGTCATCATCCCTGCTGATGGAGAAAATATATGCCGTCAAACGTTTGCAAAAGTTTCATTCAGTACAGGCAGAACCACTGAATCAAGTAGCGATACCACACCCAAATCACTAGTTGCCTCCTCCTCCATCAGTTTACAAATTAAACTTTGATGGAGAAACTTTCCCGGATATGGCTTCGACGGGTCTAGGAGTGGTGGCTCGTGACTCGGGTGGCATGGTTATCGCTTCCCTCTCAGAACGTATCACCTTACCACCGACTGTGGAAGACCTGGAAGCACTAGCGTGCAGGAGAGACGTCTCATTCGCAATAGAAATTGGACTCGAGGATGTTGTTTTCGAAAGCGATTCAGAGGTGGTCATAAAACACCCCACTGCTGAACAGCCTTGCTTGGCTGCATTTGGACACATTATAGATGAAGCCCGCTTCTTATCAGCAAGGTTGAGAAAGGTGTCCTTCTCACACACAAAGCGAAAAGGAAACACTATTGCTGACAAACTCGCGAAGCTAGCGAGAAATTTATATCAGCCAAAAGTTTGGTAAGAGAACATTCATAGCAATGTAATGAGCTTTGTAATTCTTGACAGAGGCATCCTGCCTCATTAATGATAATTTCTTTACAGTTTTCTCAAAAAAAATATATATATAAATATATATATATATATATAATAAAATTAAAACCCAGTTTTTTTTTTTTTACAAAATAGGATCACTACCGAGAAAAAAAAAAAAAAAAAAAAAACCTCGTAGCACGTGCTTTGCGCGTGCCTAGTATTTAATTAATAAATAAATCTTATTTTATTTATGGAACTTTATATGTGGCTTTTGGTTACATTCAATTAGGGTTTGGTTTCCTAGTTAAAGGAGAAGTTCTAGTTCAATTAAGAGAAGTTAACAGGCTATTCCCAAAACCGAACAACACTGACCAGAAAGCAAACCCGCTCCCACCCAAACAAAGCAGACCCATAACAATCCAACTGGTGGCCACAACAAACCCAACTTGTCGTTCACCACCCTTGCATTGGAGGCCAGTTGAGGTTCAGCCGTGAAACACCAAATGTCAATGCCACAAAACACCAAAACCCAACATCAATGCTGCAAAACCAAGATCTACCACTGTTGCAATGAAGAAGCCGCTGGTTGAGCTTTGGCAGCATCATTGTGGACTGTCAACTCACAACAGCCACCATGATTGTCAAGCCAGAGAGAAAAAAGATTTGTGAATTGAGCAGGATAAACGTAAAAATAACTATTAAAGGGTTTCAAAACCTAGATCTGATATTTACAAAAATGCCACTGCCTTTTTATCAAAAGATTCAAAACAAAAAAAGGGATCTAAAAGCACCTAGGGCCCGTTTGGTCATGAAGTTTTAAAATTGTTGTTTGAAAAGATGTGAAAATTGTAGTTTAAAAAGTGTTGTTAAAATACGTGTTTTTAGTGTTTATAAAACAAAAAAATGTGTTTGGTATTATAGTTTAAATAACATGTTTTAGTGTTCAAAAAACATAAAAAATGTGTTTGGTACGTGTGTTTGATTTAAAAATAAAATAAAATAACTGATACCTTTAACCAAAATAAACATTTTTTTATTCAAAAAATATTTTTTTAATGCCTAACGGGACTGTATGGGTGACTGCGTTGACAATACAGCTTTGGTGTCCAATCAGGTGGGCCATACAATGTTCAATATAATTACACAATTGCCATTGAAACACTAGTTTTGTTGTTTAAAAACAAGTCAGAGATGATTTCAAAAATACCATTTTAAACATTGATTTTTGAGCACTATTTTCAAACAATCCCTGAACAGGAATGACACACCAAACGTCCTTTTTTGTTTTTGGACACTAGTGTTCAGTGTTTAAACACTGAACACTACTGTTTAAACTTATAAACCAAACATGCTCCTAGGGGCTGCTCTACAAAAATAGTTTTGCACAGTGAATTTGAGAACAAAATTCTGAAGATGGGTATTTGAAAACAACTTTCCAAACAAGAATTTTTTGTTTGTGGGACCCACATTTAAAAAAAAAAAAATCAAGAAAACTAGTTTAAAAGTTGGTTACCAAACAGCCACTAATATTTAGGTTCTATTTTATTTTTTTAATAAAAAAAATAAGATTTAGGGAATATGTAAGTATGTTATTGTACTCAAATATGGAGTAGATCAACAAAATATTAAGTATTTTGAGTATAGATTCATGTTAACTTTATTGTTCTTTCTTCTTTTCCTTTTCATTCACTCACTCTCTCTTTCACTCTCTCCTTTTTGCTACTTTGTCACTATTTACAAGTACTATTCACATAATGTGAAATAGTTCAATTTTCTTTTCTTCCTACCTCTTTTTAACCCTAAATCAACTTTTTATCTCTTCCCTTCAAAATACTTTATCTAAAAGGTTCTAAACCCTAGATCCACAAATCCTCCAAAAGTAAACAAATTCTCAAATTTGTCATAAAATAATTAACAATCTAAGTTGGAAGTTATATTCCAACTCTTCCCAGCAAATAAAAATACTACACTTGGTCACTCCAAGTTTATTATTATTATTAATTTTAGAAATCTAGCAGAAATTTCAAGACACTTGGTAGAGCATTCAAGGATAAGTATGTGAATCTCCCAAATGAATCAGTTTCGGCTCACCCAAGATGCTAGCTTGGTTACTGATGTAATTAACTTTACATGGCTCCAATATGAGGGTTTTTAACAATTAGTGTTTGGAGTTTGGACCAATGTGAGTTGAAGAACCAGAAAAGAGAGATGTTCAAGGTTTTAAGATTGGTCCAGGGTTCAAACCAAAGTCAAACTATAATGATGTAATAATTAATTAAGAAAATAATAAAAAAAAAATTAAATTTCTTAAAAACTAGCAAGTTTGACTAAAAAAGTCCTAAAGAAATTTGAACAACCTTCAAATTTTCTTAATTTTAATAAGTTTAAAAGAAAATAATAGAGAGCATAAACAAGCACAAAAAATATTGTATTTAGTAATCCTTCAAGTAAAAATATTTTAATCTAAAATAAAGACCATTTTTTACACAAATTCATAAGTAGCACATTCACATTCAAAACCACAATTCTTAAATCATTATGAAAGAATAAATATTGATGGAAAGAGGTGATAAAACAAAATAAAAAATTATTAATCCTTACTAAGGATATAATATAATAGTAAGTAATTAAATGACACAACCAACACAACTGGTCTAATGGATAGCATGTTAGACATATTTTGGGCGTTGGCGCCCATTCTTAATTTTTTTTTATAAAGAAATTTTTCCCCAACCCGGTCAAACTGCTAACGGTTTTGTTGTTCGCTGGTCCAACCACAGTTCATGGAGTTCTTCTCACAAATTTACAAAAATAACAATTTCTAACTTCAAAAACCAGCTAAACCTCCGGTTCCCAGTTAACATGGTCGAACTCGATGGTTGTCCAATTTTAAAATCTATGGTCTAGACCTCCACATAATAGAAAATTAGGGATGGCAATTTCTGCTCAACCCGCAGGTACCCGGCCTGGCCCGACCCTAATGGGCAAGGTTTTACCCTGTCCGATTAGGAATAGAATCGGGTATGAGTTTTTTAAAAAACCCGAAGTGGGTCTAGGTCCGGTCTAGGTTTTATAAAAAATCCGGCCTGAAACTTGACCCGGACCCGGACTTGGCCCGGCAATTATGAAATTACAAAAAAACCCCTATATATATATAAATACCTATCCTAACTTAGTTCACGCCTTCATCATTTCAGCAGCAGCTCACGCCTCCCTCCTCACCCTCACTCCCTCATTTGAGAAAATTATCTTGAAAAACAGTAACTTCCAATCCTAACCAAATTTGTGCCTATGATTACGACAGAGACAAAAATTTCCATTGTTGGAAAGCATGACATACATACCTTCTCAACGTCACTTACAGATCAGTATGGAGCTATCAGGCGGGGGAAGGCCACGTGCCAATGGAAGAAGCGGCACAAGGGCAGCAAAACTATGTGCCACACTCTGGCTGATAGACTGATCACTATCGCTCATACACTTCAGAAGAGGAACAACTAACAAAGGAGCATAAGGGACCAATTCCACACCCAGTCCCTGAACAAGCAAACTAATGAGCATGCCAGCACCCTGTCTGGTATGGACAGGTGTCATATCCCCTAACATGGGAATGGCAGTTTCAATAACAGCTCCCATCACATCTTTAGTCATTGATTTGGTCATTGAAGTGATGCACCTAGAAGCAGCTAATCTAACAGCAATGTGGGCATGGCAAACACATTTGAAAATTGAAGGCAGAAGAGTGAGTAGTTTTGGTTTCAAAGCCTCATTCAGCATAGGAGCAATGGAACGTACTACCTGCAAATCAGAAATGATATAATGAAATGAGACAACACAAACACACAGAATATAAGACTAATATCATACGCGAACAAGTAATGCAATACAGATGGGGGAATACCGCCTTGATAAACAATGCAGTTTATGACATGACCAGTACCATGAGCCAGTAAAGGGTACAGACTATGCACACAAAGTTAGTGACAACACTCAAACAAAACAATGAAGGACACAAAGCATAATCTGAATTGATGTATTTCTTTTATTGGATTTGGATCCAACTATACATTTCTTGACAGATCAAAGACCTACTGATCAAGGTAAAAGGAAAATCATATACAATCCTATTTTAGGGGATGTAGTATAGCTTTGGCACGATTGTTGGTGGGGAGGGGCTTTTTAAAGATCGTATTTTTCCTAATTGCTAGACATAAAGACATAATGTGGAGGTCCAGACCATAGATTTTAAAATTGGACAACCGTCCAGTTCGACCAGGTTAACTGGGAACCGCAGGTCCAGCCGGTTTTTGAAGTTAGAAATTGTTTTTTTTTTTTTTTTTTTTTTTTTTTTTTGACACAAGATAGAATTCTACTCTAGCCTAATCTAAGTGTATATGTGTGTGAAGCTCCCTCCTGGAGACTTGAACCCCGGCCCTTGCCCCCCACACTCCACAAGCACTTATACTTGTGGAGTGACCATTGCACCAAGGGAGTGCAGTGGTAAAGTTAGAAATTGTTATTTTTGTAAATTTGTGAGAAGAACTGTGGTTGGACCAGCGAACAACAGAACCGTTAGCGGTTTGACTTGGTTGGGGAAGAATTTCTTTTTAAAAAAAATAAATAAATAAAGATTGTCGCCAACGCCCAAAATATGTCTAACATGCTATCAATTAGACCAGTTGTGTTGGTTGTGTCATTTAATTATTTACTATATTATATCCTAGTAAGGATTAATAATTTTTTATTTTGTTTTATCACCTCTTTCAATCAATATTTACTCTTTCATAATGATTTAAGAATTGTGGTTTTGAATGTGAATGTGCTACTTATGAATTTGTGTAAAAACTGGTCTTATTTTAGATTAAAATATTTTTACTTGAGGGACTACTAAATACAATATTTTTTGTGCTTGTTTATTCTCTCTATTATTTTCTTTTAAACTTATTAAAATTAAGAAAATTCATTTGAAGGTTGTTCAAATTTTTTTAGAACTTTTTTAGTCAACCTTGCTAGTTTTTTAGAAATTTAATATTTTAATTATTTTCTTAATTAATTATGATATCATTAAAGTTTGACCTTGGTTTGAACCCTAGTCCAATCTTAAAACCTTGAATCTCTCCCTTTTCTAGTTCTTCAACTCACATTGGTCCAAACTCCAAACACTTATTGTTAAAAACCCTCGTATTGGAGCCATGTAAAGTTAATTACATTAACTAGTCGTTAACCCGTGCGATGCACGGGATAGTTAAACAAAATTTATACACATTCACCTTTATTGGTACAATCATTTGAAAACAATTCTAACTAATACTCAAATGTAAGAGACACATTGACTTACTATTTAAAGTAGTCTTCTGAAAAATTTACACATATTGTGCAACTGAGCCTTAAAATTTAATTCCTGAACACCGCAACTCCATAAAATTCATACTGATAATAATATTTTATGATTGCACAGACTATTTTTTTAGAGTGGGGAAGTAGATCATGTGCATACATCTTTATGAGTAATTTTTGGCAGTCAGGCGTAACAAACGTGTAACCATTTTGTCCTATTCCTACCATCTAAGAACATATCCTCTCTTATAAGTTGATGATGCCAAGTTTTAACATATCCTCTCCTTTTTTTTTTCTTTTTTTTCCCCAAAGAAATAAAAGGACTTTAAAGACATGTCCAATTTGTTAAAATGCAAGTTCTTCAAGCCATAGAACGATTTAATGAAAATTGCAACTCAATGAATTGAATTTGCAAATGGTATTAACTATTGGCTATTAATGTGATTATTAAGCCGTACCACATTGAATATGTTTTTCTATCAAAATATATAAACAAACTAACCTTACAAAAGCTAAACTTTATAAGCTAAAATCTATACCGTGAGTTGTAGATCTTGAATGCTATACCGTGCATTTAGGGCTTCCTACATCTGGAGAGAGAGAGTTTGCAGAAACCAAAGAAAATCTCTCTATAGCTTAAGAAACACAATATACTAAAATCAAAGAGAGAAAATTTTCGAAGGACATACCGTGCGTTGTAGATCTTGAATGCTATACCGTGCGTTTAGGGCTTCCTACGTCTGGAGAGAGAGAGTTTGCAGAAACCGTGGTTTTATATTTCTTAACTTGAGAGAGGGGTAAGGTTGCTAGGGTTTTGAGGAGTTATAATGTTTTTATTTTTATTTTTTATTTTTTAAATATTGTACTGACATGAAAAATTGTGGTGCCAGCAAAGGCTTCGGTTTTATATATATTTTTAAATATTGTGCTGACGTGGAAAATTGTGGTGCCAGCAAAGGTTTCGGTTTTATATATATATATATATATATAGATAACCAAGCTAGCATCTTGGGTGAGCTAGAACTAATTCATTTGGGAGATTCCCATACTTATCCTTGAATGTTGTACCAAGTGTCTTGAAATTTCTGCTAGATTTCTAAAATTAATAATAATAATAAACTCGAAGTAACCAAGTGTAGTATTTTTATTTGCTGGGAAGAATTGGAATATAACTTCCAACTTATATTGCTAATTATTGTATGCCAAATTTGAGATTTGTTTACTTTTGGAGGATTTGTGGATCTAGGGTTTGGAACCTTTTAGATAAAGTATTTTGTAGGGAAGAGATAAAGAGTTGATTTAGGGTTAAAAAGAGGTAGGAAGAAATGGAAATTGAACTATTTCACATTATGTGAATAGTGCATGTGAATAGTACTCGTGAATAGTGACAAAGTAGCAAAAAGGAGAGAGAGAAAGAGAGAGTGAGTGAATGAAAAGGAAAAGAAGAAAGAGCAATAAAGTTAACATGAATCTATACTCAAAATACTTAATATTTTGTTGATCTACCTTGTTTGAGTACAATAACATACTTACATATTCCCTAAATCCTTTTTTTTTTATATAAAAAATAAAATAGAACCTAAATATTAGGGACTGTTTGGTAACCAACTTTTAAACCAGTTTTCTTGATTTAAAAACAAAACACGGGTACCACACAAAAAATTCTTATTTGGAAAGTTGTTTTCAAATACCCAACTTCAGAATTTTGTTCTCAAATTCACTGTGCAAAACTATTTTTGTAGAGTGTTAACGTGTATTATGTTATGGGCTTTAGGCCCAATTAGGTTACTTGTATAGCACACTTGTACTTGTACTACACTCTACTTGTACTGCATACATATGCCTCCTATATAAAGGCAGTGATGTATATTCTTTTATTCAAGAAATACAATACAATCATTCAGTATTTCTAACATGGTATCAGAGCCATTGCTCTAACCTTCTTGTGTCTTGCAGTCCTGTCTTTGTTGGTGTTTTCCGCTGCCTCGACTTCTTTGGCCAGTAAACCTTTTCTTTTGTGCCCTCAGAGGTGCCAAGGTTGAATCTTCACCGTCAGAAGCTCGATCACCGCCACCAAGAACACTGCCTCCGTCAGGTCTTCCACATCAGACCTCCGATTAAGACATAAGAAATATCAACGTATAGATTTTCAACCGATCTACACCTAGCCGCCGGAATCATCATCATCTGACCTCTCACGCGCCGCCACACGCCGGTCAAAGATTCGGCCGCTTTTCCACGCGCCATCTATGTTGCTCCGATCATCTCACCGCCACAGTCATCGGATTCGTCTTGCTCCGATCTACATCACCGGCGAAGAATCAGCATCATCAGGCGTGCCACGCGCCCTCACGCGCCGACAGAAGTTTCGACGAAGATTGGACCACGCGCTCACGCGCCTCACCCGCCGCTGGGTCATCTGCTGACGTCATCGCTGACGTCATCTCTGCCACGTCATCATCTACGTCAGCCCTAGCTGACGTCATCACTGGAGTTGACCGTTGACCGTTGACCGTTGACTTGACCGTTGACCGTTGACTTTTTGCATAGTTGACTTTTTACAGTACAGGTGCTCCTTACCCAGTTTTTCGCGTAGATTTCATTTTTGCAGTCTATTTTTGCATATTTTGCTTCAAAATGAAGAATAAGGACAAGTCTTCTTCCTTTTGCAACAATCGTCGCCGACAATCCAACAAACGTTTTTGCAATTTTTGCAAACGTTTTGGCCATAATATTGAGACTTGCTATCAACGCAACAAATCAGCTGTTTCCATTTCTGCTGCTACTGTTGCTAACACTGAGAGTATCCAACCTATGGCTCCCGTCTCTACAAAGTCTCAGTCTTCTGGATCCACTTTCACCATTTCCAGAGATGACCTTATAAATATCATCGCCAATGTCATTCGTATGGTTGGTAATGCATCTTATTCCTCTTCTCTCTCAGCTTTATCTGGTATGTCTCCTACCTCTTGGCTTATGGATTCTGCTTGTTGCAATCATATGACACCTCACTCGTCCTTATTTTCTGACCTTAAACCTGCATCACACCCTCTTAATATTCGCACAGCAAATGGTTCCACAATGTCTGGTCATAGTATAGGTTCCGTTGCGACCTCCAATCTCTCGGTTCCTGGAGTCTTTAATGTTCCTGACCTTTCTTATAATTTATTTTCTGTTGGATAATTAGCTGAGTTGGGTTATCGCATTATCTTTGATTATTCTGGGTGTATTGTGCAGGATCCGAGGACGGGACAGGAGCTTGGGACTGGTCCCAGAGTTGGGCGTATGTTTCCCGTGGACAACCTTCGTCTTCCACTTGTTGCTCCAGTTTCTGTTGCTGCAGCTGCTACAGCTTCTTCAATTCCTTCCCTTGCACTTTGGCATGCTCGCCTTGGTCATGCATCTTCCTCTCGTGTACAACAATTAGCTTCTAGAGGTTTGTTAGGTTCAGTATCTACAAAAAATTTTGATTGTGTTTCGTGCCAATTAGGAAAACAACCAGCTTTGCCTTTCAATACTAGTGAATCAATATCCACTGATATCTTTGACCTTATTCATTATGATGTTTGGGGCCCTTCTTCTGTCTCTAGTATTGGTGGGTCTCGATATTTTGTTGTCTTTGTTAATGATTACTCTCGCTATAGCTAGATTTTTAATATGAAACATCGTTCTGAATTATTGCAAGTATATTCTAATTTTGCAAAAATGGTTGAAACTCAGTTTTCCAAATGCATCAAAATTTTTCGATCTGATAATGCTCTTGAATATACTCAATATGCTTTCCAAGCTATTTTGCATTCCTATGGCACTGTTCATCAACTAACTTGTCCAGGTACCTCTCAGCAAAATGGTAGAGCCGAACGGAAACTTCGTCATATTCTTGACACTGTTCGTGCTCTTCTTCTCTCTGCCAAAGTTCCTGCTCCTTTTTGGGGTGAAGCTGCTCTTCATGTTGTTCATACTATTAATCGCATTCCGAGTCCGGTTATCCAAAATCAAACTCCATATGAGCGCCTTTTTGGGTCATGTCCTGACTATCACCACCTTCGCTCCTTTGGTTCTGCTTGTTTCGTTCTTCTTCAGCCACATGAGCATAACAAACTTGAGCCTCGGTCAAGACTTTGTTGTTTTCTTGGCTATGGCGAAACTCAAAAGGGGTATCGGTGTTATGACCCTGTCTCTCATCGTCTTCGTATTTCTCGCAATGTTGTCTTTTGGGAACATCGCCTCTTTGTCGAGCTCTCTCACTTTCGTGCCTCCCTATCTTCCTCTTCTGTTTTAGATCTTTTTCCAGATGAGGCACATATTCCTTCTGTAGCTGCTCCTGATCCTCCTGTAGTTGCTCCTGATTCTCTTGTAGACTTCTCTGTCCAACCACCAGATATCACCGATCCCTTTCCTAGTTCACCCTTTAATGAACAGGTGGAAGATGAACAGGTTGAAGACGAGCTACCCAACCCCAACCCTGAGCTTGGGTCCCCTGCTCCTGCTCCGCCTGAAGATCTTGCACACGACATTCCACCTCGTCACTCAACTCGAGTAAGATCTATTCCTACACATTTACTTGACTATCATTGTTACACTGCTCTTACTACATTACATGAGCCTCACACCTATCGTGAGGCTTCCACTGACCCTTTATGGCAGATTGCAATGAAAGAGGAACTTGATGCATTATCTAAAAACCATACTTGGGATTTGGTGACACTCCCTCCCGGGAAATCTGTGGTTGGTTGTAAGTGGATCTACAAGATTAAGACTCGCTCTGATGGGTCCATTGAGCGCTACAAAGCTCATCTTGTTGCAAAAGGTTTTACACAGGAGTATGGGATTGATTATGAAGAGACCTTTGCTCCGGTTGCTCGTATCTCATCTGTCCGTGCCCTTTTAGCTGTTGCTGCTGCCCGTAAATGGGACCTTTTTCAGATGGATGTCAAAAATGCATTCCTTAATGGGGATTTACATGAAGAAGTTTATATGCAACCTCCTCCTGGTCTCTCTGTTGACTCAAATAAGGTTTGTTACCTTCGACGTGCACTTTATGGCCTTAAACAAGCTCCACGAGCTTGGTTTGCCAAATTCAGCTCTACCATCTCTCATTTGGGTTACATGGCCAGTCATTATGATTCTGCCTTATTTCTTCGTCGCACTGACAAAGGCACTATTTTACTTCTCCTGTATGTGGATGATATGATCATAACTGGTGATGACCTCAGTGGCATTCAAGAACTCAAGGATTTTCTCAGTCAGCAATTTGAGATGAAAGATCTTGGACATCTCAGCTATTTCTTGGGTCTTGAAATCACTCATTCTACTGATGGACTTTATCTTACTCAAGCTAAGTATGCTTCTGAACTCTTGTCTCGAGCTGGACTCACTGATAGCAAGACTGTTGACACTCCAGTTGAGCTTAATGCGCATCTGACTCCCTCAGGGGGGAAACCATTGTCTAATCCCTCTCTTTACAGACGATTGGTTGGCAGCCTAATTTATCTCACAGTTACTCGTCCAGACATCTCCTATGCTGTTCATCAGGTGAGCCAGTATCTGTCTGCTCCATGATCAACTCACTATGTTGCTGTTCTGCGCATTCTTCGATACTTGAAGGGCACCCTCTTTCATGGCCTTTTCTACTCAGCTCAGTCTCCTCTTGTACTCCGTGCATTCTCTGATGCTGATTGGGCAGGAGATCCTACTGATCGCAGGTCTACTACAGGTTACTGTTTTCTCCTTGGTTCTTCTTTGATTTCTTGGCGAAGCAAGAAACAAACTTTTGTGGCCCGCTCCAGTACTGAAGCAGAATATCGTGCTCTTGCTGATACCACATCTGAGCTCCTTTGGCTACGATGGCTCCTTAAGGATTTGGGTGTGTCCACCTCCTCTGCTACTCCCCTTTATTGTGACAACCAGAGTGCCATTCATATTGCTCATAATGATGTCTTTCATGAACGGACTAAACACATCGAGATTGATTGTCATTTTATCCGTTATCATCTTGTCCATGGTGCTCTTAAGCTTTTCTCCGTCTCCTCCAAAGATCAACTTGCAGATATCTTCACCAAGTCACTTCCTAAGGGACGCACTCGTGATTTGGTTGACAACCTCAAGTTGGTCTCACATCCACCTTGAGTTTGAGGGGGGCTGTTAACGTGTATTATGTTATGGGCTTTAGGCCCAATTAGGTTACTTGTATAGCACACTTGTACTTGTACTACACTCTACTTGTACTGCATACATATGCCTCCTATATAAAGGCAGTGATGTATATTCTTTTATTCAAGAAATACAATACAATCATTCAGTATTTCTAACATAGAGCAGCCCCTAGGTGCTTTGAGATCCCTATTTTGTTTTGATAAAAAGGCAGTGGCATTTTTGTAAATATTAGATCTAGGTTTTGAAACCCTTTAGTAGTAATTTACGTTTATCCTGCTCAATTCACAAATCTTTTTCTCTCTGGCTTGACGATCATGGTGGCTCTTGTGAGTTGACGGTCCACAATGATGCTGCCAAAGCTCAACCAGCGGCTTCTTCATTGCAGCAGTGGTAGATCTTGGTTTTGCAGCATTGATGTTGGGTTTTGTAGTTTTGTGGCATTGACTTTGGTGTTTCATGGTTGAACCTCAACTGGCCTCCAATGCAAGGGTGGTGAACGGCAAGTTGGGTTTGTTGTGGCCACCAGTTGGATTGTTATGGGTCTAGTTTGTTTGGGTGGGAGCGGGTTTGCTTTCTGGTCAGTGTTGTTCAGTTTTGGGAATAGCCTGTTAACTTCTCTTAATAGAACTAGAACTTCTGCTTTGACCAGGAAACCAAACCCAAATTGAATCAAACCAAAAGCCACATAAAATTCCATAAACAAAATAAGACGTATTTATTAATTAAATGCATGCGATGAGGCTTTTTTTTTTTTTTTTAGTGGTCCTATTTTATAAATAAATAAATAAAAACTTTGTTTTTTTTTTTTATATATATAATTTTTATTTTGTATATCTAATTTATAAGTAGATAAAACTATTTAAAAATTAAGAAGAGAATGGTCTTATTTTTTAGGTAATGTTTTAGTAGAAGTTAGAGTTATATTTTTACTTAATTGTCTTTTAATTTTTTCTCTACTTAAACATAGAGATGTAGGAGCATTTTTGAACTAAAAAATGAGGAATCTAAATAGGGAAGACCCTTAAATAATACTGAGTAGTATAGAAAACCCAAGGCCCGCAACTATGACACATGCCCAATGATTGCAGACTTACCAAAATAAACCATGACTGTAGAATAAGGAAACTAGACCTGAAATAAAATATAAAAACTTAATTAACTAACATGGATACTTATTATTGGACTTTGCCTTAACTTTAGGCATTCAAAGCGGATAGTGTTTGCCTGGTTTTTTTTCTAGGGATACTAGATTTGATCTGCTTAGATTTGTAACTCCTTTTATTTATGGTTTGATCCTGCTGTTGAATGTTCCTTCATTGTGATCTGAGTTAAAGTCCTCATTCTGAGCTATGATGATCTTTTGATGTTTCCAGGTATCAACAGGAAGGTATAAATTGGTTGGCATTTTTAAAACGTTTCAAGCTTCATGGAATCTTGTGTGATGATATGGGCCTTGGTAAGACACTTCAAGCATCTGCAATTGTGTCATCGGTGATGATCTTCCACCATCTTTAATAGTTTGTCCATCGACCCTTGTTGGACACTGGGCCTTTGAGATAGAGAAGTATATTGATGATTCTGTAGTATCTACTCTCCAATATGTTGGTTCTCTTCCAGGACATTTTAATAAGCATAATGTTGTGATAACATCATATGATTTGGTTCGTAGAGATATTGATCATCTTGGACATCTTCTATGGAATTATTGTATTTTTGATGAAGGTCACATCATCAAGAATGCAAAATCTAAAATTACACTTGCAGTAAAGCAGTTGAAAGCCCAGCACCGCCTTGTACTGAGGGAACGCCAATCCAAGTTGGTTACAGTGTTAGAACCTTAAAAAAATTTTGAACAGTTTGTCTGAGAAATAGTTCACCTTCTGTTGCAGAACAACATCATGGATTTATGGTCTCTCTTTGATTTCCTAATGCCAAGGTTTCTTGGAACGGAGAGACAGGTATATTTTGTGCCTCCTGACTTTCATATACTTTTCAGCATATCTTTTTTTTTTTCTTTTCTTTTCTTTTAATTATTGACTAAAGATGTTAAGCATTATGATTAAAAAGGAAAAAACGAATGCCTGACAATCAGGTTATGTTCCTCGACATAAACTATATTGATGTGTTTATAGTATTATATATAATTCAAAGATGCTGTCTTCTCGATTTCAAGATTTTCTATCAATGAGTTGATATTGAATTCCCTTTCATTGTCCTCCACGGCTTCACACATCCACTGACCAGCCACAAGTGTATTTTTCTATTCCCCCCCCCCCCCCTTTTTTTTTTCTTTCTATCTTGTTTCTGTAATTCTAATTTCTTGATTTTAATCTTTGGAATGCTTTTACCATGTCTAGAGAATTTAATCATTGACTAGAAATTAGTATTCGTTATCCTTATTTTCATAACTTAATTTGCATAGCTTTCACTATTCGTAATTTATTTTAATTTTTTTCATAAAAGGAAAAATGGATTATTGTATTTAAGTTGTTCCTCTCTCTCTTTCTCTCTCTCTCTCTCTCTCTCTCTCTCTCTCTCGTCTATTAACAGCATTAAGATCATACATGTGTATATGGCTTGTTGATTGCCATTTGTGCACTGTGTTTGGAATGATTAACATACAACAGGAAAAAATTTCAGCCTTTATTTATTTCTTTTGAGTTGCTGGTGTATCAAATACCAGTGGTTGTTTTATAATCTGGCTATAGCCTCCCTATGATGTATTATTGATTGATCGGCATTATCATTTGATGAATTAAGCTTGTCTGCTACGGCTTCAGCCTCTCTGATAGTATTGTCACTATTGTACTTAGCTTCATCTTTTTTCATGCTATTGTCTTATGCCCAAAACATTTGTTGGTTTTATCTGGCTTTTGCAGTTCCAAGCCATGTATGGAAAACCACTGCTAGCAGCTAGAGATTCTAAATGTTCTGCCAAGGATGCTGAAGCAGGGGTACTTGCTATGGAAGCACTGCACAAACAGGTGCACTTTTTTTTGGTTTTTTAGTTTTTCTTTCATATTTTATATATGACGCAATGATTAACACATCCTCTTTTAATTGAAAGATTACCTATCAGAGAAAACAAAAATCCTCTTCTAATTGAAGCGTTTTCTTTTTTTTTGGGATACTATTGAAGGGTTTTCCATTCTACAGGTGATGCCATTCCTTCTCCATCGAACAAAAGAATAAGTCCTGTCTGATCTGCCAGAGAAAATTATTCAGGACAGATACTGTGACTTGAGCCCTGTGCAATTAAAACTATATGAACGATTTTCAGGGGCAAACGTAAGGCAAGAAATCTCAAGTATTGTGAAACTAGATGATTCCGCAGATAAGGGCGAAGGAGGTAGTTCAACCAAATTATCTGCCCATATTTTCCAGGTACTGTGGTCAACTGATTATTTATTTGTTTATGTTTTCTTCATGAGTCACTTTTTCCCACAGTTGAGTTGTAAAATATGAGTATAGGGTTGAGACTCAAGAATGAAGAAGATAAGAATAGATAGAAGCAGAGACTGTAAGAAAAAGAAAAAAAGGTTTAGGGCTTAATCAATCAAGATAACAGCTTGATTGTCACAATATATCTGCATAGGAGTAGGGACATCAATTCCCAACTAGCAAAAGGGAGATTGAACCCATAACATTTTGAAAGGAATATGAGCCATAGTTTAATTAACTTTAATCTATTTTCTGTGACCTGATGTATGGACTGTGTTCCATGTTTCAGGCACTTCAGTACTTGCTAAAACTTTGTGGTCATCCATTGCTTGCCATCGGTGAAAAGGTTCCAGAGTCATTGAAATACCTTTTGTCAGAACTCCTACCTGCAAATTCAGACATTATTTCAGAACTTCATAGACTGCACCATTCTCCTAAGTTAGTTGCTCTTCAGGAGATTCTTGAGGAGTGTAGGATAGGCTAGAAAGCACGGACGCGGCTGGGAGGGTGGCGCACCCGAGTCCGACGCGGTTGACCGCGAGTCCGGCCGCGTCTGAGTTTTTTTTTTTTTTTTTTTTTTTTTTTTTTTTTTTTTTTTTTTTCTCGGATTCGAGCCGAATCGGCTGGATTCGCGCCGACGCGGCTCGATTCGCGCCGAATCGGGCTGATTCGGCCAGAATCGGGCCGTATAGGCCATATCGGGTCGTATCGGCCGGCGACCGATACGGCCGAAACAGGCCGGAAACGGCCGAAAACGGCCGAAATTGGCCTTAAAACTCGCCGGAGCAGCCGAAATTCTGACCTCAGATGTGTTTTTTGCCTTCTTCTTTCTTTGTTTTAATAATCAAGTATATTAATGTGTTTTTTAAGAATATTTTTATAGTAAAAATATATAGAAAATATAAATAAAAATATTTTTAATAATTTTTTAATTGCCGAGTCCCGCCGCACCCGCACCCTACTTTTTCAAAAATTGCCGAATCCCGCACCCGCCCCCGCACCCGCACCTGAGTCCCGAAACGCACCCATGCTTCATAGAGGATAGGTGCTGATGCTTCAAGTTCTGAAGGTACCATTGCAGTTGGGCAGCACAGAGATTTGATATTCGCCAAGCATAAAGTATGTATACTACTCCATGTTTGACTAATGTGATGTTGAGGTTAAACATGTGTGCTTTTCTGATGTCATTTACAATGGAATCTAATGCAGGCCTTTCTAGACATAATTGAAAGAGATTTGTTTAACACTCATATGAAGAATTTAGTCTCCTTATCTCTATTATTCACTGAATATAAATATTTTTGCTTATTTATTTTATTCTTTAATTTGTGTTCCACTATATGTACTTTTTTCATTTGCAAGTTCATACATGCATAAAGCCCTAGTACATGCCCTAGTCATGAACGTCAAAGCAGGTGGAATTCTTATCATATTAAATAAATGAGTGGCGGAGGAAGTTCATTGGACAGTGGGTGAATCTTTGGGTCTTTCACTTATTTTGGAATGTGGAGGATAATTTCAAAGGGGTGTTTTTGGGGTGTCTAGGGACCAAATAATGATGGGGTGAGATTAAATTTATGGGAAGAATGGTTAAAGGGAGATGGATAGCAGCTTGGTGCATACAGTAGGACTTCAGTGCAGTGAGACTCTCGTACTGTCTGAGTTTGTCTTCAACCATAATAGTTTTACAGATTTTATTAATTAGTTAAAATTGCTCCATTTTTCACAAGAAGTGGGCTCTTTTACAGGGAGAAATAATCAAGATCAACCTTCTATTCCTCACATTGACTCATTTTTGGCTTTGATGTTGAGGGAGGATTATTATCAAAATGTAGTTCAGTGGTTCTTACCTCAGCTTGTTTCATATTATTATCCTGTTTTGTTAGATTATGGTGGTTTAAGAGGGGTGGAACTCTGTTTTAATTTGAGAATGTGGTTAAAGGAACTTGGCATGGTTGATAATCTAAAGGAGTAATGGAATAGCTGCTTGGCAGGCTTAGCTAGTTTTGTTCCTGTCAAGAAGCTCCACCAATTGAAAGGTTATCAGAGAAAAAGTTGAATAAGGAGAGTATTTAGGGATATAGAAGTGCAATAAAATAGAGCACGTTAGTTGAGCTATCTAGGCTGGATTTGGAGGAGTGTAACCTATAACGAAGAAAGGGATGGTAGAGGCTAATTGAGGACGGACTTAGAAAAGATTTCATGGATGGTAGAGTCTAATTGAGGATGGACTTAGAAAAGATTTCCTTGATGAAAGAATCAAGTTGAAGGCAAAGATCTAGAGTCCTTTAGTTGAAAGAAGGTGATGTCAAAACTATGTTCTTTTCATTAGTCGGCAAATTTTCATATTCATTTGAAATTGATTGGTCCCAAGCGTGGGTTTTACCAATTCTCATGCTGTTTTGGAGTTTCAGGACTGATTTTCTTATATGATTTTGTTGTAACCTTCTAGATACTTTTTTGTTCATTCATCATGAACATAAAGTTATTTTTTTTAATAAATAATACTACTTACTCATAAAATAATAATAATAAATAAATAAATAATATTGGAAGTGGATGGCACACTAGAAATTGAGAATTAGATCAACGATTGTTTGTAAGTTGTCAACCGAAAAAAATCATGATTGATATATTAAAGGTTAATTAAAATAGAAAATTATTTTATTTAATGACTATACTATTTCAAATATATTTATATATGATTCTAGTTATATTATATACTTTTGTATATATAATTAATTATAATTATATTATATTCTTTATGTATCCCCTTTTGCTTTCTATATTCCTTTTCCTTTTTCCTTTCTCAAATCAATCATGCAGCTGCATAAATATGAGTCATGCTATGTCTATTGTTGCATTCATTATTCTAATGGTTTTACTTATGTTGCTCTCCAAAGCAGTGTCACATATCTGCGGTTGGATGGATCAGTTGAACCTGAAAAACGTTTTGACATTGTCAAAACATTTAATTCTTACCCTACTATTGATGCCCTACTATTTACAACACAAGGTAACTTCTATTTACCTTTTCTTTTGACATTGAGATTCCACTAGGATGGAAGTTGATTCTAACAGTTGGTGGGCTTGGTTTGAACCTAACATCTGCAGGCACCCTGATTTTCATGGAGCATGATTGGAATCCAATGTGAGATCATCAGGTAATTATAGTTGTCTGTTGTTTCTGATGTCTTATTTCTTTCTCCAAGGGAATGCAACTTTGGGCACTTGTGTTCTTCGGGGTAAGGGGTAGACAGAACTATTGTTAGTTCCATCATAACAAATACACTCATCTAATGTATTTTCACTTGCACAGGCAATGGACAGAGCACACAGGTTAGGTCAGCGGAAAGTCGTGAATGTCCATCGACTCATAATGCGTGGCACTGTGGAAGAGAAAGTTATGAGCCTCCAAAGGTTCAAAGTTTCAGTTGCTAATGCTGTCATTAATGCAGAGAGATGAAAACTATGAACACTGATCAATTGCTTGATCTGTTTGCATCAGTAGAACCCTCTAACAAGGTATTGCTCACTGCACTCTATTGAACATGTTCTTCACCTTGTTATAAGCTATGAAGCACGGGTGCGTTTCGGGACTCGGGTGCAGGTGCGGGGGCGGGTCCGGGATTCGGCAATTTTTGAAAAAGTAGGGTGCGGGTGCGGCGGGACTCGGCGATTAAAAAATTATTAAAAATATTTTTATTTATATTTTCTATATATTTTTACTATAAAAATATTCTTAAAAAACACATTAATATACTTGATTCTTAAAACAAAGAAAGAAGAAGGCAAAAAACACATCTGAGGTCAAAATTTCGGCTGCTCCAGCGAGTTTTAAGGCCAATTTCGGCCGTTTTCGGCCGATTTCGGCCGTTTCCGGCCTGTTTCGGCCGTATCGGTCGCCGGCCGATACGACCCGATATGGCCGATACGGCCCGATTCTAGCCGAATCAGCCCGATTCGGCGTGAATCGAAGCCGATTCGGCGCGAATCGAGCCGCGTCGGCGCGAATCCAGCCGATTCGGCTCGAATCCGAGAAAAAAAAAAAAAAAAAAGAAAAAACTCAGACGCGGCCGGACTCGCGGTCAACCGCGTCGCGCCGCGTCGGACTCGGGTGCGCCACCCTCCCAGTCGCGTCCGTGCTTTCTAGGTTATAAGTTTAAATGTTAAGCTTAATTCATAATTAAGCTTTGATGGATGACAAATTTATCAAATACTGGACCTTGATTCACTAGGAACAATCCAATTTAGGAGAGGGTGTTGATACTTTGTTTTTTTGTTTTTTTATTATTATTATTTTTTTTGGCTTGGATCTTATTTTTTCCAGAGGATATGAGTTGTGTGTGTGTTGCATAAAATTTGTATTTTCTTTTATCAATTCAACATGCTTCTTTTCCTTTAAAATTTTCTAAGTTGGGTTGCGACATGTGGAACATTTATTTGATATATATAGGGAGCTTTTGTACTGAAGAATTCAGATAGAAAGGTTGATGGAGACACAAAATTGGTGGGCAGTGGAAAAGGGTTAAAAGCCATCCTTGGTGGACTCGAGGAACTCTGGGATCATTCACAGTATACCGAAGAATACAATTTGAACCAATTCTTGGCAAAGCTTAAAGGCTAAACCCAACTCTGCTCCCTATGTGCATACCATATGTTATTAGACGAAAGTTGGGACTCAAATTTTGACATTGTCCTCTTTAGTTGTTTCTGTCCTTTTTGCCTTTTTTATTTTTGAATTTTTGTCTCCACCTCGCTTTTATAATTGCACGAGGTTAGGGAGATGTTGGTTTAAGTCATTGGTATTGGGAGGGAGCTTGGTATGAGGGATGGGAGGAATTTTTGACCAAGAATGGCTTTAGGGAGGAAAGAATTGTATATTTCGGATATTGTATGTACAATCAATATATTAGCCGCACTGTTTCTGCAGTTAATTTTTCAATGAACTTCATAAACAACATTGGCTAGCCAAATGTGTGTATTTAAAAGAAAGGCCTAGTGATTTATGTAGCAATGGCAACCATAGCAGTTTTAAAAGAAATCAAGTATCACCATGTATAGATATTAGATTTATGTGAACTCCTGGAGATAATTGGACGTCCGAGATTCTCTAAACTTTGTTTCCTCATTTGTTTGCCACTTTTTTTGTCACTGTACCTCTACTAAAGAGGAATTAACTCTTTTTACATTAAAAAAAATTGGGACAAAACATTTTGTTTTTTGTATTGAAAAATATAATTTAAAAAAATATAGTAACTCATTAATCAAACAAAACACTTAATAATTTGGAGTCACAATGAAATGCTTTCCTTAGACAATATATGCACCCACACACGAGTTGCTTAAAGGTTACTATAAATTTATCCCCATAATACAACCAAGTTTATTAGGTTCTAAAAATAGCAATTTTGGTGTAGTCCCAATGAATTTTTTTTGTTTCTAAGAAAGTTTAGAAAGAAGAAGACATTGAAAGTGAGAGTTAGAATCATTTATAGATCATGGGTGAGGAGGTATAACTCCATAAACTGTTTTCAATATTCACAAACATTTTCATTTGAAGTGGAACAAATTTTGTCCAAAAAACTTTCAAATTCGTAAATTCTGCGAAATTCCCTGCAACATTCATACGATCGAAAGTTTTGTACAAGCTCTCAAGAAATATTGATGCAAATAGGGCTATAAACAAGCCAAACTTTGCCAAGTAGTGTGTGTTTGAGTTTAGCTCATTAGTAAAAATCAAATGCTCATGCTTGGCTTGAGCTCAATACAAGCCTAAAAACAATGTCTGAACTCGAGCTTGTGAGAATGTCAAAAAGTTTGAT
This sequence comes from Quercus mongolica, assembly GCA_011696235.1. Lineage (NCBI taxonomy): Eukaryota > Viridiplantae > Streptophyta > Magnoliopsida > Fagales > Fagaceae > Quercus > Quercus mongolica. The sequence continues at coordinate 46,696,522 of CM022241.1, read as the reverse complement.
CTCAGCTTGGCTTGGCTTGATTAGTTAGTCAAGCTCAAACTCAAGCTCAAGTCAAGCTTTTTAGCTTGGGATCTAAAAAAATTGTATTATCAAGTTCTTCTATCTCCAAAAAATTGTATTATTGTGCTTCTAATTCCACCTATAATTAGAAATTGTTCAAATTACAACTTTACATTATTAAATCCATCTATTCATCATTCATTGTCTATAGCTTGAGTAATTGTTCAAAATACAATTTTTACATCCACATTTGTCATCTGTGCAATTATAATCTTTACAAATCTAAATAAATTAATGTAGTTGCACGATTTTCCTGGCCCAAACCCTATTGAGCAGGCCCTGGCCGAAGGCGCAACACACAATAAATACTTGTAGAGGATGGGTCAAAGAACTTAGCCTCAGTGAGCTTAGTCGGCCTGAGGTATGGAAAATGTTATTGCAGGAATAAAAACACCAGAATGGATACTCCACAGAAGATTCTATTTCCTGAATGTTGAATACACTTTTTTCCATCCCCTTCTTTGAGGGACTCCATTACATTATATAGCTCTCTCATTCTTATCTGAACCTTACACTTGTTGATCATCTAAGCCCTCACTTGAGCACCTGTCCTATCAGACACCTCTATCACTCCCTTGTGAGTTGCAGTGGCCAAGGTAGTACTGTTCAGGGGTCTTTTCCTCATTAATGCGGCCAAGAGGGTGGTTGTGGCACATTTAATGTGGTGGTAGCAGCTTTCCATGAGATATTTTGGGTTTTATTCTTTTTTATATGCTTGGAGGATGAGCTGCAGTGGTTAGGGCGAGCTTTTGGTCTGGACTTCGTAGTGTCTGAGGAGATGTTACTCCTCGGACAGGTTTCTTTTACCGCAGTTGGGCTTGAATAATGTTTTGGCTATGACTTCTCCTCGAACACGATGCTTCTCGGACGGGCCTGTATTTAACTAGCCCATTATTTTGGGCCGGGCCCCACAATTAACATTCCAAAACATATATGAATAAACAAGAAATCAAATTTAATATCCAAAAACATATTGCACATAGCACAAAACAAAGCTAATTACAAAGAAACTATAACATTTTCAGTAGCTAGCCACAAAGGACTCTGCACCTTAAGAAACGAAAAGAAAAGCATAGCCTCATTCCAAACTATATACCAAACTCCCACGACCACAATCAACTAATTACATTGCTAAGTTATTATCAAACAAATACAACCAACAAGATTTCTCTAAATTATATAAAAATTTCATAAACAACAATAACTTGGAAATCAGGATGGTTTTGAGATGTCAAACAAACTACAGTATAAAAAAATTATAAAAATATATAAAAATTTTCCAAACATGGAAACCTACAGTGAGTGAAGACTATGAATGTCTTGGAGGTAAAGAGTGAAGATGGTAGTGATGCCAAATACAACGTCAGATCTAGAGCTATTGCTAGAGCTTTTTGCACACCCACTAGAACCCTTAGATTACACGGTGATTCAGTGAACATAGACTCTAAATCCTCTTTGCTGGCATCAAACTCATCTAAATCTAGGACTCGTTCACCAATAGATGAGGTTGCAAAGAGATCTAGGGAAGATTTGGTGGAATGTTTTGACCGAGAGAGAGAGAGAGAGAGAGAGAGAGAGAGAGAGAGAGAGAGAGAGAGAGAGAGAGAGAGAGAGAGAGAGCTGTAGTATTCTTCTTTGTGAAAATTGGGGAAAAAAACTGACAGTAAAAGAGAGAGGTTAAGGCTTCCCAAAGAAGTTTCGGTTTTCTCAAGGTAGCATATAGTTTTAGGCTGCAGAAGATACACATTGGACAACAACATTAAGGGTGACAAATAAGAATCTTAGTTTTGACAGAATTAGATTGTGAAGTTAGGTAAAGACTAGAAGTCTAGAAAGAATTACATTTGTAACTGAATGGGAAAGACTTACTATATATTTCATAAATTTACAAAGATAGTGAGTGGGAGAATAGCCATACGTGGGCCTACTTGGATTAAAAAAATATGTAACTTATGTCTAAAAGTGTTCCTAGGGAGTGTTAAGAAAAATTACAGGAAAGAAGTGTTGGAAAATATGGCAAACTAAACAATTTTTTATTCAATAATATAAACCCTAAAAAATTAGCAATGACAAAAATAAATAGATAGACTTAGAAAGATCTTACAAATTATAGAATCATGCAACATGCGTTGTCCTTAAATGCCGATTTATGCCACCTAGAGTAGAACTCCATGCGAACGGCTCTCTTGGCCAAACAACCCCTAGGATTAGACTATAGTGATTTCTTCAAGTTGAACAAACACTCAAACAAGAAAAACTAAGAACAACCTTATTTGTCTTTCCTTAAAACCAGAAAATTAAGTTCAAATATTTGTGGAGATAAGCAGAAAAAATAGAGTAGAACATAGGGAGAGAGGTGGCAGTGAGATCGCTGGGAAAAAACTAAAGAAAAGAATAGTGGAATAAGGGTTTTATAAGCCAAAGAAGAAAAGGACACATGGGGTGATTGACGGGCTCCAACGATCACTGTGAATGCCCAACAGGCAGCACATTAAATGCCCCCAATGGGCTACTTAGCTAATGCCCAACGGGCTGAACAGAGAATGGGTTAGAAGGAAAGAAAGGGAAAAAGACAAAGCCCAAGCCCAAACCTAAGACCAACACCTAGCCCATTATTTCAAGTTATCACATAAGGAGGATAATGGCTTATAAACCTATAACTTGGTTCACTCCTAACCAATGTGGGACACAAAGCAAAGGCTTAGTATTTGAAACACACCCACTCTAATAAGAAGAAAAATTAATGGGTGCTGATAAGTGGTGATAAGCCAAAAACGAATTGACCTCTTGTGATAAATTAACCAATTAATTTAGCAAAGTGAATTAATTAAGTTAATTAACATGCAAACGTGTGGTAGTACAAACAAATCATCAATAAACTAAGTATGCAGCGGAAAATAAATTTGACACGGTGATTTGTTTACGATGGGGAAAACCAACATGGCAAAAACCCCATCGGGTGATTTTAAGGTCACCACTCCTAAAATTCCACTATTATCACAACAAGCGGTTACAAGTAAAGGAATCCCAGTACCTTATATCAACCTACAGTTGAACCCTTACCCCAATACCCAATTGGACTTATTCTATAGTGACAATTTTTCCTTTTGATGCACGGCTCCCAAGTACATGACTAACCAATTACGCAGATTCCAATACGCGACTTCAATCACCAACTAGAGAAGGTTGTTGGCTGCAATTTTCTTCAGTTCATCCCAACAATGAAGATCAAGAAGATGTTTGGTCACAAAACCCTACAGTGCACAAATACAGCAGCTTCTTCAAGAACGATGAACTAAGGCAAATTCTGTCTCCGCTCACAATTTGCTTGAACAAATTTTGCTCAATACTTGTGCAACTTGTGAACACTTTGACGGCCCTTAAAATAATCCTTTTATATGTCTAAGGTTGTGAGAAAAGAAAGCTCAAACACATAAAACCGGATTGGAGTCAAAACAAAACTAGAATTCTATTTTTCATAAAGCTCGACAGATACCTGTCTATCGAGATGTTGTCATGTAGCTGTCGAGACACAAGGCTGGAACCTGGAACAGCTTCTTAAGCTTGATGGATAGCTAGTTATCGAGCTTTAATGATAGGCACTTCTTCAGCTTGTTTCTTGGACAGACTTGCATGTCTTCAACAATTGATCTTGAAACACAGCTTCTTGAAGTATTAAACACATCCTAGATCTACCCAAATACAAGTAAAGTGTGTTTTGTCAAAAGATTAGCCAATTACATAAAATAGTAACATATGTTCCTAACAAGTGAATCACGTATGTCCTAACAAGTGGTCTTGAAAGTTCAAAAACGTGTACAAATACACTTTTGAACGTTTAGACCCCCAAAAAACCAACTTAACCAACACAAGCAATATGTCAAACAATTAATGTGCGGAAACTTAACATATGCTATATTACGGAATTGGTTAAACAACTATCTAAGCCATAACAAATTAAACCACAGCAGATAATGTAAAGGCAGAGATAGAGAGGAAGGAAGATGCAAACACAGCGATAACACCAGATATGTTATCGAAGAGGAAACCGAAGACCACGGCGAAAAACCTCTCCGCCGCCCTCCAAGCGGTAATCAATCCACTAGAAAATATAGTTGGGATACAAGGACAGCAATAGACCCTCCAAGCCTAATCTACCCAATGCACCTAAGCCCTCCAAGCTTCTTGCTCCAACGAGGTTGCGCCGAACCTTTTTCTTCTCTAGCTTACCGGATTCCGCTACTACACCGTAGCATCAACCAATAAAGATTGGCTCCTTCCTAACTGCTTCCCAGAACTCCAAACGTCTGTCTCACAGAGATGATAATGGTGAGAACCAGGTTTGGTTATAAGGCCTCTCAAGGATTTGGCAATGGAGAGGAAGAGAGTGAGGGATTTTGATGAGACTCTAAGGTAGAGATTGTGGGTGAAACAATCTGGTTTTTCTTTAGGGTTTCTCTCTCAAAATTCTCTCTGGAAGCTCTCTTTCAATCGTGGGTTAAAAGGGTATTTATACTGGAGTGGAGTGCAATGCGAAACGTCAGGTTTTTCCAAAACAGGGGTGGCTCGCGGCTTGACCTCGCGGCTTGACTCAGTCGCGAGTTCCAGTCACGAGATAACCGTATGGCCAGTTGTCCTGTTTTGTCCTGTAGTGCTCCAGCTAGCATGACTGTTCATCTTCCAGCATGCTTGGCACGTGTGCAGATTCTGGCGGGTTGAAGCCGCGAGTCCAGCCGCGAGTCCCAGCCGCGACACTCTGTTTTCTTGCACACTCTTGAGCAATCTTCACTCTATCTCACTCACTACCCTTACAACAATCCCACCTAAATACAGGGTTACTAAATGCTGAATTACAAGCAAATTTGGCACGGAATAAAGCCAATTAGATGGGTGAATAAATTCAACCTTACAGGTCTCATGTGGACTATGTTATTATTAAGATATGTGTAATATCATAATAATGAGTTTATTTAGTAAACATATATCCAGATTTTTATCAAGCTATAAATGAGCCTAAGCTCGGCTTGTTTTGCATCAAGCCTTATTGTTCACAAGCTTGTTCACGAACAATTTTTTTTTTCTTGGGCTCGGGTTGTTTATTAAACAAGCCTAAAACTAAGACTCAAGCTTGGCTTATTTATAAACAAATGAACATGAACGAGCTTTTTATCGAGCTGAGCTTGAATTGTTCCTGAATGGCTTGGTTCGTTTATAGCCCTAATTTCTACTCACAAGTCAATACAACTGCAACTGACTTTTGAAATTCCCCATGTGCTCCTCATATGTCCATTCGTGGGTGCTACAATTTTGAGCTATTCACAAGTCAAACTCGAGTTCCACTGAATGTGCAATTCTTCACCAACTCTAAGCTAAACCCATATACTTTAAAATCCTAAAATATACAAGGAACTAGAGTATTACAAGCAAATTAACATAAAATAAAGCCAACTAAAAACATGGAAAAATTACAACTTAACACATGCTATAGCAGGGAATGTGAAGCATAAGGATGTAATTTATAATTCATTGTTTACATTTAATTTTTATTTTTTATTTTTTTAATGTTTCCTTTATAAATCATATTTTAGAATGGGGGAAAATCAAATTTTACTACCTTAAACTATTCTTTATATTACACTTTGCACCAACAAATGTATCCAATGCACGTTTTTGCATCATAAACTATAACCCTTAATATTCCTTTCATCCGCTGTTAACTTGGATGGAAAGTCAAAGTTTAAGGTGTAAAGTATAATAAGGAATATAGTTTAGGTTAGTAAAGTATAATTTTTCCTTTATTTTTAAAGGATTGAGAAGAAAGATAATTAAGTCTTTTCACGTGATGCTATATTTTTCCATCCAAGTTAACAATAAATTTGATGTCAGAGTGTAAAGTGTAACAATAATCATAATTTAGAGTGTAAAACGTGCATTTGAAAATTTTAAGGTGTAAAGTGTAATTAAAGTATATTTTAGGATGGTAAAATGCAATTTTACCTTAGAGTTGTTACTATTTTGTAGGACTGAATACATTTGTACGTTTTGGTAGATTGATATTTTATATATGTTAAATGTTGCAAAATATGTTTTAGTTTTTGTTCTTCAATTAAAATCTAACACATGTCATCTCATCATATGTAGTTGTATTAACCAAACATATTTTTAAAATTTAGAAATAACCTAAAATAATTTTTTTACGATAATTTTAAGAACATATTTTTAAAGTTGTGTATTTGAAAGTGACATTTTGTCGTGTGCTAATAAAAATGACGACGGCATAGGCCTATGTGAAGTTTATAACTTCATATTTATTGAGGCATAATTTTTTTTTTTTTTTGAGAAATATCTAGGCATAATTTATGATATTAATAACAACCCCCCCCCCCCCAAAAAAAATGATACTAGCAAAAATATATAAGATCAATGTTTTCGAAAATGAAAAGGTTAAAATATTTTTTTAAAACAAAAACTTAAAATATTATTACTCTTTAACATAAAAACGCACTTGCAATTACTTCCTCCAATAATTTTAGGACCCACAATTTTTTCTTTATCACTCACATTAAGCCACATATAAAGATTGTGGGCAAAGCCTATGTAACAAGTTATGGTCTAGAATTTTTGTTACTCTCTCACATACCTAAAAATGATAAGTAATGCTAAGACCACAATTTTTGACATAACTTCACCATAATTTGTTTATGTGGTGAAGTATGAGTGGTAGAATTATAGACCCATCACTTTTACTCCACTACTTACAACTTGTCACATGAATAAATTATAACAAAAATTGTATTCTTTGTATTTTCGGAAGTGGATTTGTTCAAGCATGGTCTTCTTGTGCCGTCTCTGTCTCTATCTCTTTCATTTTTTTTTCTTTTACCTAATGTCATTTGTCATCACATAGATTACTTGTTGTCTTGTTCAAGACTCAACAGATGACAATTTGGATTTGAAGAAGAGAATAAAGTCACTTCCTAAAATTGTGTGTTTTTCTGGTAAATAATTCAAGATGTAGGAAACATCATACTAGTAGCTTCATTTTTTCCTCTCTTATCATCAACCTTATACATAATGCATTGGCATTTGAAAAATTATAGAGCCACAACCATTCCACACATACCTTCACAATTATTCGATGAATTTATGAGCAATGGAATAAAGTGGTAAGTTCATGTGAAAATGACAAATAGCTTATTATAACATCTCGAGTCTAGATACACTACAACAAAAAATGTTTATCACAACAAAAAAAATCCTTGCAATAACATCGAAGTTATTGCAATAGTTTATTCGAAGTGTTGCAATAAAATTTGAGGTAATAAGTTTGTGCTACAAAATAATTTTGTTGCAAAAAACCTTAAATATTTTAATAAAAATTTTGATGTAAAAATATATTTTATATTGCAATAAAAAATTTATTACTTCGAATATCTCGTAGCGATAGGCTATTATTTCATGAATTTTATTACAATAGATTGTAAAGAATTGACAAAAATAATTAGGGTTCAAATTATTGCAACGGTATATTTATTGTAATAGTTATTTTTTTCATATTTTCTCTTACAATAGATTATAAAATAATTGGAATTAGATCATTGTAATAATATATTCATTGCAGCTTCATGTTTGTCATTGCTATAGATTGCAAAATAATTGATATTTTAGTTATTACAATGTTAAATTTGTTGCAAAAAGCAATCTCTTTGAAATTTCTATTATAATATATCCCAAAATATATCATTGGTATCAAGTTATTACAATGGTTTCTTCAATTTAAGTTATTAAAAAAATTGATTTCTTTAATTTAAGTTATTGCAAAAAAATTTCTAAATTTAATTTAGTATTAAAATCTCTATTGCAACTGAAAATTGTAAATTATTACAACTAATTATTATTAAAGTAATAATTTACTATTTTTAAGTTACTGTAGCAACGACTTTTTATTTTTAGATGTGATATTATGTCTAATACCACTATGCTAATTTTGTTGTATTAACACTTGATGTAATAGACTCATTTTGGTATAGTGATATGTTTTGTTCAGATAGTCACATTGATGATGGTTTTGTTATGGTCCTCATGGGTGTTGTGCTTTATCAATAAATAAAAATATCGTGGCTAAAATTTATGGAGTTATAAATTATGTAACAGTGTTTACAACTTCTGTGCTAACTTGCAGTTATAAATAGTAAAAGTGTAAACTTAAAATTTTTCTTTCCCACATTCACAACTTATCACGTAGCAAATTGTGATAAAGATTCTCTATAATTCACAACTTATCATATAGCAAGTTACGAGCTTATGATATAAAAAAATTTTGTGGCAACAAACCTTAAATATTTTAATGAAAATTTTGAAGTAATAATATACTTGCTATTGCAATAAAAAATTTATTACTTCGAATATCTTGTAGCAATAGTCTATTACTTCCTGAATTTTATTACAATAGATTGTAAAGAATTGACAAAAATAATTTGGGTTCAAATTATTACAACGGTATATTTATTGTAATAGTTAATTTTTTTCATTTTTTTTTTTACAATAGATTGTAAAATAATTTGAATTAGATCATTGTAATAATATATTTATTGCAGTTTCATGTTTGTCATTGCAATAGATTGTAAAATAATTTATATTTTAGTTATTGCAATGTTAAATCTATTGCAATAAGCCATCTCTTTGAATTTTCTATTACAATATATCCCAAAATATATAATTGGTATCAAGTTATTACAATGGTTTCTTCAATTTAAGTTATTAAAAAAAATTATTTCTTCAATTTAAGTTATTGCAAAAAAATTTCTAAATTCAATTTAGTATTAAAATCTCTATTGCAACTGAAAATTATAAATTATTACAACTAATTATTATTAATATAATAATTTACTATTTTTAAGTTACTATTGCAACGACTTTTAATTTTTAGATGTGATATTATGTTAAATACCACTATACTAATTTTGTTGTATTAACACTTGATGTAACAGACTTATTTTCGTATAGTGATATGTTTTGTTTAGATAGTTACGTTGATGATGGTTTTGTCATGGTACTCATGGTCATGGGTGTTGTGCTTTATCAATGAATCAAAATATTGAGTGGCTAAAATTCATGGAGTTATAAATTATGTACCAGTGTTTACAATTTCTGTCCTAACTTGTAGTTATAAATGGTAAAAGTGTAAACTTTCTATTTTTTTTTTTTTCCCATCATTCACAACTTGTCACGTAGCAAATTGTGATAAAGAGTCTCTATAATTCATAGCTTATCATATAGCAAGCTACAAGCCTATGATAAAAAAAATAAAAAAAATAAAAAAATAAAAAAATTGTGGAAACAAACCTTAAATATTTTAATGAAAATTTTGAGGTAATAATATATTTGCTATTGCAATAAAAAAATTTATTACTTCGAACATCTTGTAGCAATAGGCTATTATTTCATGAATTTTATAACAATAGATTGTAAAGAATTGACAAAAATAATTTTGTTTCAAATTATTGCAACGGTATATTTATTGTAATAGTTAATATATATATATATATATATATATATATATATATATTTTATAATAGATTGTAAAATAATTCGAATTAGATCATTGTAATAAAATATTTATTGCAGTTTCATGTTTGTCATTGCAATAAATTGTAAAATAATTGATATTTTAGTTATTGCAATGTTAAATTTGTTGCAATAAGCCATCTCTTTGAAATTTCTATTATAATATATCCCAAAATATATAATTGGTATTAAATTATTACAGAGGTTTCTTCAATTTAAGATATTAAAAAAATATATATCTTCAATTTAAGATATTGCAAAAAAATTTCTAAATTCAATTTAGTATTAAAATCTCTATTGCAACTGAAAATTATAAATTATTACAACTAATTATTATTAATGTAATAATTTACTATTTTTAAGTTACTATTGCAACGACTTTTAATTTTTAGTTGTGATATTATGTCTAATACCACTATACTAATTTTGTTGTATTAATACTTGATGTAATAGACTTATTTTGGCATAGTGAGATGTTTTGTTTTGATAGTTACGTTGATGATGGTTTTGCCATGGTCTTCATGGTCATGGGTGTTGTGCTTTATCAATGAATAAAAATATTGAGTGACTAAAATTCGTGGAGTTATAAATTATGTATCAGTGTTTAAAACTTCTGTCCTAACTTGTAGTTAAAAATGGTAAAAGTGTAAACTTACTATTTTTTTTTTCCATCATTTACAACTTATCACGTAGCAAATTGTGATAAAGATTCTCTATAATTCACAGCTTATCATATAGCAAGCTACGAGCCTATGATAAAAAAAAAAAAAAAAAATTGTGGCAATAAACCTGAAATATTTTAGTGAAAATTTTGATGTAATAATATATTTGCTATTGCAATAAACAATTTATTACTTCGAATATCTTGTAGCAATAGCCTATTATTTCTTGAATTTTATTACAATAGATTGTAAAAAATTGACAAAAATAATTTGGGTTCAAATTATTGCAATGGTATATTTATTATAATAGTTAATTTTTTCATATTTTTTCTTACAATAGATTGTAAAATAATTGAAATTAGATCATTGTAATAATACATTCATTGCAGCTTCATATTTGTCATTGCTATAGATTGTAAAATAATTGATATTTTAGTTATTGCAATGTTAAATTTGTTGCAATAAGCAATCTCTTTTAAATTTCTATTATAATATATTCCAAAATATATAATTGGTATCAAGTTATTACAATGGTTTTTCAATTTAAGTTGTTAAAAAAAATTATTTCTTTAATTTAAGTTATTGCAAAAAAATTTCTAAATTCAATTTAGTATTAGAATCTCTATTGCAACCAAAAATTATAAATTTTTACAACTAATTACTATTAATGTAATAATTTACTATTTTTAAGTTACTATTGCAACGACTTTTAATTTTTAGATGTGATATTATGTCTAATATCACTATACTAATATTGTTGTATTAACACTTGATGTAATAAACTTATTTTGGTATTGTGATATGTTTTGTTCGGATAGTCACGTTGATGATGGTTTTGTCATGTTCCTCATGGGTGTTGTGCTTTATCAATAAATAAAAGTATTGTGGCTAAAATTCATGGAGTTATAAATTATGTACCAGTGTTTACAACTTCTGTCCTAACTTGTAGTTATAAATGGTAAAAGTGTAAACTTACAATTTTTCTTTTCCATCAATCACAATTTATTATGTAGCAAATTGTGATAAAGATTCTCTATAATTCACAGCTTATCATATAGCAAGTTACGAGGCTACGATATAAAAAAAAAAAAAAAAAATGTGGCAATAAACCTTAAATATTTTAATAAAAATTTTGATGTAATAATATATTTGCTATTGCAATAAACAATTTATTACTTCGAATATCTTGTAGCAATAGGTTATTATTTCATGAATTTTTATTATAATAGATTGTAAAGAATTGACAAAAATAATTTGGGTTCAAATTATTGCAACGGTATATTTATTGTAATAGTTAATTTTTTCATATTTTTTCTTACAATAGATTATAAAATAATTGGAATTAGATTATTGTAATAATATATTCATTGCAGCTTCATATTTGTCATTGCTATAGATTGTAAAATAATTGATATTTTAGTTATTGCAATGTTAAATTTGTTGCAATAAGCAACCTCTTTTGAATTTCTATTATAATATATCCCAAAAAGTATAATTGGTATCAAGTTATTACAATGGTTTCTTCTATTTAAGTTATTTAAAAAAAAAAAAGTTGATTTCTTCAATTTAAGTTATTGCAAAAAAATTTCTAAATTCAATTTAGCATTAAAATCTCTATTGCAACTGAAAATTATAAATTATTACAACTAATTATTATTAATGTAATAATTTACTTTTTTTTAAGTTACTATTGCAATGACTTTTAATTTTTAGATGTCATATTATGTCTGAAAGGACTCAACTTGTAACGATCCCAAAACCAGTCTTGGATTCGTACGTTAAAAGGCCCAAACAATATAATTTGTAGAGCGTGGATGTTCAAGAACTAGATTAACCTCTGTAGAAGTAAAAAGATTCAACCTCCTGTTTATATATGGATCAGAGCCGCTATAACAATCGATTTTTCTTTGAAACAAATACAATTCTTTTCTTTCTAAGTTTTTTTCCTGAGTCTTCTCTTTGTTTCTCTCTATGTTCCGATCCCCTTTCTGCATGTTCTTCTTTCATGTTATATACCGCCATCTTTATTCCATCTTCAGTACACACGTGTAGGTTGGGTTCAGGGGATCTCTTTCTGTCCCATCTAACACCTTCTGGAACCTCCTTCTAGCAGCTATAAGGCTACTTCATCACTGTTCAGGCATCACTTCCACATTAATACGGCCAGAGAGTTGGTTGAGAAGCAATTAATGCGAAGGCAGCTGTTACCATAGATATTTGTTTGCCTCCTCTCTCTCTCACCTTTGGCCCCTTATCCCACCTTGAGTGGTGATGTAGCTCCGAGGTATGTTTGTAGCCATATGGCGTCTTGATCGTCCTCGGACTCATGTTGCCGAAAAAGGTTTTATCCTCGGACGAATACTGAACTCACCTTTCGTGATATTCACTCTTCCCTTCGTTTGGTTACCCCTTCAACCTGATATGGGCCTCCTCAGGCAGGTTTGCCTCCTCGGATGGGCCACAGGCCCAATTAACTTGACTTTAATAACTTTAGTGACTGACCAGCCCTCACAATAGCCCCTCAGAATCTTGCTTTTCGACTCCTCGGGAGAAAAGATGAATTTTTACGTCATAAGCCCATACCCAGTCATGTTTTGAGGCATGCTTCTGACGCTTTAGTATCTCAATTCTGGCAGCATTAAATTTTGGCAGCACCCTTGTCTCCCACATTCGATGGTGAGATGCAAATCAAACGGTAGAGGGCCTATCTCGTTTCATGAGCGAGAATTTTGCCGCTCATAATTTCTACACGACTATAAAGGCGTTCTCAAATCAATTCTCTTTCTTACCTTTGGTGACCACACAGTTCCAGAGCTCATACACTGAACCTGCCTTTCTCCTTTTTCATCATTTCCCTGGCGCCTACAAATAATCACATCATGTCCGAGGTCCCTCTTTTAAACCTGTAAGTCTTCTCAAAATCTTTACCACTTTTATCTTAAATTCGTTAATTTCTCTACTAAATTCTTTAGAAAAATGGGGAAAAAGAAAAGTCCATTTCGGTGTCTAGTTGAGTCCGAGGAAGGTGTCAGAAATTTCCGCTCTAAGTACGAGATTCCCTCCACGGTGGGTATGAGATACGCAACCCAAGGAGAATGGGTCGACGCTAGGCAAACAGGGGAAGTGGTTATTCCCATGATTGCCTTCATAGAAGGCGAGATGACCATCCCCATGGGTAGTATTACTAGGAACTATCTTAGTTTCTTTAGGCTATCCCCCACCCAGTGTGCCCCAAATATGTTTAGAGTTCTGGGGAGTATAGATGCTTTGAACGAGAGGATGGACCTAAAAGTGACCCACCATGATGTGAATTGGGTGTACAATCTCCACCACCTGAAAGGGCAGGGTTATTATCTTAGGTCGAGATATCCCGAGGTGAGGTTGATCCAGTGCCTTCCCACTTCGAACAAGAACCTAAAGGAGGATTTCCTTATCTTCTCCAGGGAATGGCACAATGGTCTGCCATACCTCACGGTGGAAGGAGTACCAGGTGGAAGCATAGTCAGAGATTCATAACGTTTGGTTTATGTATATGCTTTTTGTTTTTTGTTTTTTTTTTTTGTCTCGAGATTCCTACCTCTAACAACGCTTTGCTTCAATTCAATAGTTTTGCAGATAGACGTTACACAAAACCCAACCTTAGGTTAGTCAATAAGGCGAGCTTGGATAAGGTATTGAAAGCCAAGATATATGTGAACGAAGCTGACAGCTAGCTCCGGGCGGCACATTTAATCCTCAGCTACACCCCCTATCATCCGCTTTCCAGGCGCCGAAGTACGTTATTAGAGCCCGCGATCCTCGGCTTCACCGAATCAGTGTTTCCTATACAGGGTTCATAGTCCCAGAAGGTATTCCACTTCCCTAACATACATTCCGTACCAGGCCTCTTTTCGTGGCCAAAGTCTCGGCAGGAGCCTCTTCATCCCAGCTTACCCCCCGAGAAGAGGAAGTAGAAGAGAGAAAGGAAGAGGAAAAAGACGAGGAAGAAGTTGTAGAGGTCTCTGAATCCTCGGACGACTTTGGGATTTTTTATCAATCCATAAACTCCGGGGAAGATCCTGACGAGCTGGGGATACAGAGAAAACCCCAAAGAAGCTTGCTGAAGTTGATGGAAGGTCAGCCCGGGAAGAGTGCGCCGGTAAAATCAACACAATCCCAGGCTCCATCTCTTCCTGCTAAGTCTCCTCCTCCTGCTCCTCACCAGCCTTCTCGTCAACCTCCTCAGCCAACCCGTCCTGACGCTGCCGAGTTGAAAAGGCACAGGGAGCAAAAGGGCAAGGAGGTGGCAGACGTTGACAAGTCTCGTCCTACTCGCGAGAAGGATGCCCAACGAGCTACAAAGCAACAAAAAACCAGGCACCAAGCTACGCGGGGCCAAGAGAGATCTGATTCCCAACTTTCTAAGCCACAAGCATGGTTGCCAGCACCTATGCACGGTGGGGAGCCCCTGCGAGATGATGCATCTATAAGGGACTTTAACGGCGGCATAGGTTGTCACGTAGCCTTGGCCATAGAGGAAGCCTTATTGCTCCCAAAAGATATGGCCGAAATAAAGAATATGAGGAAGAATGAACTCATTCTTGACAATAAAAGATACTTGGGCATGGTAAGAAGCTGACTTTTTTCCTCTTTCCTTTTACGATCATTACTCACCAATATGTACTTTTCACTAACTATAGTGTTAACCTTTTTCCTACAGATTATCCAAAATACTTTCAAGCTGGATGAGATGCTCAATATCTGCTCCAATCAGCTAGATAATGAAAGGAAGAGACGGGCAACGGCTGCACAGACCTTGTCCAAATTTGAACAGGACTTGGCTGATGTGAAGAAAAAGTTACTTGCTGAAGAGCAAGCTCACAAGAGCGCTAAGTAGGCCCTAGAAGGCTATCAAAAGCAAGTCGAGGACCAGGGGAACCGCTTGCGTTAGGCAAATGCCGAACTGAAGAAGGCTCAGGAACAATTCCTAGTTCTTAAGAAGCACTCAGAAGAAACCCAAACGCTAAGGGAGCGAGCTGAAAAGTCCAGGGAGGAAGCCGAGAAAGCAAAAACCAAGGCCGAACGGGCAATGAATGAAGCTGAGCAGAATGGCTATGAGGTTGGTATAGCTGAGACTGAGGAGGCTTTGAGAGCCGAGGTTCCGATGGTATGCCGTATCTACTACGCAAAAACTTGGAATGAGGCCCTTAATCGTGCCGGGGTGGGGGCTTCATCTGAGTTACGGAAGCTAGAGAACGTATTCTATCCTGAGGTGATCTGTCCCTCAGCTCTTCTACCCCATCAAGATGAAGCTCTTCCTTCAATCGTTAATCCCAATGAAGAGGTTTTGCCTCACAGTTTTCCTCCCCCTGGCCGGCCAGAATCAGCTAAAGGGGGGATTGCCCCTCCAGAAGCTTCCTCGGATAAGACTGCAACTGCTTCTGAGGCAGAGATGGCCTCCCAAAGTTTTCAATAGGATTTGGCTTCCACAATCTTGCCAACTAGGGGCATTACTAAGGATAAAGAGGAAATCACTACTTCGGAGGCAGACAAATCTACCAGCTAAGCCCCGAAGATCCAATTCAATTTGAAAAAGTAGGAATTGTTTTGTAGTCTAATTAGAAATTTAGTAAGGACTCTCATGTTTATTTTCTTACCGCTCTTGCTGCTTTATGTTATTTTTGTACTTGTTCACTGTGTTACTGTAATTTGGATGGGTTCATTTCAACTATCTTTTGTTTGCATGGGGCAATTCTACTTATAAACATCGTCAATTGGCAATTAAAAATAGACGATAAGCATTAATACAACGGGGTCTTAGGGAGACGTTTTGGATACGCACGTATTCTTTCCAATCAATTGAAGCTTTTTATGAAAGTTCAAAAACTGAATAAAATTGTGCCTTCAGTACTTCGATTGTACATTAAATGACGTTCATAGATTCCTCTTTCATACTTCAATAGACGTTATAGGGCGTTAATTTCCACTAAGTTTGTGATCCGAGGACCTGTCACAATTTAGTTACTGTTCAACACTTCAATACACATCATAGGGTGTTAATTTCCACTAAGTTTGTGATCCGAGGACTTGACATAACTTGGTTTCTGTTTAACATTTCAATACATATCATAAGACGTTAATTTTCACTAAGTTTGTGATCCGAGGACCTGACATAACTTAGTTTCTGTTTAACATTTCAATACATATCATAGGAGGTTAATTTCCACTAAGTTTGTGATCCGAGGACCTGACATAACTTAATTTCTATTTAACATTTCAATACATATCATAGGACGTTAATTTCCACTAAGTTTGTGATCCGAGGACCTGACATAACTTAGTTTCTGTTTAAGATTTCAATACATATCATAAAACGTTAATTTCCAATAAGTTTGTGATCCGAGGACCTGATATAACTTAGTTTCTGTTTAACATTTAGTACATATCACAGGATGTAGGAACACAGGATGTATGGTTAACGTAAATTAAAAGAAAAACTCGAATTGAACTACTTTTATTAATAATAATACCTCTTGAGATTATTTATATTCCAAGGATGGAGTACAACTTTTTCATATAGGTCTTCTAGATAATAGGCTCCTATTCTGGCTACAGAAGTGATCCGATAAGGCCCTTCCCAATTAGGCCCCAATTTTCCCCAATTTGGATTCTTGGTGGTTCCCAGGACTGTTCTCAGTACCAGATCTCCTACGACTAACGGCCTCAGCTTTACATTACTATCATAGCCTTGCTTGAGTTTATGCTGGTAGTAAGCTAGTTGAACCATCGCGCTCTCCCTTCGCTTTTCGATTAGGTCCAAACTTTTCTCCAACATCGCATCATTATTGTCCGAAGATAATGTACTGGTCCTTAACATTGGGAATCCAATTTCCAGGGGGATGACGGCCTCAGCCCCATAGGTCATGGAAAAGGGAGTTTCCCCCGTTGAACGTCGGGGTGTTGTTCAATATGTCCAGAGAACATGTGGTAATTCTTCCACCCATTTTCCTTTTGCGTCATCCAACCTCCTCTTAAGTCCATTGACTATTACTTTGTTAACAGTTTCAGCCTGCCTATTCCCTTGAGGATAAGCCGGAGTGGAATATATGTTTCTTATACCCAGGTCCGAACAGTATTGCCTAAAGGCATTGCTATCAAATTGAAGTCCATTGTCCGAGACAAGAGTGCGTGGAGTTCCAAATCGCATGACAATATTCCTCCAAACAAACTTCTTAACATCTACATCTTTGATATTCGCCAAGGGCTCAGCTTCAACCCATTTAGTGAAGTAATCTGTGTCGACCAGCAGATACTTTTTGTTTCCTAGGGTTTTAGGAAGAGTACCGACAATGTCCAACCCCCACTGAGCAAAAGGCCAAGGGCTGGAGAGAGGGTTAAGAATTCCTCCTGATTGGTGGATATTTGGAGCGAACCTTTGGCACTAATCACATTTCCTAACATATTCCTGCGCTTCCTTCTGCATATTTGGCCACCAATATCCTTGTGTGATGGCTCGGAGTGATAGAGACCTTCCCCCTATATGACTTCCACAAATGCCTTCATGCAATTCTTCTAGGATTGATTCTGACGTCTCAGGAGGCATACAGAGCAGGTATGGCCCAGAGAATGACCGTTTGTATAACTTTTTATCCTCAGATAACCAGTACCGAGGAGCTTTCCTCCGTATTTTCTCAGCTTCTACTTTCTCTTCGGGCAATATGTCACTTTCAAGAAATTTCAATATGGGATCCATCCAGCTCAGTGCTAGACTGGTTTGATAGACTTGGCAAACGTCCTTTTCTAGTGAGGTGGGGGTACGCAAGTCTTCAACGATGATCAACCGAGGAAAATTCCATATTGAGGAGGTGGCAAGGGTTGCCAAGGAGTCGGCGTGAGTATTTTCACCTCGGGGAATATGCGATAAGTCGAAAGACTCAAACTTCGTTTGCATACACCTAACCTGGCTCAGATACCCCTGCATCCTTGGATCCTGGGCCTCCAATTCTCCTCTCACCTGGCCGACTACCAATCTCGAGTCCGAGAATAATTCCACTACCTTTCTGCCAATTTTTTGGACCATATTCATTCCCATCAACAAAGCTTCGTATTCTGCTTCGTTGTTAATAGCCAAGAACCCTTACCTCAATGACTTCTCGATGATGATCTCTTCGGGGGATATCAACACTAATCCCAATCCTGCTCCCTGTTGGTTTGCTGCCGCATCCACGTACACCCTCCAAGAGGATCCGCCTTGTGTGGATATTAGGCCAACCGATTTTTCATCCATGTTGTCTTGCTTCATATTAACTTCTTCTAGGCATTCGACGAACTCGGCCACTAGATTGGCAAAGACTTGGCCTTTCACAGAGGTGCGAGGCATGTACTTGATATTGAAGACACTTAGAATTGTGCCCCACTTAACAATTCTTCCAATGTAGTCTGCACTTCTTAGTATGGACTTGAGAGGCAACTGGGTCAAGATAACCACAGTATGGGCCTGAAAGTAATGCAGAAGTTTGCGTGTTGCATGGACCACCACCAAGATGGCCTTTTCTAATGACAAGTATCTCACCTCGGCCTCATGGAGGGATTTGCTTACATAGTAAACTAGCCTTTGGACTCCACTGTCGTCTCATATCAAGACGAAACTAACTGCATGAAAGGCGACTGCCAGATAGGCAAACAATACCTCGTCCACCTCAGGACTAGACATGATAGGTGGCCTGGACAGGTACTCTTTCAATTGTTGGAATGCCACAGCACACTCCTCGGTCCATTCAAATCCTCGCCACTTATGCAATAGATGGAAAAAAGGACGACACCTCTCGACTGACCTAGAGATGAACCGGTTCAAAGCAGCCGTCATTCCTGTCAGTTTCTGCACTTCTTTTGGACTTCGAGGTGCTTGTAAATCGTTAACGGCCTTAATCTGATCTGGGTTCACTTTAATTCATCTATGGGTCACCATGTACCCCAAGAACTTCCCGGAACCCACACCGAAGGAGCACTTTGAAGCATTCAAGCATAACTTGTGTTTTCTCAGAATCCCAAAGATACTCGTGAGGTCTTCCACATGCTCGGACACCACTTTACTCTTCACCACCATGTCATCGATATAAACTTCAATACTTCTACCAAGTTGTGGTTCAAACATTTTCGTCATCATGCGTTGGTAGGTGGATCCGACGTTTTTCAAACCGAAGGGCATCACCTTGTAATGGTAGTTCCCAATTGGGGTGACAAAAGTAGTCTTTTCCTGATCGTCCGTGGCCAGCGGTAATTGGTGATATCCTTGGAAGGCATCCAAGAAACTCATCCTAGGATGACCTACAGTTGCATCCACCAACTGGTCTATCTTCAGCATGGGAAATGGGTCTTTGGGGCAAGCCTTATTGAGGTCCGTGAAGTCCACGCACACCCGCCACTTTCCAGTCATCTTTTTTACCACCACCATATTAGCCAACCATTGAGGATAAAAAACTTCCTTGATAGCCCCAGCCTGTTTGAGCTTGGCCACTTCGCTTCTAATAGCCTCGGCGTGCTCCTTTGATGGTTGCCGAGGAGGCTGTCTCTTGGGAATAACGGCAGGATTCACATTGAGTCGATGACAAATGAAATTCGGGTCCACACCTGGGGCTTCATAGGGGTTCCATGCAAACATGTCTACATTTGCTCGGAGGAATTCCAACAACCTCTCCTTCTCTTCTAAAGGCAACTTAGCCCTAACCTGGAAGAATTTTTCCAGATCACCAGCAACAGTTACCCTCTCCAAATCTTCACACTCTACCTCATCGGCTAGTACATCCAAGCGTAGTGCTGGGGGCTTTAATTGCTATAATTCATTATCGGCTGTAGCCAAGGTTCCTGCCTCTGGCTGATGCTGTATAGCAGCTACTAGGCATTGCCGAGCAGCCGCCTGGCTCCCTACTATTTCTAACACTTGGCCTCCGGATGGATACTTCACTTTCTGATGCAAAGTAGATGAGACAGCTTTAAGGGTATGAAGCCAAGGTCTGCCCATAATAGCCGTGTATGGAGAGAAGACATCCACGACAATAAAATCCACCTCCACCACATCCGTACCTACTTGCACAAGCAGTCTGATCAATCCTTTGGGAGCGACCATCCTTCCCTCAAAACTTACTAGAGGGGAGTTGTAGGTTGTTAAATCCTCTGGCTTCAGACCTAGCCCCTTATACAAGTCTGGATACATTATATCCACAGCGCTACCTTGATCTACCATCATCCTTCTGATATCGTACCCACCAATTCTCAGTGTGACCACCAAAGTATCATCATGGGGTTGTATGGTTCCAACCATGTCCCCATCCGAAAAGCCCAGAATCAGGGGGACACCCACCCTGGCTCTCTTCGATGCTTAGGAATGCTCCTCAGCCGAAGGTCGGAACATCGACAGTACCCTGGAAGGGCAAGATCTAGTCCTCCCTAGGGTCGCAAAAATAACGTTAATCGTACCCAGGGGAAGTCTTGAAGAAGCATCCCCACGCATCTCTAAACCTGCTTGACTTGCCCTACCGCTAGAGTGATGCAAGAGTTGCTTCAATTTCCCTTCTCGGACCAACTGCTCCAAGTGGTCCCATAAATTCCTGCAATTTTTTGTCATGTGCCCATGATCCTGATGATAGTGGCAATATAAGTTTGGGTTGCGTTTCCTAGGCTCTCCCGCCATCTTGTTTGGCCATTTGAAAAAGGGTTCATTCTTTCTCTTCTCCAAAACCTGCTGCACTGGCTCTTGAAATATTGCATTAACCACCTGTGTGTCCGCAGAACCCGACTGCCCGACAAAGTCCTTCCGAGGTCGGTTACTGTTATAAAGGTCCGACCTGAAATCCCTCCTCTCTTAAGGGATTACCTTGGCCTTCCCTTTTCCCTGAAGTTGATCCTCCTCTACCCTTCTGTATTTATCTATCCTGTCCATCAACTGGTGTACACTGGTAACAGGTTTATCCGTCAGGGATTTCCTTAAATCATGATCGGCTGGGAGGCCAGCTTTGAAAGTGGTTATGGCCATGTCATCGTTCTTTCCTTCTATTTCATTAAACATTTCCCAGTACCTATCCGAATAAGTCTTGAGAGTCTCGCCCTCTCGCATAGATATAGTCAGCAAAGATCCCAAAGGCCGAGGAACCCTACTGCATGTAATAAAGCGAGCACCAAAAGCCCAGGTCAGTTTTTTGAAAGATTCAATAGAATTGGCCCCTAAGCCGTTGAACCATCTCATCGCCACCAGACCCAAACTTGATGGAAAAACCTTGCACATCAAAGTCTCGTCCCTGGAGTAGATAGCCATTTTCTGATTAAAATAGCTTATATGTTCTACCGGGTCCGACCGGCCATCATATAGGGCGAACGTAGGCTGATGGAATCGCCGAGGAAGAACTGCATCGTCTATATTCCTCGTAAAGGGTGATTTGGAAATTTGGCTCAAAGCTCTATTCATAGTATTGTTACCCAAGCCCCTACTAGGTGGACTTCTGTGCCTATGTCGATGGTCGTGCTCCTCCTCATAGGAGAAAGTCTCGCTTGGTGGAGTTCTTGATCTCCGCCTATAACTAGCTCCATCCGACTCCTCGGATCATGGTTCATAGCAAGGTGGGGAGCGTTCCCGCCGGGCATGACGCAACTCTCTCTTCAAATCGACAATCTCACATTGTAGATTCCCGTCACGCTTTGCATGGGAGAGGTGACTCTTCCCACGAGAGTGACTTTTAGTGGTATGAGTTATGCGTACACTCCCCTCACGGCCTTCTCTCCGTTCGGGACTCCTATGGGGATCACCATGCTGGGAGCCCCTTGACTCTGCCTGGTGCGGGTTGACATCCTTCTGATGTAGTCCTACCGCATAATGATATGGACCTGCTTCCTCCATCATAAACGTTGCACTGAAAGTCTTTTAAGTTAATACAAGCTTTCCCCACAAACAGCGCCAATTGTAATGACTCAATTTGTAACGATCCCAAAACCAGTCTTGGGTTCCTACGTTAAAAGGCCCAAACAATATAATTTGTAGAGCGTGGGTGTTCAAGAACTAGATTAACCTCGGTAGAAGTAAAAAGATTCAACCTCCTATTTATAGATGGATCAGAGCTGCTATAACAATCGATTTTTCTTTGAAACAAATACAATTCTTTTCTTTCTAAGTTTTTTTCCTGAGTCTTCTCTTTGTTTCTCTCTATGTTCCGATCCCCTTTCTGCATGTTCTTCTTTCATGTTATATACCGCCCTCTTTATTCCATCTTCACCACACACGTGTAGGTTGGGTTTAGGGGATCTCTTTCTGTCCCATCTAACATCTTCTAGAACCTCCTTCTAGCAGCTGTAAGGCTACTTCATCACTGTTCAGGCATCACTTCCACATTAATGCGGCCAGAGAGTTAGTTGAGAAGCAATTAATGCGGAAACAGCTGTTACCATAGATATTTGTTTACCTCCTCTCTCTCTCACCTTTGGCCCCTTATCCCACCTTGAGTGGTGACGTAGCTCCAAGGTATGTTTGTAGCCATATGGTGTCCTGATCGTCCTCGAACTCATGTTGCCGAGAAGGGTTTTATCCTTGGATGAATACTGAACTCACCTTTCGTGATATTCACTCTTCCCTTCATTTAGTTACCCCTTCAACCTGATATGGGCCTCCTTGGGCAGGTTTGCCTCCTCGGATAGGCCACAGGCCCAATTAACTTGACTTTAATAACTTTAGTGATTGACCGGCCCTCACAATGTCTAATACCACTATACTAATTTTGTTGTATTAACACTTGATGTAATAGACTTATTTTGGTATAGTGATATGTTTTGTTCAGATAGTCACGTTGATGATGGCTTTGTCATGGTCCTCATGGGTGTTGTGCTTTATCAATGAATAAAAAATTTGAGTGGCTAAAATTCATGGAGTTATAAATTATGTACTAGTGTTTACAATTTCTGTCCTAACTTGTAGTTATAAATGGTAAAAGTGTAAACTTACAATTTTTTTTCCATCATTCACAACTTATCACGTAACAAATTGTGATAAAGATTTTCTATAATTCGCAACTTATCATATAGCAAGTTACGAGCCTATGATAAAAAAAAATTTGTGGCAATAAATCTTAAATATTTTAATGAAAATTTTGATGTAATAATATATTTGGTATTGCAATAAACAATTTATTACTTTGAATATCTTGTAGCAATAGGCTATTATTTTAGGAATTTTATTACAATAGATTGTAAAGAATTGACAAAAATAATTTGGGTTTAAATTATTGCAACGGTATATTTATTGTAATAGTTAATTTTTTTCATTTTTTTTTTTTTGCAATAGATTGTAAAATAATTGGAATTAGATCATTGTAATAATATATTTATTGCAGCTTCATGTTTTTCATTGCAATAGATTGTAATATAATTGATATTTTTGTTATAGCAATGTTAAATTTGTTGCAATAAGATATCTCTTTGAAATTTCTGTTATAATATACCCCAAAATATATAATTGGTATCAAGTTATTACAATGATTTCTTCAATTTAAGTTATTAAAAAAAATTTATTAATGTTACTGAAAATTCAATTTTGTATTAAAATCTCAAAAAATTCAATTTTGTATTAAAATCTCTACTGCAACTGAAAATTATAAATTATTACAACTAATTATTATTAATGTAATAATTTACTATTTTTAAGTTACTATTGCAACGACTTTTAATTTTTAGATGTGATATTATGTCTAATACCACTATACTAATTTTATTGTATTAACACTTAATGTAATAGACTTATTTTGGTATAGTAATATGTTTTGTTCAGATAGTTACGTTGATGATGGTTTTGTCATGGTCCTCATGGTCATGGGTGTTGTGCTTTATCAATAAATAAAAATATTAAGTGGCTAAAATTCAGGGATTTATAAGTTATGTACCAGTGTTTACAACTTTTGTCCTAACTTGTAGTTATAAATGGTGTAAGGTTGAATTTAATCAACCATCTTATTGGCTTTATTCCGTGCCAAATTTGCTTGTATTTCAGCATTTAGTAATCCTATATTTAGGTGGGTTTTGTTGTAAGGGTAGTGAGTGAGATAGAGTGTCGAATGCTCAAAAGTGTGCAAAAAAACAAAGACTCGCAGCTGGATCTCGCGGGTGACTCGCGGCTGCAAGCCACCAGATGCAGCACACGTGCCAAGCATGCCAGAAGGTGAACAGTCATGCTAGCTGGAGCACTACAAGACAAAACAGAACAACTGGCCCTATGGTTATCTAGCGACTGGATCTCGCGACTCAGTCAAGTCGCGAGGCCAAGTCGTGAGCCAGCCCTGTTTTGAAAAACCTGACGTTTCACATTCCTCTCTCACCCTAGTATATATACCCCTTATACCCACAAAAGAAAGAGAGCTTCCAGAGAAAATTTTAAAAGAGAAACCTTAGAGTAAAACAAGATTGATTCACCTACAATCTATACATTAGAGTCTCTTTAAATTTCTCAACTATCTTCCTCTCCATTGTCAAATCCTTGAGTGGCATTTTACCAAAACCTTGTTCTCACCATATTCATTACTGTGAGAGGGTTGTTTAGTGTTCTGGGAAGCAATTAGGAAAGAACCAATCTACATTGGTTGATGCTATGGTCTAGTAGCGGAATCCGGGAAGCTAGAAAAGAAAAAGGTTCGGCGCAACCTCGTTGGAGCAAGAAGCTTGGAGGGTTTAGGTGCACTGGGTAGATTAGGCTTGGAGTGTCTATTGTTGTTCATGTATCCCAACTACATTTTCTAGTGGATTGTTTACCGCTTGAAGGGCGGCGAAGAGATTTTACGCCGAGGGCTTCAGTTTCCTCTTCGATAACACATCACGTGTTGTCTTTGTGTTTGCATCTTCCTTCCCTTTTTATCTTTGCCTTTTATTATCTGCTGTGAGTTGTGATTTTAATTTGGCTTAGATTGTTTTTCCAATTCTATATTATAGCTTTTGTTCATTTTCCACACACTAGTTGTTTGACATAAAGCTTGAATTAGTTAATTTGTAAATTGGGGGTCTAATCGTTCAAGGGTGTTTTTACACTATTTGAACTTTCATTTGGTATCAGAGCGGTTGCACTTGTTGTGGTTTTATTACCTAAGTGCGATCCTAGACCCCTGTGTTGTGGTAGCTGTTATGGAAAATACCATGCTGAATTGTAGTTTAAGAGTTTATGAAAATGACTCTATGCGTATGTTTGAAGGGTGTTTTAACAATGAACTTGTAGAGTTGTTAAAAACTAAGAAACATGCTAGGATATTTGTTCACATGCTGGAATATTTTGAAAATCAGAATCACATCTTACACAGTAGCATATCTGAATCTAAATCGTTAATTAAGAAATACAAAAGAAAGAATATAATGTTGTGTGAGATGATTGAGAGTCTGAAAATGAAAGGTTAATCTAACAGAAGCATGAAAACTGATGATGAGTTTTTGTTTGAAGGTCAAGAATGTTTGTCTCATGTGAGCTTATTTATGCATACCTCATTGAAGGTATTTAATTCATGCTTATGGTATCTTGACAGCAGTTGTTCTTGCCATATAACAGGGGATAAGTCACTGTTTAAGACACTCAAAGAAAAGGTTGGTGACTATGTGACTTTTGGTGATAGAAGTCATGCTCAAGTCCTAGGCAAAGGGACTATCGAAATACCTGGATTACCACTGTTGAAAGATGTGTTATACATAAAAGGGCTGAAGGCAAATCTGCTGAGCATCACTCAAATTTGTGATGATGATTTCCTGGTACAATTCTCTAAGAAGGGATGCTTGATCATCAATGAAGAAGGGATTCAGGTCTTGGAGGGAAATTGGACTACAGACAACTGCTATGGAGTAGTTCCCACGGCACCCATTTCATGTAGAAGTGCTCGTGTTGATATGTTGGAACTTTGGCATCACAGATTTGGGCATGCGAATTTCAAACAAGTAGCTAAAATGTCCAAACTTGAAGTAGTTGAGGGACTTCCTAAGTTTGGAAAGGTGAAGAAGACTATTTGTGGTGCATGCCAAATGGAAAAGCAAACAAAGGCAAGTCATCACAAGGTGAATGTGATTGCTACTTCTCGGTGCTTGGAGTTACTTCATGTTGATCTAATGGGGCCTACCAGAACTGAAACTCTAGGAGGAAAGAGATACATTATGGTCATTATGGATGATTACTCAAAATACACTTGGGTTGAATTTCTTAGAGAAAAATCAGAAGCATATGAGAGGTTGGAAATTTAGTGCAAGAAACTACAAAACGAGAGAGGGGTCCCTATTGCCAAAATAAGAAGTGATTATGGGAGGGAATTTGAGAATGCAAGATTCGAGTCTTTTTGTGAAAAGAATGGAATCAAAAGGGAATTTTCAGACCCCAAAACTCCACAACAAAATGGAGTGGTAGAGAGAAAGAATTGGGTGATTTAGGAAATGGCGAGAGTCATGTTGCGTAACAAGCAAATACCTCAAAAGTTTTGGGGAGAAGCTGTCAACACCTCGTGTCACATTGGCAATAGAATATTTTTCCGAGTAGGAACAAAGAAGACCGCCTATAAGATTTGGAATGGAAAGAAGCCTAGAGTGAAGTATTTCCGGGTGTTTGGAAGCAAATGTTATATCCTAAATGATCGGGAGAATCTTGGGAAGTTTGATGCGAGAAGTGATGAAGGTGTTTTTCTTGGGTACTCTACTACAAGTCGGGCATATAAAGTTTTTAATAAGAGAACTAAGACAGTGATGGAGTCCATCAATGTCAAGATTGATGATGCCTTATCTAAGGTGGAGATGATTGATGATAGAGAAGGGCCGAGCACAAAAGAACCCGATGTTGAGGTCGAAGCTCTTGATATAGAAGTTGAAGAACCTACACCAGAAGAAGAATCAACTCCCATCAACCCAAGAGTGGAAATGAGATCGATGTCTAGAACATCAAGTCCTCTTACTCCTCCAGAAGTCCATCCTCCCATCTCACGAAGTGATGAAGTCTCCACATCAAAGAAGCCATCTTCAAGAGTAATTAAGAACCATCTGAAAAGCAACATCATAGGGTCTCTAGATGAAGGTATTCACCTCAGAAAAGGAAACATCCTGTTGGCCAATCATGTAACATATCACTGCTACCTTGCTCAATTTGAGCCAAGAAGGGTAGAAGAGGCTCTTCAAGATGAGAATTGGGTTGAGTCAATGCATGAAGAACTGAATCAGTTTGTGAGGAATAATGTGTGGGAACTTGCTCCAAGGCCTGAAAATGTTCATGTCATAGGCACAAAATGGATTTTCAAAAACAAAACCGATGAAGATGGAGAGATAATTCGAAATAAATCTCGGTTAGTAGCTCAAGGATACACTCAAGTAGAA
Organism: Quercus mongolica; assembly: GCA_011696235.1. Classification (NCBI taxonomy): domain Eukaryota; kingdom Viridiplantae; phylum Streptophyta; class Magnoliopsida; order Fagales; family Fagaceae; genus Quercus; species Quercus mongolica. The sequence continues at coordinate 46,668,899 of CM022241.1, read as the reverse complement.
GGAGTAGACTTTGATGAATCCTTCGCTCCTATGGCAAGACTTGAATCCATTCGAATTCTCATGTCCATTGCATGCACTATGAGCTTCAAACTCTATCAAATGGATGTAAAATGTGCATTTCTGAATGGATACCTGAATGAAGAAGTGTTTGTTGAGCAACCAAAAGGATTTGAGGATCCTCACTTTCTTGATCATGTGTTGAGATTGAAGAAAGCTCTTTATGGCTTAAAACAAGCACCTAGAGCTTGGTATGATCGGCTTACACATTACCTCCTAGATAGAGGATTCAAAAGGGGATATGCCGACCGAACTTTGTTTGTCAAAAATGATGAAGATTATCTCCTTGTGGATGACATAGTGTTTGGGGCTACCATTGAAGATCGTGCTATTGAATTTTCTGAGGAGATGAAAAAGGAATTTGAGATGAGTATGGTGGGGGAACTCACATTTTTCTTGGGTCTTCAAGTCAAACAACAGAAGGAGGGTATATTTGTTTCACAAGAGAAGTATGCTAGAAACATTGTCAAGAAGTTTGGACTAGACTCTAAAAAACATGCCTCCACTCCCATGAGCTCATCTACTAAACTGAATGTTGATTCTTCTAGAGTAGAACTAAGTCCTACCTTATATAGGAGTATCATTGGGAGTTTACTCTATCTTACAGCTAGTAGACCGGACATTGCATTCAGTGTTGGTGTTTGTGCCAGATATCAAGCTAATCCAAAGGAATCTCACCTGACTGCAGTTAAGCGAATCATTCGATATGTTAATGGAACTTCAAACTATGGTCTGTGGTATTCAAAAGACTCGAATGCTTGTCTTACCAGGTATTCAGATGCTGACTGGGCTGGTAGTGTAGACGATCGGAAGAGTACTTCAGGAGGCTGCTTCTACCTTGGTAACAATCTTGTCTCGTGGATGAGCGAGAAACAAAATTCTGTGTCTCTATCTACTGCTAAAGCAGAATACATCATCGCTGGAAGTTGCTACACTCAGTTTCTTTAGATGAAGAAATTACTTCATGATTATGGAATTCCTCAAGAGACGATGTGTGTCTTCTGTGACAACACCAGTGCCATCAATCTTTCCAAGAATCCTGTCCAGCATTCAAAATCTAAACACATAGAGATACGTTACCATTTCATTCGAGATCTGGTAGAGGAAAGAGTTGTGTGTCTTGAGTTCATACACACCGACAATCAAAAGGCGGACATCTTCACCAAGCCTCTCGATGGTCCACGATTTGAATCACTCCGTAAGACCATTAGTGTTGGTACGATTTCCTGACTCTCTTGTGTGATGTGTGCTTCACATATTTATAATATGATAAGTTTGTTTGTGTTAAGGCACACACTACTTTGTTGGCTTTTTGCGTAGCATGATTTTTTTTGTTTGTCTATTTGTGCATACTTTTGTTCATTTTTATTTTTGATCAATCTTTTTCTTCTTATGTGTCAAAAATCCAAAAATCACATAAAAAAATAGAAAATCAAAAAGTTTGATTGACATTGTTGAGTTTTGTCTCAAAACTTGTTTTGCCTTGTACTTTTGTGCTAATGGCTTTATGCATTTTCGAGCATAACTTGTTTCTTTGCACTCTTATCACTGTGGGAGAAATCTTGAAATCTATGTGATTGTTGTAAATAGATCTTCAAACTTGTCATGAATAATTAATGAATGGTTATGTTGATCTTGAGACATGCATAAACTTGTGTCTATATATCTTCCCACCCTTTATTTTTGTTTTTTGTTAAATAGAGCTCACCAATTGTAAATCTCCAAATGAAAAGAGGTTTTGAGCTGCAAAAGTCTATCGTACATACTAGTATTCGACTAGGAAAAAGGGAAAGCGACCAAAGATTAAAGTGAATGTTTATTCAAGAAAGCCAAAGGCTATCTCATCAAAGTGTAATATCAAACATCACTCTCACAATGAGAGGTGATTGTCTCAAAAAGATCAAAAAGATCAAATGGTATGATTGAAAGTGGAGTCAAATGTAAAGTTTCAAGTTGTGTTATCAAGTTTTGTGAGAGGTCATATATGCATATTTCTATAATTGAGATGGATCACATGATCTAGTGCTAATTGTGTATGCCTTGGTTGAATTGATCATTGAAACTTCACATTAGACTAAGGACTATCTCATTGTTGATATCCACACACAACACACAAATTTATGTTCAATAAATGCCATATTCATTTGTGTGATTGTACTTGATGAAATGTGTTTTCACATGCTCAATCTCTGTTGAGTCAAGCACAAAAAGATTTTTGAGTGTTTTAGGTGTTTTTGGAAAGTATTTTGTTCTTAAAATATGAAAAATTTCAAAAAATCATTTTTGCCCTGTTTTGGCGACTCATTCGCAGGTTAGTCAAGTCGCAAGTTCGCGGGTCATTTTTGGCGACTTGTTCGCAAGTGGAAGGTCCAGTCGCGTGGTTTACTCAGAGATTTTCGCGGCTCAGCTAGCGACTCCCTTGTGGGTAGACCTTCCAGTCGCAAAAAACACCTAGAAAATTTTTCAATATTGTGTCTTTGAGTGTTTTGGCAGCTTGACCTGGCTTCTTGTTGGCGACTCATTTAAGTCGCGAAAATCGCGTTTTCAGCAAAATGAGCTCATTTTCAACACTTTTCTTAAAAAGGGGTTCTCATTTGCTTGTCTTGCACTCTGTGTCTGTTCATTTTCTGATCTTACTTTCACTTATTCATCATCACTGTGGTAATCTTCAAATTCTTTCTCCAACTTGTTACCATTCAATCTATCTTCAAGGAAAGGTATGGGTTTTGTTCTCTACTCTTTGTTTTGCCTTTTCCTCATGTTTTTTGTGTTCTCCTTGGTATTAATATTTCTCTTGCCTGTGTTTGATCACTTGAGTGTATGATGTTCTCATTTTTGTGTGGTTTTTAATCTGATTCACTCTATTGTGTAGCTACATTTGGGTCATTTTTGTCCCTCATTGTTATTTTCTGGACATTTCCATCTAGCTTTTAGGGTTTCTTCATTATCCCTAATTTGAAACTAACTCACTACTAATAATGTATGTTGGATTGTGTTCTTTCTTTTCCTCCATTCATGATTTAGACTGGAAATGTCACCATTCAAGAAAGCAGCTGTGAAAGGAGGCAGTTCTAAAGGGAAGGAACATGTCATTGATGTTGATGACTACTCACCTCAAACAAAAAGGACTCGTTCTTCATCAAAAAGGTTCGATCCCAACAAGTTCAGATCCTATGCTGCCTTTCAGTCTCATGAGAATTATTTCTGAAAGGCTACACCATTACTAGAAAGACCTGTTGATCAATCATCACTTCACGACATTGACATTCCGAAATGGTTTGCTCACAAGGATTGAAATTACCTTCTCTCTGATCTAGATGACGCGTATGAAGATTTGGTAAAGGAATTTTATGCCAACGCAATTGTGAAAGAAGATGAACTTAAGTGCTGGGTTAGGAAAAAGATTTTTTCAGTCTCTCCTGCATATTTGGCAGAGATCCTTCACATCAACCGACCAATGCTTCGACACTTATCGGTTTATGATGATCTTTGTCCTGATGAGGAACTTCTTAAGGAGGGTCTTGGTCAAGACTTGGAATTCTCATCCAATGGAAACTCCGTCAATGTTTCCTCTCTTCCTCCAAAACTGAGAGTGCTTACAATTGTGATGTTTCACAATTTGTACCCCTTATCAAGCACTGGGTATCTGAACCTCGAACGTGCTTTGTTTCTTCATGACCTAATCTCTGATGTAGAAATTGACATCTGTGCTCATATCTTTCATGTTCTGCGCAAAACGGTTCTACGAATTGAGTCCCGAACATGTATTCCTTTCTACTGTCTCATTTCAAGGATCTTGAAGCTCAAAGGAATTTATCCAACGGCAGATGAATCTCCTCACTCAAAACCGAGTCCAATCAACATACGTACATTCAACGCAAGCATTGGACATAGTCGGAAAAGAGCCAAACCGGAAACTTCCGCATCTCACAGTGGCTCTCATTTCAGCACTCTCTCTCTTGATGAAAAACTTGATCACATTATATCCTCTGTACACGAGTTGAATACAAAGATGTCTGGACTCACATCTACTCTACACCATCACAGCACTCGATGGGATATGAAGTTTACCTCAATCCAAACTCAATTGGATCAGATTTAGAGAAGGCTAGAAGAGAATGTATGGCCTATTCCATGACAAAAAGGGGGAGTGATAGCCTGATCAGAGGGGGAGGATATTACCTAAGGGGGAGTGTTTCTGCATTCTACTTCAGTTTAAGTTTTTATATTGTGTTTTGTACCCATGTTGCTTATGTAAGCTTTTAGGGTTATGTTTTTATGCATTTTTGTAGGCTTTATGGTTTGTACCATGCTTTATGCAGCCTTTTATGCTTTGTTTAAATCAGTACTTCTATCTAAATGTCTTGCATTTTCTTTTAAGTACTGTCACTCTTGTACTCTTGTAGGATTGTTCCTAGATGCATATACTTAGTGTATTATGCATTGGTTGAGTGTTAGGCATACAAGTAACTTGCTTTATTCTTGTTAACTTGTATGTTCAAGTGTTCATTCCAAGTGTGAATGAGCACTGTGATCACTACCTTGTGGCGATTACTTAGTTGATCAAGCCATGATTTGATACTTCTCTCCATCTTTGCTTGATCACCTTAAGCATGTTTCATATGCATTTCATACTTTTCTGCATACAATGATCATGGTGTATTGTTGTGTTTCAGGAGTTTCATGTTCTTATGATTCAAGTGCTTCATAGCTTCTAGAGTTAGGTGTGAGCGAGTTTTGCTCAACTGTTCCCAACTCACATATTAAGTCTAAAGTCTGTTTTAGGGTTTTGTCACAGAATAGCCAAAGGGGGAAATTGTAAGGTTGAATTTAATCAACCATCTTATTGGCTTTATTCCGTGCCAAATTTGCTTGTATTTCAGCATTTAGTAACCCTGTATTTAGGTGGGTTTTGTTGTAAGGGTAGTGAGTGAGATAGAGTGTCGAATGCTCAAGAGTGTGCAAGAAAACAGAGACTCGCGGCTGGATCTCGCGAGTGACTCGCGGCTACAAGCCGCCAGATGCAGCACACGTGCCAAGCATGCTAGAAGGTGAATAGTTATGCTAGCTGGAGCACTACAGAACAAAACAAGACAACTGGCCATACGATTATCTCGCGACTGGATCTCGCGACTCAGTCAAGTCGCGAGGTCAAGCCGCGAGCCAGCCCTATTTTGAAAAACCTGACGTTTCACATTCCTCTCTCACCCTAATATATATACCCCTTATACCCACAAAAGAAAGAGAGCTTCCAGAGAAAATTTTGAGAGAGAAACCCTAGAGTAAAACAAGATTAATTCACCTACAATCTATACATTAGAGTCTCTTCAAATTCCTCAACTCTCTTCCTCTCCATTGTCAAACCCTTGAGAGGCATTTTATCAAAACCTTGTTCTCACCATATTCATTACTGTGAGAGGGCTGTTTGGTGTTCTGGGAAGCAGTTAGAAAGGAACTAATCTACATTGGTTGATGCTATGGTCTAGTAGCGGAATCCGGGAGGCTAGAAAAGAAAAAGGTTCGGCGCAACCTCATTGGAGCAAGAAGCTTGAAGGGCTTAGATGCACTGGGTAGATTAGGCTTGGAGGGTCTATTGTTGTCCATGTATTCCAATTACATTTTCTAATGGATTGTTTACCGCTTGGAGGGCGGCGGAGAGGTTTTACGCCGAGAGTTTCGGTTTCCTCTTCGATAACACGTCGCGTGTTGTCTTTGTGTTTGCATCTTCCTTCCCTTTTTATCTTTGCCTTTTATTATCTGCTGTGGGTTGTGATTTTAATTTGGCTTAGATTGTTTTTCCAATTCTATATTATAGTTTTTGTTCATTTTCCACACACTAGTTGTTTGACATAAAACTTGAATTGGTTAATTTGTAAATTGGGAGTCTAATCGTTCAAGGGTGTTTTTACACTATTTTTTACTTTCAAATGGTAAAAGTGTATACTTACTTTTTTTTTTTTTTTTTTCACAACTTGTCACGTAGCAAATTATGATAAAAATTATCCATAATTCACATCTTATCATGTAGCAAGCTATGAGCCTATGATAAAGATTGTCTAGGTATGTAATTGTTGTCCTTGCATTTGCATTATCATGGTTTAGTATCAGTAGTCACTACTGCAGACTCCTACGCATATGTCTGTCCTAGAAGATGGGAAAAGCAAATTCTTTTAAATGAATACCAAACTGCCCTTTGATAAGCTTGGCTTTTACAACTTCAACCTTTGAACTCCCTTCCCCACTCAAAGTTACATCAAATCCCATTAAGTTTGGATCTAAAAATAACCAACTGCTAATGTAATGAACTCACTAATACACTGTTCCTATCTATTGCAAAATGTCACCGTTTTAATACAATATTATAAAGCTTGTAATCTAAAACTAACGGCAACATTTTGCCATCACCATTATAATGGCTAACTAATAACACTTGACACTGTTTTACATTTGACCATTGGAAAAGTGAGGGTGTTTTGATTTTTTTATTACCTCTATCTCTTCTATTTAATCTTCATCATCCTCTATCTTATTTATTGGTGACAAATAAAAGGTATTTTAATTACTTTATGTGATTCAATTATTTAACGACTCCTCTATTTATTTGATCTTTTAATTTTTTTAATATAAAAGAACTATATTCTTACGTAATAACATGTAAGAATTTGTGTTCAAGGATCAGCTATAGAACAATTAAAATTACATATAAACGCATTTTTGCATGTCCACGTACATACATATACTAAAGTTATTGGCCCAATATATTTTAAAAAAAATCTATATTTTATGAAATTAACATTATAACTTTTACTTAGATGACTTGTAAGATTATATAAGATTAAAAAAAATTATTTCACAATATTGAATATTTTAAGACATAATTTTTTTTTTTTTTTACTTTTTATGAAAATTTTTTTATTATACTTAATTGAATTTATTTAGGATGGATTCAAGTTACACATTTGATTTTTTTTTTTTAACAACAAATTTTTATTTAATGGTTAAAAAGTGAGAGTTAGAATCATTTATATATCATAGGTAAGGAGTTATAATGGTCTCTAAACTATTTTCAATATTCACAAACATTTTCATTTCAAGTGAAACAAATTTTATCCAAAAAACTATCAAATTTGTAAATCCTGCTGAATCCCCTGCAACACTCGTACTTTTGAGTTTCGTACTGACTCTCAGGAAATATTGATGTAAAAAAAAACTTGAAACTCTCTTACGTCTTACATACGTCCCTTGTACGTACGAGATTCTCTAAACGTTTTTTTTTTTTTTTTTTGTCTCATTACATTAGCACAGTTTCTTTCACTTTAGTTCCACTAAAGAGGAAGTAACACTTCTCACATTAAAAAAAGGGACTTCACATCAAATTTTCACTACCAAAAATTATAATAAAAAATATCGTGATTTAATAATCAAACAAAAACATTTGACGATTTGGAGCCACAATGAAACACTATCCTTAGACAATATATGCACACACACAAGAGTTGCTAAAATGATACTACAAATTTATCCCAAGGATACAACCAAGTCTATTACATTTTAAATACAACAATTTTAGAAAAGTCCCTAAGGATTTTTAGTGTTTCTTAGAAAGTTTTGGAAAAAGTACAGAAAGTGACAATTAGAATCATTTATATATCACTGGTAAAGAGTTATAACTGTAAGGTTGAATTTTATCAACCATCTTGTTGGCTTTGCCAAATTTGCTTGTATTTTAGCAATTAGTAACCCTGTATTTAGGTGGAAATCATGTAAGGGTAATGTGTGAGAGAGTGTGAAGAAATGCTCAAGATTGTGCAAAGAAGCAGGGACTTGTGACTAGATCTCGCGGGTGGCTCGCGGCTTGCAAGTCGTCAAAAAGTTGCACACGTGCCAAGCATGCCAGAAGCTGAAGAGTCGCACCAGGTGTTGCACTACAGGACAAAAGTCCTAGGCTGGCCAGGCTGTTAGCTCGCGGCTTGAACTCGCGACTCAACCCAGTCGCGAGGTCAAGTCGCCAGAACACCCTGTTTGGGAAAAACTGACTTTTCACATTCCTTCTCACCCTATTATATATATACCCTTATACCCACGATATTTACAGAGCTTCCAGAGAGAATTTTGAGAGAGAAACCCTAGTGAAAAACAAGATTGATTCATCCACAATCTTCACATAAAGACTCTTCAAATTCATCTACTCTCTTCCTCTCCATTGTCAAATCCTTGAGAGGTACATTACCAAAACTTTTTCTCACCATACCCATATCTGTGAGGAGGCCATTTGGTGTTTGGGAAGCAGTTAAGAAGGGACCAATTTCATATTGGTAGATGCTATGGTCAAGTAGCGGAATCCGGCAAGCTAAAGAAGAAATAGGTTCGGCATAACCTCGTTGGAGGTTTTACGCTGAGGGTTTCGATTTCCTCTTCGATAACACATCGAGTGTTGCCCTTGTGTTTGCATCTCTCTTCCCTTAATCTTTTCCATTTAATTTCTACTGTGGATGTGATTTTATTTGGTTTAGATTATTTATCAATTATGTATTAAGCTTATGTTCATTTTCCGCACATTAATTGTTTGACATTAAGCTTGAATTGATAATTTGTGAATTGGGGGTCTAAGGTGTTTTATACACTTATTGAACTTTCAATAACCATCCAAGAACTATTTCCAATATTCACAAATGTTTTCATATCAAGTAGAACAAATTTTGTCCCAGAAACTATCAAGTATGTAAATTTTGCAAAATCTTGTGCAACAGTTGTACGTTCGGTGTAATACCCGGAAAAAAAATAATAAAAAAAATAAATGGAGGGGTATTTAAGTGATTTTTGTGGGGCCAATTTTATAATTTATACTTATAAGGGAGTTTTTAGAAAACCCTAACTATATATAAGCTTATTAAGTTTTGAGAGAGGTGACTACCCAAATTACTTAAATAGAGAAAGTTTGACTGCACAATGGAGGTAAGAGCCTAAGAATCTCTTCTTGTCAAATCTAAGTTTTATTTAGAATTAAAGTATTTTTTTTTTATATGAATATTTTGGCCAATAGTGAGACTATTTTAAAAATAAAAAAAATCCAATGAGACTATTAACTGTCTGTAAGTGCTGCAGAGGTTTACCGAATTGAATTTTGATGAATAGCAAAAAGCTATGGTGTTGGCTGGTGGTGTGATAAATTACGGAGGTAAGATATATGTGTCAAATAGTATTTTTCTGTAAAAGCATGTCAGGAGCTTGATTTTGGTTTGATATAGTGTTTTTCTTAGTTTTGCCCTCATGCCAAAAGAGAACTATGGTCGACGGCACTGGCAGGAAAGAAAAAAAAAACATTTATATATGTATATATGATAAATGGAATTACCACCTTGAGAAAGCAATGCCAGCTCTTTTTCTTTATTGTTGTTATTATTATTATTATTATTATTATTTGTTTATTTGGTTGGTTGAGGTGTAAAGGGGAAGCAGTAGGTCTGACTAAGTGATTATATATATATATATATATATATATATACATATATATATATATATAAACTCACGAATATAATAATGGGTGATGTACTTTTGGCCCTTTAACGCCTATAGGTATGGTGTAACTATAGACTTGATTCCTAGGAACTATTAGTGGCAGAAAATAAAGAGAGCAATAATATTGTAAATTTACGTGGGATATTGGTGTGAGTGGATAGTGGGCAATTATTGGTTATTTTGAATAGTCTCTCTTCTGGCCGGATACCGCTATAAGTTTTCTTGAATTATTTGATTATTGAGTATAGCGTTTGAAAATTGTTCTAGGTGATATCTAAAGATTTTAGAGGAATTGTTAAGGAAAAGTTTCTTTTGGAATAGGTTTTGGAGGTAAGTAACCTTATCCTAATTGGTTTTATTGTGCGTATTTTAACTATTGAAAATTGTTTACAGATATTACAATTTTATTTCTATTGTATTACTAATTTCAAGTAAAGAATTATCACAAATATATCTGATTACTGAATATATGTTGTATCTTATTTAATTGTTTTTAGCTATACTGATTCAAAGTAAAGAATAAGGAATTTTCATAAATACATATGAGCATTGAATATAAGAATTATTTTATTTAATTGTTTTTTTTTTTTTTTTTTGCTATATTGATTTAAAGTAAATGTGATGGTACACAAACAAGAAATATCAATTTCTTAATTAACTCATGAGTACATATACAAACTAATACATACTCATACAAAATCAAAAAAAGCTTAGCACTTATATAACACATGCTATTCAGGTTTCTCCACAATATCAAGCATATTCTAAATAAAGAGAGAGTTATCATAATTCAAGTAATCCTCAAGAAAAATAAAACAAGACACAAAATAAAATATTTTTGTCTTTTTTAAAATTTTCAATATTTTTGGATTTTTTATTTTTTAATAAAAATAACTTAAAAAACAAAAACAACCAACAACAAAAACAAAACATGTCCACAAACACTTGAAAGAATTAAATCAGGGACAAGTCAGCAATACTCACCTTAGAGAATCTTTTCTCACCCATCTAGCACGAGTCTTCGACTTTGTAGATGAAAATCTATGTGAAAGACTGAAATCCTGAGAAAGACTGAAATCCTGCAAATTCCTTTCACAAGCCAACAAGCTTAAATTTTTCAAAATAATATGAAACAATTTATATGGACTTATGGCAAGAGAAATATCATCACATATCCTAGATTGAAACACTAAATGCTTAAATTTCAATTTATGACAATTAGGACGAATGTGACCAGAGACACCTTAAAAGTGACAAACATGAACAAATTTAGGAACATCAGTATTCCTAACAACAAATCTAGTCTCAGATTTTGGTTTTTGCCTCAACAAAAAACAATTTGGTCTAATATGACCAACAACACCACAAAGGGGACAGGTAGGCACTAAAACAGATTTATTATGCTCTCTAACAATAGGTTTAGACTTAGATTTAGAAACTTCAGCGCTTACATCAGAACTTTTACCTTTATCTAACCTAGCAAAATACGCCTTTTCTTTATTATTCCTCTTAAAATGAGGGATATAAACTTTCTCAATTTTAGGCTTAAGAGAAACAGAAACACTTCTATTATCAGCAGGCTTGGTACTAGTCAAATTTTTAATTTTAGCTTTAGATTCAACTAACTCTTGTTCCAAGCTTTTCATCTTCTCATCTTGAGAGGAAATTTGATTTCTCAAAAATTCATTCTTTTTATTAGATTCATCTAATCTAACAATCAATTCCTCTTTTTCAAGATTAGCCAATTTTAACTCTTCCTTGAATTTCTTGGCAATTTTCATAGATATCAATAATTCCTTACGAAGAGTTTCACAGGCATCAATAAAATCAACAGAAGCATGAGCAGAAACATGATCAGAAAGACACTTCAAATTATCCATGACAACAGGGGTCAAGGATCAACTCTTAGATCAAAAGATCTAAAACAAAAGAGCTACCTACTCTGATACCACTTGTACGTTTTTAGACCTTAAAACCACAATCAGATTAACCTAGGTAATTAGCCAAGTAATTACTTATTCAAATTAACAAATCTAGGTTAACACAAACATATCATATCAATGTATAGCAGCAGAAAATAAAAAACACAACGATATGATAACCCAGGAAAACCAAACCGGTAAAAAACCTGGGGAGGATTTAACCTAGCTATCCTCAAGGTAAAAAGCAAATCCACTAGAAAGAATCGAAGTTTTACAATAGCGACTTAGACCACTAACATCCTATTGCTACTCACCAGTAGAAATTTACTGACACGATCACGTACAAGCTCCGAGACCACGAACTCCTTCTTTCTTTGGCCTTTGCAAAACACAAACACCCACGTTTGTGACTTTAAGATCCCACTCAAAGGTTTAGCAACACAAACTCTCCTGTTTGTGACTCCAAGACCACCCTTGAAGGTTTAGATCATCAGCACCTTTGATGACTAGAGAAGGCAGCAACTTCTACAATACCGGATCTTGAGATTCTTCAAGTAATAACACCGATAGAAGATATGAGAGAGCTTTTTACGAACAAAACCCTAAAAACAAAAGAGGCACACTCTTCTCTCTTTGAAAAACCCCATAAAAACATGCTTAGGGTTTCCTTTATATACTAGGAGAAGTAGATTAGAAACCCTAATCCTTAATGGGCTTGAACTGCTGTTTGGGTTTAATTAAAATTCTGCAAATACGACTTTCGATCGATCAAGCCTGTCTTTCGATCGATCGAACTAGACAGATTATGAAATCTTCTTCCTGCAGCTTGTATGTTCTTGAATCTTGACTTAAATCATCTTGAGCATTGTCTAATAATACCTATAGACTCTAAGATCTATATCTAGACAAGTTTGTGTTCACGATTTGTCAATTGTTATAAACTTTTAGAACCTAACACGCTTTGTCTATACCTTGTGGGGGTGATCTAGGATAACTTTATGACTTTTCTATCCTTTGTTTTGTATTATTATTGGTTAGAAACTTATTGTCTAAGAAAATTTGGTAATGGTTTACACGTGACTTGATTTTCATTTATTTATTTAAATTGAATTTTGGTGAAGTAATTCCAATGTTAGTAATTACAAATGTGGATTTAGTAATAGTATCAAATCCTTCTATGTATATTGGCTCTTGAAATTTTAACTTGCTAGTTGTATATGTTTTATAAGTGATAGATTTATAATTGTAGAACGGCTTGACTTAGATTTTTAAAGTTTGATTGTTCTGTTAAATTCATATCATAATTAAGATTGTATAATTTCATTCAATGTTTTTTGTAATATACAATTATTACTCTTACTCTTACCTTTTATTCCAAACAATGAAAAGGCCATTATTATTCAAAATGTGATTATTTTTGAATCATGGAAATCAAAATAGGGTAGTACTAGTGCATCAATGTGAGGATTAATGCTTCAAAACATTGAAAGAGAAGAACATGCAAAAATAGAGATTAAAACAACGGAAATGGAAATGGAGAGGACTTAACAAATGGAAATCTTGAGATGAAACAAAGTTAATTTGAAATTTAATTAAAGCATCACTTGTGTGCGTGTGCAGGTCTGTAAGTCACGTGCAAGACTACAAGAAACTCATGTGCAAGTATGCAATCCCACGAGATTTTCTTATAAATCATTGAGAAAGGATTTTTATTGATATTATGGTATGAAAGCCCCAAAAATCCCACCTTCGTTTTCAAGTATTCTGATAGAATCCCCAAATTCTTATAGGTAAAAGTTGTTCTTTTGAGGGAACTAGACCTCCTTAAAGAAAGAGTGAGAGAAGAGAGAGATAGAGATAGAGAAGAAGAGTATATTTGCATTCACCATTTTTCATGTCCTTTCACAATAGAGTACTGCCTTCTTATTGGAAGTACTGTACAAAGTCTGTTACAATTAGCCAACTAACTATCTTCTCATCCCCAAGTACCCAGTCAGCAACTAAACTAACTATCAAACTAACTGCCACAGCTATACATTTACACAATTGTTGTACTTATCAATCACAACTCCTATCAATTCCTTCCCTCTTTTAAAAAAAAACTTGTCCTAAAGTTTACTATACCCCCCTTCCCCCCCTTTCTCAAAGCACCTTGCCCACAAGGTGGGGAAACTGATGTTGCAACTTGAAAAGGGACTCCCAAGTGGCATTTTCCATAGATTGGCCTTGCCATTGCACCAATACCTCAATAATGCACCTCTTTTGAAGTTGCTTGGATCTGTGCTTAGAATTGTAACTGGTTCTAAATGAAGGAGACTAGCAGAATCAACGATGGGAAGTGTAGGTAAAGGCACAACATTATCACCTAGCTTCTGTCTCAAGGAAGAAACATGAAACATAGGGTGGAGTAGACAAGTAGCAGCAAGGTTCAATTTATATGCGACATTTCCAATCTTCTGGAGAATCTTAAATGGACCATAGAATTGAGGAGAGAGCTTAGTAAAGCCTTTGACTCGTAAAGAATGCTGCCTATATAAGGTTGGAGTTTGAGGTAAACCCAATCACCAACTGCAAAAGACTTATTAGATCTGTTTTGATCAACTTGCACTTTCATTCTGGCCTAAGCTAAGACCAAATTATGCTTCAACACTGCAATGAGATCCTGTCTAGCATGCAATAATTGGTCCACTGCAACTACCTAAGTTGTGCCTAGAATGTAGTCCAAAAGTTTGGGAGGGTGATATCCATACAAAGTTACAAAAGGAGTCATCTTAGTTAAGGTGTGGTAATTAGTGTTAAACCAAAAGTCAAATAAATGCAACTAGGCAACCCAAGTATGGGGTCTATCATGAACAGAAGCTCGTAAATATTGTTTCAAACTTTGGTTGACCACCTCAGTCTACCCATCAGTTTGAGGATGATAGGCTGAGGACATGACCAAGTTAGTACCTTGAAGTTTAAACAACTCCTACCAAAAATTAGCAATGAATACAGCACCCCTGTCACTGGTAGTGAATTTAGGCATTCCGTGTAATTTAAATACACCATGCATGAAGGCAGCAACCACTTTAGCAATAGGGAAAGGATGAGATAAAGGCAAGAAATGAATATATTTGGTAAGCCTATCAACAACCACCAAAATGACCTCAAACCATTAAGACTTAGGCAAACCCTCTATAAAATCCATACTAATGTCCAGCGAAGGCTTCTCAAGAATAAGCAAAGGTTGCAACAACCCAGTTGGCCTACTTGTATCCACCTTAATCCTTTGGCAAACTTTATAGCACTTGACATGGTTCTTAACATCAGTCTTCATACCCTTCTAAAAGAAATCCTGCTTAACTCAATGGAGAGTTTTCAAATACCCAGAATGACCTCCAATGGGGTTGTCATGAACATGTTGTAATACTAATGGCTTCAAAGAATAAGAAGCACTAAGTAAAATCTTTTCCTTATAAAAAAGAAGCCCATTCTGCAGGGAAAATCCAGTAGGAGATGTACTAGAATCTTCCAGTCTAGACAAAAGGGTTTGATACTCACTCCCAGCCTCCTTATAACTATCCTTAAGAATATCTAACCATAAAGAACACGGAAAAGAGATAAGGAAAAGGGAAGCACCTTGATCAAGGCTATCAGAACCACAGTCCCTTCGAGAAAGGGCATTAACAGCTTTATTCTCCCTCCCTTTTTTGTACACCACAATAAAGACATATCCCAACAATTTGGAGAGCCATTTCTGCTGAGTAGGAGTACCCAACTCTTTGCTCAAGAAGAAACTTAAGACTTTGCTGATCTATTCGAATCAAGAAAGGTCTTCTAACCAAATATGGCCTCCACTTTTTTATTACTTTAACTAGTGCCAGTAGTTCCTTCTCATAAGTAGATAGGTGTAAACACCTTCCCTTAAGAGCTTCACTATGAAAAGCTAGTGGTCTATCCTCTTGCATCTAAACAACACCTAACCCAAACCCAGGGGCATCACATTCCACCACAAATGGTTTGGAAAAATCAAGCAAAGCAAGGACTAGAGGACTAGAGACAGCTTGTTTAAGAGCATGAAAAGCCTCATCAGCCTGATGAGACCAGTGGAAGGAATCCTTCTTGAGAAGGGCAATCAATGGGGCTGTAATTAGACCATAATCCTTAATGAACTTTCTATAATAGCCAGTTAACCCCAATAAGCCCCTCAAAGCCTTGATTGAAGTAGGAATAGGCCAATGTTGCATTACTTCAATTTTTTTAAAATCTATCCTAACACCATGACCATAAATCAAATGGCTCAAATACTCCACCTCTTGACACCTAAAAACACACTTGCTTTACTTAGCAAACAACTTATTAGAAACATGGGCATCTAAAGTATGACTAAACACTAAAATATCATTAAAGAATACCAAGACAAATTTCCTTAGAAAGGGCTTAAAAATATGGTTCATATATTTTTAAAATGTCATAGAATTTAAGTAATAATTGAACTACATTAATAGAAAAATAAAAATGCAGAAAAAAGAAAAAGAAAAAGAAGAAGAAGAAGAAGAAGAAGATAGCTATTCTCACTAAAAGCATTCTTAAATAGTAGAGTAGAGTTAGTAGAGTTTTAGTTCAACTCAATTTCTCTTGGATTCAAACTTAATTTGTGGGGATGAAAAATAATCATGTTAACTCAATCAAATATCACGCTATTTAAAAATTAAAAAAAAAATAAAAATTATGTGTAGTAATTTGATTTTTTTTTAATTGATTGATTTTAGCATTCTTAAATAGTTTTAGTTCAACTCAATTTCTCTTGAATTCACACTTAATTTGTAGAGGTGTGAAAAATAATCATGTTAACTCAATCAAATATCACATTACTATTTACTTTTCATGTAGTAATTTGGTTTTTTTATTGATTGATTTTAGCATTCTTAAATAGTTTTAGTTCAACTCAATTTCTCTTGGATTCAAACTTAATTTGTGGAGGTATGAAAAATAATCATGTTAATTCAGTCATATATCGTGTTGCTTTTTTTTTTTTTTTCCAAAAAATTGTGGCTAATAGGTGTAGCAATATAATTTAAATGAAAAACAAAAAAATTAGATGAAGATGAAAATTAAGAAGAAATAAATGGAGAAAAGAATTTGGATCGTAATTAAATTAAGATTTTTATCAACTTAGAAATTATTGGAGAAGAAGATAAGAAAAAAATTATATCTATTTTTTAAAATATTCTATAAATATTGCTACAATTTAAGATGCATTAGACTTTTTTTTATGTACATTTTTTCTTTTTAAAATCTAAAAATATAAAAAAAAAAAAAAAAAAAAAAAAAAATTCTACAATCTGGTGCCGCCACTTGGCGCAAACACGGCTTTTATGTCCAACTTTTATTATATAGTATTAGCATTTAACCCACACAATGCGTAGGGTCATTTTACTTATTAGAAGACAATAAAATACATTAAAATTCTTAGGGGGCATGTATAATTTAACCGATTGTTAAAATAAACCAAAGTTAAACTATTAAACTTTAATTACGGGAACAATATTTTATAACAACTCTAAAAAAGCTGTATAGAACAACCTAACATAAAAATTATATACATAAAAAACCAATAGACATATACAAATGTTATAATGAATTATAGAATCAATTTAAAATGTAAGATAAATATATATGGTACAAATAGATAAATATAAGGTTTGTCAAGCAAGATGAGGTTTGGGAAGAAAAAAAAAAGTCTATCTACATCTTGTGATAATGACGAAGACACAACAGGTATTAGGGTAATTTCTATCATTGATAAGGGTAATTTCTATCTTCATCTTCTGATCATGATGAAAAAGCAACCACCAACAACCTATTATGATATAGCACATCAACCTATTATGATATAGCACATCAAGGGAAATAATTTATAAATCAACCAAAGAATAAAACATGCATACGGACACATAAACAAAACATAACTCTCACTAAAGTGTTTTAACTTCCTTAGACAATGTGGCTCAAGCCATAGCAAACCCTTACATGTAAATTAATGGGGGGGGAAACCCAAACACTGACACTTCACAACAAAGATTGAATAATTATAAAAATGGAAAATAAATTGTATCAAAATTAAGTCAAATCATTTTTTTCACGGCAAATTTAGTAAAGAAAATTAAGTATAGCACATACACGGCATTGAAATAGTGAAGAGTAAAAACGGAGATAAAGGGAAATATACATTAAGTTTGAATTATAACACATCCCAATAAAGAAAATTGTCAAAAAAAAAAAAAAACCCTTCAAATGATCCAAGTTCAATCAAACAAAACTATCAATTTATATAAGCAGAAAAGCTGACATGGTAACTTCACTTTTTTGCTTAGCATAAAAACTAAAAAATAAAAAAAAAAATAAAAAAAAACAATTAATTATGAAATTCAAACGTTACTCCAAAAGAATAAGGCCTAAAGCCTCGTCCTTGGACTTGCTCATAATACAACAATACACGTAATTAATAGAAATAAATAAATGCACTTGTTCAAAAATAATAATTAATTCAAATAAAAAGAAGTTCTACTTATTAAAACCTTTCAAATACGTTATTCCTTGCTATATGACTTCCTGCTTCATCTCTAAATCTTGTAGGTCCAAAGTTGTTAACAACCATGCCTTTGAACATTGCGTTTAATCTCATAATTTTTTCATTGGCTAAACATAAATTAAATATCATCAGCCAATGTAAAAATATTCCTAAACCTAGAAAAGTTTACATAATGCAAGTTCAATCTTAACCAAGGAAAATCCAATAAAAAAGAAAAACAAAGTAAAAATAAACATGATATGATAAAAATTCTAAGATAGCTTGGTTATATTTATACACACAAAAGTAAAAGTAATATTTTAGCTTGGTTATAATTATACATGTAAATTATAAAGCAAAAAAAAAATTAGTAACAAAAATTAGTTTAGAATATTTGCAATTTCCTTTGATAATCACATGCTCCAATCTATTATATAATTTAGTCTTCAATATACATTGGTTAATGGTTACACACCCACATAAGTCAATTTTATATATATATATATATATGTGTGTGTGCACCAACATATAATTGTTGAAACAATCGGCCACCATAAACCAAAGTGTAAAATCATCTTCATGTTTGCAAGAACCTTTTTCATAAAATTTTTAAATAAATATTGATTTCCAAGCAAAGATAAATGCTTTGTTATCCCCCTAATCTGAATTCCTTACGCACACATATTCATAACAAAGCAAATAAAGAGATAAGTGCAAGGATTTCCTGAATAATATTCTGGATAATTTCATTAATGGATTATAGATAGGGGGATAACAAAGTTCATGCCTGATAAAGATAAAAAGGAAACATTTTTTGCTTTGGAAAATAAACTAGGAAATGCAAATAAGGAATGCAGGAAATAGGAAATAAACATGCAAAACAAACCAGATATGCTATTCCAACTCTTTCAAGCAATTGAGGACCTAACCACACGATAATGGAATACTCCGTACTCAGCCAATGCAACCACAAAGTAGGGCTCGACAGTCCAATGGCCTACTGTCTCACCTGGCACATAGGGCCTAATAGTGGTAGTTAGGTCATCCCCTGGGATATGATGGCATTCACTGAGAATTCCTCTAGACAAAGATGGATGAGACAAGCCAGATCTGATTCTTCCTCACATGATTCCTACGCTATTTCTGCTCTAATAACCTCGGCCAAAGCCAAAAAAGTGACCCTGATGTGGGGAATAGACATCCCCTGGCCAATGTACTTCCTCTTCTTTCCTCTGAAAGCCTAAAAAAGTTCTTCATCGAAGGGGTTGTAGCCTAGACCAAAACCTCCTTTGTTGTCCTGGAGTTCGATCAAAGAAGCCTTCCCACGTCCTATGGCACTAAGGCCTTGGCCTAATTGATAGCCAAATTTGAGCATTTCCTTGGCAACCATTAAAGTAGCGGAGGGCCATGCTAACTCAAGTTCTGAAGCTCTGGAAATCATGGAGACTAGCTCGAAACTATGAAAGGTTGCCTCTGGAAAGGCATTAGCACCTATGTAGGGGACAGAAGTCTCCTTGAAGAAAGTTAGGGGTTCTTCAGCTTTAATAGTGCCCATCAGATCCTCAGATGGGAACTTGAGTCTTCGATGGAGAGTAGAAGCAACCACGCCCGCGACGTGTAGCCAAGGCCTCCCCAAGAGCATATTATAAGGGGAATACACCTTGATGACTTGGAAGTTGACCATGAAAGACATAGGGCCAACTCCAATGACTAGCTAGATCTCGCCTTGCACCTCCCAAAGAGTGCCATCAAAAGCTCTAATGATCATGGTGGTAGGGCGGATAAGAGAGGTATCCACATTTAAACACTCCAAAGTGTACATCAGGCAAACATTCAGGGCTAACCCATTGTTAGTTAGAACTCTGGCGATGATCATATGCTCACACTTTACTATAATGTGCATAGTGTTGATGCCCAGCCTCAATCTTTGGCAGCGGCAAAAAAACCGCCGCCACTGTAGGCCTTCGTTCGACCACTCGCAATGGCGACAACTTGCATGCACATGGGGCCTGTTAGAGGCCCCTCTCGATGTGAATGGGTATGGTTTGCGCAGAGCTTCGGGTGCTCTCTCTCTCAGTAGAGGAAGGTAGGTCTACCTTTCGTTTTATGGCAGGAATCTGGGCCAAATTTTAGGTGATTATCAAAGATAAGTGAAGTCACCACCAATCATTGAGTTTTTCTAAGGTGTGATTGGTCACCTGTTTCTAGTTGATTTTATTACCGATCCTAGGTTACGAAAAAGGTCGTTTTTCCTAATCTAATGTGGATGGCAAAAAATCTTGATTCTTAGGTCTAGAAATTTGGTTACGTATGGGGAAAGTGTTAGACACCCCACAATGCCTGTCCAAGGATAGTCCTTTGTTTTGATAAAATCTTAATTTTTAGAGATTGGTAGTAAAAACATGATTTTGGGATTGGCTTTCGGGGCTTTGCATGCATGGGGGCTTTGAGGTTTTGGCTTTTGAATGGGAATGGTCTCAATCTATGCTTTCCTAAGGCATTTGAGCAAAATGCCAGATTTCCACCGCGAAAACCCGATGAGAAGTCACCTTACTTTTGCAGCGAAAATTAGGCATTACTAGCCTTAAGTGACACGGATCGCGACAGTCAAACCAAAAAGGGGTAAGCAAGTATATATATACATGCGTCATGCACAATGCTAACACACAGAACAAGAAAGTGAATGCCTACATCCCTAGAGCATGGCCCAAAATATAGGTGTAGGAAAGTAAACAGGGGTCGACATACCCTAGAAATGAGGATGAATGGTACAGAGCATGATATACCTAATACAACCCATTTAAGAGAGAAAGGGAGAAGGAAAGAAAGGGGTTTAAAGAGTACATAACCAAAAGGAAAAGGCTAAACCCTAAACCTACTGACTACAACCGCTTGGCCGACCAAATGCTCGCGTCCTTGCCCTTTTTGCTTGCGCCTAGGAGATCATGTCCTAGCTCCATATGTCTTCGCTCCATGTGTGCTCATGAAAAGGCAAAATCAAGAAAACTAGCAGACAAGCGATGGAAGGAAAATGCATAGATAAAAGCACAAGGTCGCAAAGCAAACAAGCAGGATAGATGTGGCAAGCATAGCATGTGACAAAGGCATGAAAGCTAACCAACAAGCAAGAAAGACACACAAAAGGTGGTGTCCGTAAGGTACAAATGTAGGTTTGGATCAGATGTCCATAGCTTCATTATATTTGTTAGGACATATGTGATTCACTTGTTAGGAACATATGTCAATATTTTATGTAATTGGCTAATCTTTTGACAAAACGTACTTCACTTGTATTTGGGTAGATTTAGGATGTATTTAAATACTTCAAGAAACCATGTTTCAAGATTAAGTGTTGAAGCTTTCAAGTTTGTCCAAGAAAACAAGCTAAAAGTGTAGAGTTACTAAAGCTCGACAGCTAGCATGTGTCGAGGTTTAAGAAGCTATTTCAGCCTCATGGCTCGATAACTAACTTGACAGATACTCAACAACTTCTATCTATCGAGGTTTACAAAAACATAATTTCTAATCTGTTTTTCTTGGAATCCGTAGATGTGTCTTTGGGCCTTCTTTTCTCCTAACCATAGACATATAAAAGGATTGTTTTAAGGGCCGTCAAAGAGTTCACAAGTTGCACAAACATTGAGTAAACTCTGTTCAAGAAAACTGTGACCGAAGACGAAGTTTTTACTCTAGTTCATCTCTTTCTCTTGAAAAAGTTGCTGTGTATGTGCACCGTAGGGTTTTGTGACCAAGCATCTTCTTGATCTTCATCATGTGGACGAACTGAAGAACTTTGCAGCCAATAAACTTCTTAGTTGGGGATAGAAGTCACATACTGGGATCCGCGCAATTGGTTTGTCACGTACTTGGGAGCCGTGCATTGAAAGGGGAAACTGACACTACAGAACAAGTCCAATTGGGTATTGGGATAAGGTTCAACTGTAGGTTGGTAAGATACATGGGATTCCTTTACTTGTAACCACTTGTTGTGATAACAGTGGAGTTTCAGGAGTAGTGACCTGAAAATCACCTAGTGGGGTTTTTGCCATTAGGTTTTTCCCATTCGTAAACAAATCACTGTGTTATTTATTTTCTGCTGCATAATTAGTTTATAGGTGATTTGTTTTTGCTACCACGCGTTTGCATATTAATTTGATTAATTAATAAATTTGGCTAATTAATCAATTAATTCATCATAAAGGGTCAATACATTTTTAGCCTATCAAGTGGTATCAAAGCAAGCACACTCTGATTAAGGTTTAATCTTTGCTGTGTTGATCCATTGACCCTTGTTTAACATGGATAGAGGATAGTTGTTAATCATACCTCCTTTATTTGATGGCACTAACTATGCATACTGGAAAGTATGCATGAGAGCTTTCTTGCAGTCTTTAGATGAGAAAGTGTGGCAAGCTGTTGAGATAGGCTGGACCAAGGCGAAGGAAGCGCCGGCCGACTGAGATGATGCCAAGATCAAGGCAGCAAACTTCAACAGTAGAGCGTTGAATGCCTTATTCAGTGCGGTCACCAATGAGGAGTTTAAGAAGATATCCTCAACTGAAATTGCCAAAGAGGCTTAAACCATTCTCCAGACAACTTATAAGGGAACCAAGGCTGTCAAATATTCAAAGCTTCAGAGGTTCACTACAAGCTTTGAAGAAATTAAGATGAAGGAGGATGAGTCGTTTGATGAGTTCTATGCCAAGCTCAAAGACATAGTAAACTCTGCGTTCAATTTTGGGGAAACCATTCCTGAACCCAAGATTGTGAGAAAAGTGCTCAGATCTCTACCCGAGAGATTCCATGCCAAGATCACTGCAATTGAGGAATCAAAGGATATTGACAAGATTCCTTTGATAGAGCTGGTTGGTAATCTGCAAACCTACGAGCTAGGGTTATCAAGAATTGGCAAGACGGGTAAAGGTAAGAGCATGGCACTGAAGGCCAAGAGCAGTGAGACAAATGAGTCTTCAGATGATGAAGATTCTAAGATGAAGTCTTACATCACCAGGCAGTTCAAGAAGTTTATGAAGAATGCCAATGAAAAGGGCTTCAACAAGGACAGTAGGTAATCCAGTTCTTCTTAGTTCAAGAGCTAAGACAAAGGGAAGAAGGATGCAAAGAATAGCGGTCAGTACACTGTTCCTGCTGGACCTAAGTGATTTGAGTGTCAAGGCTTTGGTCACATGAAACAAGAGTGTCCTACTTATCTCAAGAGCGTTGGGAAGAGCAAGGCACTTGCAGCTACCATGAGCGACACCGAGCCTGAGGATGATTCCGACAATAAGGATGACGGAATCTTGAATGCTTTCACTGCCACTATTAATCCTACTGATGGGATTGTTGAAGATGTGGTTGAAGAAGAGAAATTGGTGGAATCAGAGAAATTGGTGGAATCCAAGTTTGAGAAGATGGATGATCAAGATGATATCCATACAGCCTATGAGAAACTATATAAGCTTTCTAAGAAACATAAGAAACTATATAGGCTAACCACCAAGAAGCTCAGCGATGTGGAACTTGACCGTGAGGAGTTTTCCACAAAGTTTGATAAGGCTAATTAGACTATTGGAGCACTGAGGTTTGAGAACAATTTCTTGGCTAAGAAGACCAAGAAGTTTAAAGCGGAGCTATTTCAAGTCAGAGCTCAATTGGAGAGGACTTCTAGTGCAAATCTTGATGAGATTCTTAATCTTCAAAAATCTGCTTCTGATCGAACAGGTTTAGAGTATAGTTTCTCTTCCTCTAATACTGCTTCTACTAGTACTACTATTTTTGTTCCTCCTAGCAATAATGTTGAAATTGAGAACAATGATGTTAAAACTGATTTAGCTAGTGAGAACTTAGACAAAAGTAAATCTATCTTAGGAGCACTCCCTAAGCAAGATAAGAAGGAAGCTAAGAACCCTAAGGCTAAGAAGTCTAACTCTCAAAAGTCTAAACAAAAGAAGCAGCATCTCTGTCATCATTGTGGAGTCGCCAGTCATACTCGACTATAAGTAGCTTGCCACTCAACAAAGCAACGACATGATAGCATCTGGAAGCCAGAATCAGCTTCAATCCTCTCTTGCTCTCCTTGGAGATCTTCTCAAAGCCCTCATGTTCCTTTCGAACTTAAACGGTTTTAATTCTTCCCCCTCACTGCCGGTTCAAGGGTTTAATCAAAGGAAAGGTTCTTTCAGGGTGTGGAAGAAAAAGGGCTCCAAGTGATTCTATCACTTTTCTCTTTCTCTCTTCTTGTTTTTGTGTGTGCATTACTTATGTGTTTTGCTTTCAAGTTTTGAGTCAGTCTAGTTTTTATGCTTTGCTTTGTTTAACATTTTTTTTTTTTTTTTTAGTTTTGCTTTGTTTTGTTTTTCATATAAAAATTTTAAAAAAAATTGAAAAAAAAAAATACAAAAACAGTGTGTGTTTTGTGTACATTAATACTTGTATACCTTGGATGGCCATTGAAGCAAAGTTTTCTAAACTTTGTATCTCTTGTAGTTTAGATGAGCATCTCTATGCACAACAAAGCAAGTGAGCTTTGTGGCTCTTGTTTATGATGAGTAAGATTAAGTTATCTCTTGTACTTAACACTCGTATCACTCTTTTTGATAGGAATGACTAAAAAATCCTACGAGAAAGGCATAAATAATCATCTCATCACTGTTGCTCGCCAATCATAATATGACACCTATATGCTTCGGCATAGCAAAAGTGCAGTGTCAATGACATTTGTGTGCTTTGGCATAGCAAAATTGGAATGTCAAATGCTTACCATCATTGGATATTTTCTTTTCTCTCTCTTATATGCCTATGCATGATTTGCTTAAATAAAAATATGCAAAGAAAATAAAAGCAAAAAGAATCAAACATCATAACATGTATAGGATGTACCTTGAAGATGATAGTCCCCATCAAGCAGTTATGATTGTGTGTGAGTTAAAGTGATTTTCTCATATCTCAAATCATCATAACATGTATACACTTATGCAATCTTGCGATATTTTTCACACACAACACACAATATTCTTTGCTACTCTTGATACATGTGCAAGTATAATATGATTTGGCCATCACAAGGTTTTACATGTGTTAATGTATGCTCACTAAACTATCTTGACTTGTTTTTTTGAAATATAAAAGTTGGTTAGACTTGTTTAGTGTGTGTGTGTGTGTGTGTGTGTTTTTGGGATCCACGTGCTTAAAATTGCTGTTGAGAGATGATTTTAAGAGGTTTATATGGTGTTTGAATCATTGGCTGTGTTGCATGTTTGATTGCATAATTATCTGTGTTTTTCTCTTCTCGAAAAACTGTTTTCAAAAGCTTGCTCGACACCTGGCTATCCGTCGAGCGTCCAAGTTTTTTTTTCTTATCGCAATCTCGACACCTCCTCGACACCTGGTGGATCGATCGAGAAAGTTCCTGTCTCCTCGATAGCTTCTCAACAGCTAAGTCAATCGATCAAGCTTATGTTTTTGATATGGTGGTTTGTTCCTCAACACCTGCTCAACACCTGTAACTGTCGACGGCCTTTTTCTCGACACCTTCATCTCCTCAAGATTTACTGAGGCTTTATTTAAACACCTCGTGCGATCCGCCTCTCATTTTTGTTGATCACCCTCTTGATTGCTTTGTCTTTTCATCTCCCAAACCTCTCTCACTCACTCCAATCTTCTTCCTCAAGGTTTCTTCAAGCTTTTTCAAGTTTTTCTTCACTTGGTAAGCTTCTAATCTCTCATATTCATGCATTTCTTGTTTTGCAACCTAGGATTTGGGGTTTTTGAAAAATTTTGGGGTTTTTCAAAATTGTTGAGTTTTTGTTGAAATTTTGGGATGGGTTTTAAAGATTTGATCTTAAAATCTCATGCATTGCATCACATTAGCATAATAACAGTATTATCATGCATTTTAGATGTATGTAATTGATTATGTGATGGTAGGATTGGATTAGGTTGAGCCCATGATGCAATTTCTTTTGCATGTCACATGTTCATGCATTTCTCATACATACGTTCTCTACTTTTCAATATACTTGTTATATTTGAACTGTTTTGGAGCTTTTTTCTAATTATTTCTTTCTTCCCCCTCTCTATTTTGTTTACATTAGTTGTGTCTATGGCACCTAAGTGTAAGTCTACTCCGGCCCAGAACCCTCTTCATTTTGGTGCCTCTTCGTCTTCTGATTCTGGTCCTCTCTCTCTTCAGTTCCGTGATGATGATGTCCAAAAGGCATTCTCGGAGAATTTTTCTAGACACGGCATTCATTCTGAATGCCAAGTCATTCTGGTGAACTTCGCCAACACCAACCTTCTTATTGTCATTCATAGTCGAGGATGGGAGTCACTATGTGACGTCCCGGTCACATGTCCTCTCATGCTTATCCAAGAGTTTTACTCCAAAAATGAATGGGATTGATCGTTTAGTACCTCTTTTCTTTACTAGCGTTCGAGGTACGTGCATTCCTGTCACACTGCAACTTGTTGCAGATGTGCTTCGGGTTCCTAGGGTAGAGTTTCCTAACTATCCTAGTTGTCAGCATCTGTGGACTGTGTCCAAGGATGAGCTCCAATCAGCTTTTTGTGAGCGCCCTTCCGAGTGGGGCGCCAGTTCATTTATTGTTCGGCCTTTGCAAAAGGCCCACAGTTTTTGAACATGGTGATGACCTTTGTACTCCATCCTCTCTCTCATTATAATTCTATCACCGAGCCTCGTGCTCGATTTCTGTTGTCCCTTCTTGAGCATCTTATGATTGATTTCCCTTCTCATTTTATTCTTTCCATCATAGATGTTCATCTAGATTCGGCGTCTCATGATAAGCTCATCTTTCCTTCTACTATCGCAAGGATCTTAAGCAATTTTTCTGTCCATCTTCCAGCGTCCGACCCTTTCACCTTCATGTGTGCCATATATTACACTACTGTTAAACGTAGCGAGGTTCAGTTTAGGTCGCGACAGACGGATTTAGCACCTTCCACCCGTCCGACTCCATCTTGATTTGCTTGATCCACATCTGCTCCCACCTCTTCTATGAGCGATGTGTCACTAGGAGACATCATGGTGCAGTTTCAACGCATGGATGCTCGTCTAGATACACTCTCTATAGAGATGTATCAGATGAACGTCCGTGTTGGCCGTATTGCTTGACGATAGGTGATCATGGGCGGATTTGCTCCCGAGGCTACTCCTTCACCACCTTTTGTTGATTTTGATTCTGATGATGATGATGGTGATGACGATGATGCTTCTAAGGATGATGATGATGGAGATGCTAGCTCTACCGATGAGATGTCTACTTGACACTCTTACCATTTGTCACTCGTGACAAAAAGGGGGAGTAGTTTTGATATGAGAGTAGTCATACTTAGGGGAAGAGTTGGTATAGGACATTTTGTTAGAGGAAGTGTTGATATGAGGGATGTAGTGAGGATTTTATGTATCTTTTCTTTTCTTACTTTTATAGATACATTGTTCTTGTACTTTAGGCCTTGTGACAATTTTTTTGGCATACATTGTACTTATCTTCTTTATATATATTGATGTATGTTTTTCTTTCACCTACCCCTTACATGTGTTGTTTTTTTTCTCTTTTTATGCACATGCTTCTTATTACGTATATGCAATCTATTATTTCTGTTTCACACTAAGATGCCTTGATGAGTTTTGTTTAAAGTGTTTCAGAAATACAAGTTGTCAAAGTCTACTTGCCATAAACTCTCTTCTTGCAAAGTTTTTCAAGAGTTTGTGTTAGGATAGATTTTATTGTATTCAACAAGTGAATATGAGTTGAGTGATTTATGACTTCTCTCATATGTTCATTTGTTTGTTGTGGTTTTGTCACAGATTGCCAAAGGGGGAGATTGTTAGGACATATGTGATTCACTTGTTAGGAACATATGTCAATATTTTATGTAATTGGCTAATCTTTTGACAAAACACACTTGTATTTGGATAGATTTAGGATATGTTTAAATACTTCAAGAAACCATGTTTCAAGATCAAGTGTTGAAGCCTTCAAGTCTGTCCAAGAAAACAAGCTAAAAGTGCAAAGTTACTAAAGCTCGACAACTAGCATGTGTCGAGGTTTAAGAAGCTGTTTCAGCCCCGTGGCTCGACAGCTAGCTCGACAGATGCTCGACAGCTTCTATCTATCGAGATTTACAAAAACAAAATTTCTGATTTATTTTTCTTGGAATCCGTAGATGTTTCTTTGGGCCTTCTTTTCTCTTAACCCTAGACATATAAAAGGATTATTTTAAATGCCGTCAAAGAGTTCACAAGTTGCACAAGTATTGAGCAAACTCTATTCAAGCAAATTGTGACCAGAGGCGAAGTTCTTGCCCTAGTTCATCTCTTTCTCTTGAAGAAGTTGTTATATATGTGCACCATAGGGCTTTGTGACCAAGCATCTTCTTGATCTTCATCATGTGGATGAACTGAAGAACTTTGCAGCCAACAACCTTCTTAGTTGGTGATTGAAGTCACGTATTGGGATCCGCGTAATTGGTTAGTCGCATACTTGGGAGCCGTGCATCGAAAGGGGAAACTGTTACTACAGAACAAGTCCAATTGGGTATTGGGGTAAGGGTTCAACTATAGGTTGGTAAGATACTTAGGATCCCTTTACTTGTAACCACTTGTTGTGATAATAGTGGAGTTTCGAGAGTGGTGATCTGAAAATCACCTAGTGGGGTTTTTGCCGTTAGGTTTTCTTCATTTGTAAACAAATCATCGTGTTATTTATTTTCCGCTACATAATTAGTTTATTGATGATTTGTTTATGCTACCACACGTTTGCATGTTAATTTGATTAATTAATAAACTTGGCTAATTAATCAATTAATTCATCACAAGGGGTCAATACGTTTTTAGCCTATCAATGTTGAAGCATGGACGACACACTAACAGGCAAGACTCATGCATGGACATGTAAGCAAGCGTGTAAAGATGCACACAAAGCCAAAAGGTGGCACAAACAAGCAAAGTAAGCATATCATCACACGGAGCGAAAAAGGGAGGGGTATGCACGCAGCAACCGGCATCATGGCGATGCATCCCAAATGGTTACATCCAAACAAGGCCTTATGGGTGTCAGATGTAACCACGTAACCACAAAACCGCTAAAGGTGTCAAACGTGGCAAAGCCTAGAACAGGAGAGGCTAACACAAGCATAAAGCACAAAAACAAGTAAGCATAGGCATGCAAAACGAGTGATCCAAACCCTTGGATATGGGCCAAGGTGTATGGACAATGACAAAGACCATAGAGTCTAAATCGAGTCCTAACCAATAGGCCAAAACATAAGAAAATGCGATGAAAGGAACAAAAGGGCTGCAATAGCACATGGCATGACAAACAAGCCTAGGTCTAAGCACACAAACATGGCATGGAGCGCACAAGCACATGGAAGATAGCACAAAGCATATAGAACGTATAAGCAAGGAAACAAGCATATAAGCATGTGAATGTACATCTAAGCATGTGAATGTGAGCATAAAGCATGGAAGAACACAAATCCAAGCATACAAGCATGTGGAGGCATAAACATAGGCATAGAAGCATTGAACATGCATGCAAACATCACACAAGGTGCAAATCAATTATTCTAAATGAAGGTAAGCAAAAAGTGTGGATTAAAGATGATTAAAAGACCTTGGAAGTTGTTTGATTGGCTTCAAACAACTTCCAAAGGGTTCAGGAGTCTCTTTGTGATTTTTGAAAAGATGGAGGGCTTTATTGCAATTTTAGAAAGCTTTGGGGCCAAACTATGAATATTGAAAAAGTTTTGGGTCAAAATGCAATATTGGAGAAAAACCGGGGTCAAAATATGAACATTAAAATTGTCACAACCCAAATCCATGAAACATGAATTTAGATGCATGACTAACCTACTAAACTTATATAACTCCATAAACATAATTAATCCAAAATAAATTAAAACTCCAAAGAAACAATACTCTTAAATAAAACCTCTTACAAAAATCCAAACTTCACAAATTTAGAATAATCTCCAAAATACAGTGAAATCTAAAGTGGAATAAAAAAAAATAACTAATAATCTTTTAAGACTTCAAGTATCATTGACTTCGCCTAAAACTCCCACGCACTACCTTGCACCTTACGAAGCAATTCAAAGGTTCTGTTCCCCAACTAAACTTTAATCTGAAAATTGTAATCGATGGAGTGAGCCACACATCCAGTAAGTAATTATACAGAATACACAACGGAATAGAGTCAAGCAAAGCACAAGTATTTTGATTTTTCACAAACTCATTCAATGATATCAAAAATAATTATTCCACAAGCATATAATGAATCACTTACTACATATGTAATCACATCTTAAAATCATTTGAAATCACATACATAAAATTGATCAGAGCACAGTTTCACATATACACATCACATATTCTCACATACAATCCTATAAGCGGATACCAACATCTAACCCCTGCTGGTGAGGGATCAACACATAATCTCACATACAATCCTGTGAGCAGATTTACACATATATCTGATATATCTGATCAATTCTAAAAACACTTATTTTGAGTCACATATCACAAAGCAAAGTTTATACAAAATATAATAATTTACTTGATATTAACAATTTCTTTTCAATTACAGAGGCATATCAAATATCACAATATCGAATAGAACATAAATCAAAGGATGCTTGACTCTCTTGGGGAACGAATAGAAACTGAGGAGTTTATATAAATATATTACAATTCTTGAGTAAATCTGAAAATTTAATTTGCTAAAAGAAACATTTTAAATATCATTTGGAGAATAGGAATATAACTAAAATCACTTGGTTTTAACAAATTTAAAAAACAAGAACCTTTTTAGAAAACTTACTTTGAAACTTAATTATTTTCAGAAAATAGTTTAGTTTAGAAATCATCTTTTAAATGAGATTGGACATTCAATACATTATTTAAAATTCGAAGTTTCTCTTTCAATGATGTAAAAATAATACTTTCGATAAACTTTAGAAAACGTAAACTTTAAAGACATAACTTTCGAAAACCTTTAAATTCTAAGAACCTAAGAATAAAACTTGTCATATTATGCATAATTACTTACAACACTTGAATCACTTTGACAGTCCAGCTGAAACAACCTCCAAAAAGCCTCAAAACACTCTTAAATAGGACCTATCATCAATCATAAAAATTACTTAATATCCTTCACAAAATATAAAGCTTATCAAACTATACAAATGGACTCACTAGGATTATACTTTGCTGAACTAATAACACTTTCAACACTAAATTAACGTTTCTCTAACCAATAATATTTCTTGTATTAATCGAAACTCATATTGCCATGAGGAAGGCAGTAGCCAAAATATCATTAACCTAGGATTTAATATAAAACCCCAATGAAAAAGTAAGAGCCATATACCTGAATAGAGATTTGTAATCCATGGCTTGTTCTAGAGACACAGTGGGCAACTTAGGATTTAATTAAATAACTCTGATGAAAACGTAAAGGCCATATTCATGAATAATATTTGATCTATTACTATGTTCTTGGATACACACGGTTGGCCAAAACTAGGATTATATATATATATATATATATATATATATATTCCAATGAAACCACCTTAAAGTCATCCTAACGTAAGCCATCCTTTAATATATATATATCCCAAGAAACACGATAAAGCTACCTAATATACAAACATCTTTCTGCCAAAACCATAAATATATCTCAAGGTTTATAACAATATAGTAGTATTAAGATGGAGTTCTCACCTTGATTTCGTAGCCCAAATCTTATGCCCCTAAACAATTTTGCCTCTTCAATTGTATGTGCTCTAAACTCCCAGGAAAAACACCTCTTAGCCTCCTTAGTGATGAAACCCTAATTTTTCTTTTTCTCCACCTTATATTTTAACACTTAAGAGATGTGGGCTTGGTGGGGTAGTGGGCTGGAGTTTAAAATCCACTTGAGCTTATCTCTTTAGTCTCCAAGAAGCCCATAAAACATCTTCATCCTTTTTATTTATTTATTATTTTAATTGCCACACCAAATTGTATGCACTAAAATTTTAATTTTCTCACATATTTGTAGCACCACAAAATTGTCCACTCCTATCTTATTGTGCACACACATATAGTACATCAACTCTATATTAAAATGGTAAGGTACAGTGATAATTATAAAAACAAAATTGGGGTATTACAGGAATGTTCCAGGTCAAAATGCAATTTTGGAGAACAACCGAGGTCAAAATATTATTTTGGGAATTTTTGGGGTTCAAACCTGATTTTTGGGATTTTTGGATTAAAACATGATTTTTAGGAATTATGGATTAAAATGCAAATATGGGAAAATATAAATTTAGATGCAAAACATGATAAAATGAATTAAAATGTAAATACGGCAAAAATGTGTGGATTATGCAAATATGGAAAATAAGATGGCATTTTATTAATTTAAAACAAAACATGCATGGATCCTTTTATTAAAAGGATGGGCTGAAAGATATAGGTTTCAAACTAAAGTGGGCTGAAGGTGTCTGAGATGGGCTGTCAGTTATAAAACAAAAGGTTAGTTTAAAAGGGAAATTGGGCCAAGGTGGAAAAGAGAAGGGCCAAAGGCTTCAAAAGGTCAAAAGGCTGGTGGGCTAAAGAAATGGCCCTAAGGCCAACCACGGATCGGGCCTGAAGCCCAACTCCCAGCCTAGGCTGATCCGAATGGGGTCTAATGTCCAGGTCTGGCCTACTTTGCCCAAACCCGAGTCCCTTAAGCCTTTTAACCCTAGTTGTTACCCTTAGTTCCTCTAGAATCTTCCCTTCTCTAAACTCTGAAGCTCACAGCCGCTCCTTCTCTCAAATGGACCTCCATCTCTAAAACTCCCTCAACAAACCTCCATGGCCGAGCTCCTCAAGCCCAACACTGAGCATCAACGCCGCCACCACGGCGGCAAGCTCCTCCTCACCAAGCTCTCACCCAAACCCGAGCTGCCTCTCTCCTCGATCTCTGCTCTCTCTAAGCGACGAGCTTCATGGCTAACCCCCAGAGTCACCCACTTAAAACATCAACGCCACCACAGACAGTGGTTTATCCCTCGATCCCCCAAAACCTGAGCGAAAACAACTCCCATCTCTGATTTCTACTCCCTCACTCTCAACCTCAAAACCCATGTTTGATCTACCACCTATGAAGGCACTAGACAGCGTGTGACCTAGCAAAGCAAGGGTGGTGGAGGCTAAGGGAATCTCGGATCAGCGAAACACTGAGGCAATGGTGGCGCGTGGGTTCACTTGTGGTGGCAGGTGAACAAGCATGTATGTGCAACAGAGGGTAAGAGCTGATTTGTGTTCTGTGTGCTTGTGTCTGAGGCTCTGTGTATGTGTAAAAGTGTGTGTGTGTGTGAAGCAAAGAGTCACAAAGTGTATGTGTTTGCAAAAACAGAAAGTAAGTGTTGGGTTATTGTGTTTATGTGCTCAGTGTTGTGAGACTTGTGAGTATGAGAAAGAAGTGTTTGGCACGGATTAGAGATAGGGTTTGTGTGGTGACTCTGAGGATGTGTGTATTGTGTACAAAGTGAAAGTGTAAAATGCGGAGATAGGAAATAGGGAAATGAGAAATGGGTTCAAGGTTTACCCAGTTGATGTACTCCCTTTGCTTATTTTTCCTTTTTCGTTATTATTTTCTCTCTGTTTTGATGCTTGTGAGTTGCTGTTGTTGTTGTCTTTGTGGGTTCTGATCTAGTGCTTGTGGATGCTTCTGTTGGGGTTTAGGGTTTAGCTACAAAGAGAACACAATAAACAAGTTAGATTCAAACTAAAGCAAAACCCAGAAAAATGAATAAAGAAAATGAGATAAAAGAAGCTTAGGATTTTGTTTGGGTTCCCTGTTGATGTTCTGAGTCTACTTCTTCTTTTTCTTCTGTGATTTTATTGGGTTTTTTGGGAGGCTTTTCTTGGGTTGGAGATGGAGGAAAAGGGAGAGAATGAGAGAGGGCTAGAGAGATTTCTCTCTCTGCCATGGGTTTTAGGGTTTTTCCTCTCCTCCCTTTTCATCAGCCAGAAATGTGAGGTTTTATATGTGTAGTGCTAAGCATGTGTGGGAGTGAGGCTAGAGATGTGCGTGCTGTCCAAGCATGAATTGCTTGCTGGCCAAGCACTAAGTGTGCTCTCCAAGCATGCACTATGAGCTAGCACATGGCAAATGAGTCCAAAATTGGTTACTTAGGAATACTCTAGAATTAATCCATTTCTCATCAACAAACCTTAAACACACTCAATAAAATGTTAGGATAGTTAAATAAATTTATCAAGAGATAAACGTAATGGGACCAAAATAAAATAAATGTGAAACTGTTGGACCCATTTAAAACTAATGACAAGCATTTCTTGATAAATCTAATTAAAATCCTACATCAAATGGTAATTATGAGCACGTGCCAAGATTAATTTCTATCTCCACTGTAGCTCACCAGAGCAATCCTGCAAACTTAAGTAACAAGTCAAATATAATCTTTAATGCATCTCAAGAGGAAACAATTGTCAATACAAGAAATAAACGCATTTTAATGGCAAGCCCTTAACTAGCAACTTTTCCATTTTCATAACAATTCAATCAATTCAAGCCTGATTTCGGTCTTTGGACATTAAAATAAAGAATATTCAACAGTGTTTAATGTTATGTCCAAATAACTGGTGAAACCTTTGATTTGACACTTGGAATTCTTATCAATTTTTGAGGTCGAACAAAATATGGTATCAACACATAGGCAAAGTGTGGTCCCTACCGTCTGGTGGTGGTTCGTGGCCAACACTGTTGAGACCATGCCTTCAAAGGCAGATTCTGTAGCACTTATGGGCACATGTATTTCCTCTAAGACTTTCAAGAGAGCCTTGCGGTGGACCTTAGAGGATAGCAATAACATCAAGATGGAGATGTGAGCTGGTGACTTGTTTAACTGTTGAATTACATTCTACTTTTCTTTAGTTGTGACCCTATCCCTGACGGATTCTGCTGTATCATTGCCAATATCTCTCCTTCTCTTTTCTAGTTCTTTGGGAGTATAGCAACAGCCACTCCTAGTAAGCCCAGATAGACCTAAAGAGATATTGAAACAAACCTTCTCTTTTTTCTAGTTCGAGTAGAGATCAAGGACACATTGTATTTCCAGGGGACACGATGACTATCTTCATAAGGGAATGGCTTTTGCATGTGAATGATAACACCCTCTTAAGTTTGCAAATTGGGCATTATAGAGAACGTCTTTGGATTAATGACCACCGGACTTGGCAGAATGGCTTTAAGGGCCCTTGAGCAAGATACCCCAAAGATTCCTAAGGCAGGCTTTGGCAAAATAAGAGGATCGAACCCTCGGATAATGGGAACAATGGTGGTTCCCTCCTAAACTGAGGGTGAAGCTAGCCTTATGACCGCAAGTAATGTGAGAACTAAAGGAGTAAATCCTTTGATGGCAGATGGGGCTTATCCCTTCCCTGAATCTGACGACCCTAAATTTGTAGGAGTTTTTACAATCTCCTCAATGACCACTGAAGAGGACGGCACTGAAGCAACCTGGCCAAGGTGTTTTAGTAAATACTCGTCCCAATCCTTCCTTGACCCAATTGATATAGTATTGCAACTGACTTCTAACTGGGTAGCTAGAGGACATAAGCTGGCTGCCATACAGTCACCTCTTCGCACAATTTCCCTTTCAATCCAGATGATACCGCGTTCGGCTAAACTCTACACTTGTGCTCGAAGCACTTTACAATCAAACAGGGCATGACTGTCTTCATTATCACAAAATGAGCAAATTCCTCAATCTAATCCCAAGGTCCCCATGCCTTTAAGATCAAGGTGGCTCTCTTGGATTAAGGCTCAAAGCATAGCCCTTCATGGAAATGACTGTGAGGAGAAATCTGGAACCCTTTCTTCCACCATGATGATGGCATTCACACTCCCTTCCAGATAGGGAGGCAAAGGGTTGGTGATGATATTCAGAGCAGCTGCATTATCGAACTGTATCAACTTGTTGTTAATGAGGTCCTGGACACAGTCTCTCAATTAGAAACATTCTTCTAGAGTATGCCCTTCAACCCCAAAATGATGTTCGCATTTCTTGGACAAATCAAAGTTAGGCAACGAGGGACCCTCCCTGGGTTTCGAAAACATTGGCGTCACCAGCTTCCTTTCCAGTAGGTAAGTATAGAGATCTACCATAGGCATGGGTAACGAAGAGTACTTCCGGTTTTCTCTCCTGAAGGGATGAGGCAGGTATGGCCTCCCTCTCTGATTAAAGGCTCTGTTAGGTGCTTGAGCAAACTGATTCTGTAGCTAGTAAGGCCTAGCAGTCAGGGTAGCATAGACGAGAGCAACACCCCTAGGCCTTTCTGATGCATTATCAACCATATGAACGTCAGCTTCCTTGGTCTTGCAGCTGGTCATTCTCTTGACTTATTGTTCAGCCATGAAACTCAAAGACTCCACATCCATGATCTTTTTTTTCCTAATACCCTCGTTAATGCGTTCCCCAATAAGGATGAGACTAGCGAAATGAGTGACTTGGGTGCTGATCATCTTCTTATAGTAAGGAGGCTTGAGGTTATTAATGAACCACTTGATCATCTCATTTTCCATCATGGGAGGTTGCACTTGAGCAGCTAGCTCACGCCACCTCTAGGCATACTCACAAAAAGATTCCCTACTCTTCTTTTCTATTCTCTAAAGAATCGTGTGGTTGGGAGCTATCTCGGTGTTGAACTGGTAGTATTCCAAGAAAGAGTTGGCCATTTCCCTCTAGCTAGAGGTCTTTTCTAATCTTGCATACCATGTAGCCACAGGGCCAGTCAAACTGTCAAGGAAAATCTGGCAGAGTAGAGGGTAATTATTCCCGTAAGTAGCCATCTTCCTACAGAACATGCGCAAGGGCATACAAGGGCCTCCTGTACCATTGTACTTGACAAACTCTGGTGCCTTGAACTTAGGAGGCATAATAACCTGAGGGAAGTTGATCAAACTGTCTAGATTAATACTTCCATAGACGCTAGAGCCCTCTATGATACGAATCTTCTCAACTAGGGTTTCCACTTGGCTCTTGACTTGGCCATACTCAGATTCGAGAGTCTTATTCTTAGAAAGATCTGTTTCTTGGTCATTGCCCTGGGGCGGTACACGGTGGCCCTGTTCCTATACTAGCAGGGGCTGATTTTCATTCTTGGTTTGGGGACCTCCTTGACTATGATCGAAAGAGTTTAGTCCTCCTTCTACAACCAGCTATTGCACCATGCACATCAATTCTAACATTTGCTTTTTCATCTGAGCGAACTCTGCAAGATCCACTTCGGGAGTTGAAGGTCCACTGGTAGACATCTCTCTTGCGCAGGACCTAGTAATGATGGGATCACGGTGCAATGGTAGCTTAGCCTATTTCCGTTTAGCAATCTTTTGATCCTTATGTAGAATAGGAGGTGAAAGAAACGGGGCGCATTTGACAAGGTGGAAACACAACACCAAAATCAAGTTAGTCTATGCTCTTTCTATTTAACATGCACCTACCATTTTCAGAAAAATTTGGCTTTGCACCCTTGCTTGGGTATTTATCATGGTGAGTTTCTACTATGATGCAAGATTAATGCACAAGATTGGCAAGTAACCGAAACTTTCATGATATGCTCAACAATGTGGGAAGGACTCATCCTTTGATTGCATACTTGTACAAACTTTGCTTTTACAACACTAGGTTCATCGGCTCCAGTAATGGGCCTTTTACAATACAAGAAATGTGACTGCAAGGAAAAGCTCAGCTTCTAACAATGTGGACTTCTCGGGGAAGCTCTTGGACACTTGGATTTCTTGATAACTTGGACAGCATGGATCTCTTGGATCTTTGGATCTCTTGGGGAGAGCCCTTGAATTCTTGACATCTAGTACCTTTGGCAATCTTGGCAATTCAGATCCTTTGATAATTTGGACAGCATGGGTCTCCTAGTAATTTGGATCTTGGACCCTCTTCGCCACTTTGACATCTTGTGATCTCTTAAGCTTCTAGACAATCTCTTTAAATCTTCTCTAGGAGAACTCTTGAACTCTGGATGTCTGGGATTCTTGACAGCTTTCCGGCAGCATTTCCTCCTTTAAACGAAGTTTCGGTTACTTGCCACAAATTTTATCATTGCACAATTAGGTGACGAAACCAATTAGTGCATGCATGAGTGCCCTTGTAAGGTTGTGAACCCTTAGGGATAGGGTATGGTCTAACATGTACAAGCAATGGGGTTGCTTTCCCTAGGGGTTCAATCATAGATGCTATCACTATTTCAGTGAAGCACCGTTCTAAATCCTGTCCCCTCAACCAAGGTGCTCAATTAGTCACAAAAAGTGAGTGCCTTATTAGAGTTGCCTCACCTCCAGGGTCTTAAAGGAGCCTTCTAATGCATTCTCAGTCGAGCGTCTAAGCAAGTGCCAGCCTCACCTGTGACTCCTAGACTTTTTTCCTTATTTACGTAGTAACCTTTTTGAACACTACGATAGATTCATAGGCAGATCTTGGAGCTCAGAGCTCAAGCTTCAACATGGTCAGAAAATAAAATTTAAACCAATTCCAGTCTTTAATTGTATTTGATGAGCACAGTGATCTATGAACTTCTCTGCTTGTCCTGTAAATTCAAGGCACGTTACCAATTTCTGAGCAACATATTTTTGCAACAAAGAAATTGAGAACTTGAAGCATAGAGATGTCTGTGTGTCTGCTAAAAATAACCACTACATTCCTAAATGGTCCCTTTAGAAGTAGTAACCCGTTACTATTGAGAAAAGGGAAAATAATCAAAATCAAAACCTGTCTGCAATGTACCATCTATAATTAATTGCAGCAGCAAAACAATTAATTTACTGTCCTTGCTGTTGACTAAAGATAAGCAATCAGGCAAGTTGGTCTAAACATATGCGACAGTTTCTCTAATCCTAGACTCTGTGATGCAACAAATATTTTCCACCAATCTCTCTCCGCAGGTTGACATGTAAAAGCTCCAAAAGAGTCAAATAAATGTGTGTTGAGACTGCCAACCAAATCTGCCACTCCTAAGAAAATTAGAAAGTAAAATAAATACTGCAATTTTTTTGCATAGGTTCAACATAAAATCTTGTACCTTGAAAAATTACAAAATTCAGTACTAAATCTCTGTATCATATCATGTCCCTTTTTTTTTTTTTTTGCATTCTTTTTTTTTTTTGATAAGTAAGAATGATATATATATATATATATACACGAAAGCCTGCTCCATGCATGAAGAACATAGAGCAAGCCTAGAAAGTACAAGAAAAAGAGAACAAAGAACAAACACAATAGAGAACCAAACAACACAAAAATTACAACAGAGAAAGGAAGCAAAGAAAAGAAGGGAGGGAATCACTAGACGTGAGTCCCCAAGCCCGAGACCAATCAAAAAGAGTTCCACTAAAAGAAGCAAGCATCTGATCACCAGAACTATCCAAATCCTCAAAAGTCCTCCGATTCCGTTCCTTCCAAATACACCAAAGGATGCACAACGGGACTAAGTTCCAAATTTGAGACGAATGCTTCCCCAGCCAATTCCACCAACCAAAAAGCAAGTCTAGAATCGATCTAGATATAACCCAAGACAAGCCAAAAGTTAAAAACACAAAGCTCCATAATCGATTTTCCATCTCGCAATGAAGAAGTGATCTACCGTCTCTCCACAATGACGGCACATAATGCACCAATCCAAAAACTCCAATCTCCTCAATCTCAATCTCAAGTTATCTCCCGTAAGGATCTTATTCCAAGCTACACACCAAACAAAAAAAGAAACTCGCCTAGGGGCCTTAACTCTCCAAATAGCTTTCCAAGGAAAGACAGTCAAGGGAGAATCCCTTAATTTGTTATAATACGATCGGATGACAAAAACCCCCATTAGGCTTCAATTTCCATCTCATTCGGTCTCCAGCCTGCATAGGAGGAGTATTGGCTCCCAAAATACGAAGAAAAAGCAGCCCTTCATCCATCTCCCAATCATTAAAATCTCTAATAAAACGAACATTCCAACTTCTCCTCTCCTCCACCCCCTGCCTTAGCAAAGAAGCTTCAACAGAAACCTCCTTATCAAAGGCAATACCATACAACCTTGGAAAGGCCAACTGAAAAGGATGATCCCCATACCACCCATCCTGCCAAAACCTCACTCTATTCCCCAACCCAACAACAAACTGACAATTTTTGCTGAAATCCTCCCAACCCATGCGAATACCTCTCCACAAACCACACCCCTGAACTCCCCTACACATATTTTGCATTCTATTAGAAGCAAAGAGACTCAACATATCTTGTCATAAGCAGAAGAATTGCGCAATAAAAAATACGAATAATTTTTACCTTTAACCTTACAAATAATAATAAAAAATTTGATTAATCAAATGTATTATACTATCTACAAAGGAAAAAAAAAAAGGGATGACTCATTTCACATCTCTTGTAAATTCCAAATGCTTATTAAGCCTGCATGGTTTCAATATAGAAATCCAAATGTTCAAAGGTTCTACACATTCATTTTGTCACATTTTTAACCCATGGTACTAACAAAATCAGAAAATACCAGACAGAATTTCATAAATTTAAAAGATCACAAAAATAATACATATAGAATTTGATAGACTTGATAGAGTGTGTTATCCTTCGGATTAATACATATATGCTGAAACAAAGTCACATTTTTAACCCCAACCAACATTTCTTGTGATTTGTGACAATTGTGTAACTACCGCCCGTCATTTGTCAATATTTATCTATAAGTTGATTTGGCTAAAAATACGAAACCATAATATTAGTGAGAATGCCACAAAGATATAATATTAGCCCAACAAAGATGTATGGTTTATAGGATATTAGCACTATGATTTAAGTCATTGGTGTTTCAGATACAATCTGATAGTAAAAACATAAAGTAAACTTAGAACAAACAATTACCAATAGAAGTCTACCAAGAAAGCCACTAAATATGTATTTCTTTTTTAGTGAGTAACTAAAATATAATATAGGTTCTACTAATGATAAAATTCCTTGTAATCCTTAAAATATCATTTGCTTGAGTAATATCAAGACACATAAAATACTTCTAGGACTTATAAATGTGATTCAAACTCAGGATGATATTGCAATTTCTATGAAAGACATGAAATTTGTGACCTAGGAATAAAATCATATAACCAATTGCTGCACAAAAACAAAACTGGCAACGTCATCTTCATCTAACA
This sequence comes from Quercus mongolica, assembly GCA_011696235.1. Taxonomy (NCBI): domain Eukaryota; kingdom Viridiplantae; phylum Streptophyta; class Magnoliopsida; order Fagales; family Fagaceae; genus Quercus; species Quercus mongolica. Next base: position 46,627,608 of record CM022241.1, on the reverse strand, counting down.
CATATATTAGGTAACTTTAATACAATGCTTTATTATGTTAATAATGAAAATCTATACAATGCTAACAAAAGAATATAAAGATAGAGATAATTTAGTAGAAAACAAACCCAAAAGAGAAATGACTTAAAGCAATATCACAGTCAGAGTAAATCTTTTCCTTTCACTTGCGGCTCAATTAACCTGAAATTTCATGTAATCAAATAGCTAAACATAGTGATAAGTTACTGAATTACAAGCTCTTTCTAAGGATAACGCCATCATTGCCCAACGTTTTCATTAATCTTTTGACCTATATCATAGTCAGAGTTAGTCTCTCTCTCCCACCCCCTCTAATTTCATAGTGATTATAAAATTAAGAAAACAATTATAATATATGAAGTACATTACTAATTACATAAAAACAAAAGGAAAATATAAAAAAACTGATACAAACCCAGAGGATAAAGAAAGCAATGATTTGAAATATTATTGATCATGGCCAACATCCACTTCAGTACTGTAACATCCAATTTCACTATCTCTAACACTTATTAATCTCTAGCAACCATCTCTGGTAGAAAACAATATATCTCTTACCCTTTTCTCTCTAACAGTTATTGGAACCCAGTCCACCACTCTTATTGACCTACATAACAAAAAAAGTAAATCGCAAGCACCTTATGCTGTTAGCACTTCCTAAATCCAACATCTTTCTTTTTCCTTTTTTTCTTTTTCTTTTTTCTTTTTTTTTTTTTCCAAAAAAAATAGCTAGAGATGACAGCAAATCAAGTGTCAAAGGAAAAATATAATAAAATTGTACAATAGAAATACAACTTCACATTTTGAGATACACTTTCAAAACTACATTAGAGATTCCCGGTTGACTGGAAACTATCTATATCAATAGTGTTTTTCTTTTTTGCTAAGATAGTTCAATAGAATTAGAATTGACCATTAAATTAAAATTTATTCTAGATTTTCCACCTAATCAATTTCATAATGTCTTCCTTTATTTTAACTCAATAAAAAACTTTGGAAGTGTACTGTCTTACATAATAATGTCTCCTCGACTTATTGAAATTTCATGGTATTTAAATATTAGAAGTAATCTACAATTAGCAAAGTTAGACCATATTAAAGCAAATATGGTCTAACTTAGGTAATCTACAATTTATGTGCAAATATGGTCTAACTTAGGATACAGATTTATAAATTATACAATTTATGATAAGAAATTTTTTTGAATCATCAAACATTTTCCTTCATATTTACCCTAGAAGACCATATCAAAAGGTAATATCATAAATGTTTCTACAACAAAAAGCAATAATCGAAGAAAATGTTCCTTCCACAGCACTTCAAAACCTTTTTGCACATAAGTAATCATAAGCTAGAGGAGCCTGTTGCTGCCAATTCAGAAGAAAGGTGGAAGAGTTTCAAAATCAGACTAACAATTTCTTTAGATTCAAAATAAAAAACATATAGCTTCAACACCTAACTTCTAAGCAAGTTCACAAATAATATCACAATAAGCATGCTGTTGACAGCAATAAATCTTTGATGTCTATTTTCTAATAATGAAGACTTTACAGTCATCAATCAAATAAAATTAGATCATGCTAATTATGGTAAGAAGTGTTTTCGTAATAGTACTATTTGGTGTCTGGGCTGAAAGACACAACAGTTGTTTAGGCAGTGTCTGTTGGCGGTTGTTTCCGACAGTTTCTTTCATAATTGAAGTACATTGATTTGAGTTTCTGTTAATAGCTTAATAAATTAGATATGTCACAGAAACAATGTCTTAACATCCCTGAAACATAGTGACTTTTCTCATCTTCTGTTAAATATAATGCTTTTCTAACATAAATCATGCATGCCAATAATACCAACCTGTTGATACTATTTTAGCTAAAAGAACTTGAGTTTCATTATAATACATTATGACGGAAATTTTCTACCAAGAATTTAGGAATATACCTATTCTGCAATGAATTGTCTAGGTCTTCATTTCCTTTGCCTTTGAATTCAAAAAATACCTGATAAACATCAATGTAAATGAGGCTCTAGAAACTGAGTTCCTATACACCATTACACCACAGGGAAAAAAAATATAAGTTTTGGGTTTCATTTACCGTATACTGGCTAATCAAGTATAATTATTTAAAATCCATAAAACATGGATGGTTTAAATAAATGAACTATAAAAATTAAAAACATTTGAAAGCTGAGTAAACCGAACTCAAGTTTAACAATTTAATATTTCTAGTTCATCTAGAATATAAGTGGTCAATAAAATGGAACATGGTGGTTATAATGAAGGCCATTCATATTATAATAGCATACTGAATTCACAAAATTGAGCATATATATACTTGGACAATAAAAATGAAATTAAGCATTATATTAATGAACTAATTTATGGGGGAAAAAACATAAAACTTCATATCCAATCATTTTGACAGGGAACCAACTTATTTAGAATTAACCTTAAAAATCAACACACCAGAACTCACAAACACTGGTAGGGGAAAATAATGGAGACCATAAACCATATATAAAAACTCAAAAATCAACAGTTCCAGTGCATGAAATGTTTTATAAATCATAAGCTTAACCACAAACACTGAAAAACTAAAATGCTAGACACCACAAATCAAATACACAATAATGGCTTGAAATTGAAATTAGCAATTATAGAACCCTCACTACTACAAACTAAAATCTAAAACAATGTTGTCACTAAGCTAGATTGAATTGTAAGACCACACAAACACAAATAAGACAAATTTATTACAAAGCATAGCCTAAAATTTAAAATAAATAAATAAAATAAAATAAAAAGAACTCTAAAAATCTATTTGGCTACTGGGAAAAGGTGGGTAAAAGTTAATGAAATCATAATAATTTTACAGGTCAATTGAACTTAGAATAAAAACTAATTGAATCCAACCTTTTTTTTTTTAGAAGAAAAAGAAAATTGACTAAAGTATACAAAACATTCATACAACCAAAATCAGCATATGTATCTGCAAAATTAACCAAGCACGTTAATCAATACAAATCCAACTACAAATCAACCAAATTTAATTCATATTATGCAAGTTATGTATCTGTTAGTGATTTCAATCAACTTTCTTATTTAATTCCCAAACCAAACAAAATTAGAGTGTGAGAGTTGTTCTCCCATTAAAGCAAACGATATATATTGGAGTGAAACAATCTATTTGTTAGATTTGAGAGAAATTTCATTTAGAGTCTGTTTCTTTACAATGTAAAACCAAGACTAAAATCAATCTGTTTTTGTAATTTCTATAATCTAATAAAAATATAACAAAAGCAGATGTATAAAATTGAGAAGGTTTATTGTAGAAAGACAAACATTTTGAGAGAGAGACAAAAACCCACAACAAAAACAAATCTAACTCAAACATGTAAACCAAAACTAATACAACTAAAATAACCAAAGAAAATTCATATCTCATCCCCAAATTCAGATTAAAAAAAAAAAATTGTCATATTCAAATATTTGCTACTCTAATTTTAACTGTGAAGATGAAATTCTTCCAAGCAGAAGTATATTTCTCTATTTCTTGTCTTCTTTGATTCTTAAATTTATGATATATTTCAAATCTTTTCCTTTCACTTGTGACTTGTTTAACTTGAAATTTCATGGAATTAGATAACTAAAAATACAGATAAACTGCTGATTTACATCCTCTTTCTAAGAATAACTCCATTGCCTAACCTTTTCATTAATCTTCTTAGTCAAAGTTAATATAAAGAACATTAAAAATATTATTTCTATATAGTATTTTTATAGAATTCAAAACAGGGTTTAAATTATGTAGTTATTGATGCTCAAGAAGCTTACATGATAGTAACGATTACATTGTCCTCATTAGCTTGAATATGAATATCAAGATCAAAAACTCTGGTAAATAATTCCTTAATATGCAGTAACACAGAGTTTAACAAAATCTTCACTCTAAACTTCAGATTTGGCTAATAAAATCAATCTGTAAAGAAAAAAGCTTGCTAAAACATGCAAATCAGAGATTCAAACAAAATACATTAAATGGACAAAATCTAATATGAGGTATGAGATTAGTAGAAGGGAAATCAAACCATCCTGTAAGGTTGAATTTATTCAACCATCTAATTGGCTTTATTCCGTGCCAAATTTGCTTGTAATTCAGCATTTAGTAACCCTGTATTTAGGTGGGTTTGTTGTAAGGGTAGTGAGTGAGATAGAGTGAAGATTGCTCAAGAGTGTGCAAGAAAACAGAGAGTCGCGGCTGGGACTCGCGGGTGGACTCGCGGCTGCAAGCCGCCAGAAGCTGCACACGTGCCAAGCATGCTGGAAGATGAACAGTCATGCTAGCTGGAGCACTACAGGACAAAACAGGACAACTGGCCATACGGTTATCTCGCGACTGGAACTCGCGACTTAGTCAAGCCGCGAGGTCAAGCCGCGAGCCACCCCTGTTTTGTAAAACCTGACGTTTCACATTCCTCTCCCACTCCAATATAAATACCCCTTTTACCCACGATTGAAAGAGAGCTTCCAGAGAGAATTTTGAGAGAGAAACCCTAAAGAAAAACAAGATTGTTTCACACACAATCCCTACCTTAGAGTCTCTTCATATTCCTCAACTCTCTTCCTCTCCATTGTCAAATCCTTGAGAGGCTTTATACCAAACCTGGTTCTCACCATCATCATCACTGTGAGACAGTTGTTTGGAGTTCTGGGAAGCAGTTAGGAAGGAGCCAATCTTCATTGGTTGATGCTATGGTATAGTAGCGGAATCCGGGAAGCTAGAAAAGAAAAAGGTTCGGCGCAACCTCGTTGGAGCAAGAAGCTTAGAGGGCTTAGGTGCACTGGGTAGATTAGGCTTGGAGGGTCTATTGCTGTCCTTGTATCCCAACTGTATTTTCTAGTGGATTGATTACCGCTTGGAGGGCGGCGGAGAGGTTTTTCGCCGAGGTCTTCGGTTTCCTCTTCGATAACACATCGCGTGTTGTCTTTGTGTTTGCATCTTCCTTCCTCTCTATCTTTGCCTTTATATTATCTGCTGTGATTTTATTATGTTATGGCTTAGATAGTGTTTATTCTATTTCACATTATAGCATATGTTAAGTTTCCGTACACTTGTTGTTTAACATATTGCTTGTGTTGGTTAAGTTAATTTTTGGGGGTCTAAACGTTCAAAAGTGTTTTGTACACGTTTTTGAACTTTCAATTGGTATCAGAGCGGGTACACTTGTTGAGGTTTTACTACCTAAGTGTGATCCTAGACCCCTGTGTTGTGTTTGTTGTTTTGGGATATACCATGCTGAATTGTAGCTCAAGTGTTTGTGAAAATGACTCTATGCATATGTCAGAAAGGTGTCTTACTGATGGTCTTTTAGAGTTGTTAAAAACTAAGAAACATGCTAGAGTTTTTGTTCACACGTTGAAATATCTTGAAAGTCAGAATAATGTCTTACACAGTAGCCTATCTGAATCTAAATCATTGATTAAGAAATATAAAAGAAAGAATAGAATGTTGTGTGAGATGATTGAGAATCTGAAAATGAAAACTGATGATGAGTGTGTGTTTGAAGGTCAAGAATGTCTGTCACATGTGAACCTATTTGTGCATACCTCATTGAAGGTGTTTAATGCGTGTCTGTGGTATCTTGACAGTGGGTGTTCTCGCCATATGACAGGGGATAAGACACTGTTTAAGACACTCAAAGAAAAGGTTGGTGATTATGTGACCTTTGGTGATGGAAGTCATGCCCAAGTCCTAGGCAAAGGAACCATTGAGATACCTGGTTTGCCTCTGCTGAAAGATGTGCTGTACATTAAAGGGCTGAAGGCGAATTTGCTGAGCATCACTCAAATTTGTGATGATGATTTTCTGGTACAATTCTCTAAGAAGGGGTGTTTGATCATAAATGAAGAGGGGATTCAGGTTTTGGAAGGAAGTCGGACTACAGATAACTGTTATGGAATAGTTCCCACGGCGCCCATATCGTGTAGAAGTGCTCGTGTGGATATGTTGGAGCTGTGGCATCACAGATTTGGACATGCCAACTTCAAACAAGTAGCAAAAGTCTCCAAACTTGAAGCAGTCGAGGGACTTCCTAAGTTTGGAAAAGTGAAAAAGACCGTTTGTGGTGCATGTCAAATTGGGAAGCAAACTAAGGCAAGTCATCACAAGGTGAATGTGATAGCTACCTCTCGGTGCTTAGAGTTACTTCATGTTAATCTAATGGGGCCAACCAGAACCGAAAGCCTAGGGGGAAAGAGATACATCATGGTCATTGTGGACAACTACTCAAGATACACTTGGGTTGAATTCCTTAGAGAAAAATCAGAAGCTTGTGAGAGGTTGGAGATTCTGTGCAAGAAACTTCAAAATGAAAAAGGGATTCCGATAGTAAAAATTAGAAGTGATCATGGGAGGGAATTTGAGAATGCAAGATTCGAGTCCTTCTGTGAGAAGAATGGAATTAAAAGAGAGTTTTCAGCTCCCAAAACTCCACAACAAAATGGAGTGGTAGAGAGAAAAAATCGTGTGATTCAGGAGATGGCAAGAGTCATGTTGCTTAACAAGGAAATACCTCAAAAATTTTGGGGAGAAGCTGTCAACACCTCGTGTCACATTGGCAATAGGATTTTCTTTCGAGTTGGTACACAGAAGACTGCATATGAGATATGGAATGGGAAGAAGCCTAAAGTGAAGTATTTCCGGGTATTTTGAAGCAAATGCTATATCTTAAATGATCGAGAGAATCTTGGGAAGTTTGATGCAAGAAGTGATGAAGGTATTTTTCTTGGCTACTCTACTACTAGTCGAGCGTATAGAGTGTTTAACAAGAGAACAAAGACTGTGATGGAGTCCATAAATGTCAAGATTGATGATGCCTTACCTAAGGTGGAAATGGTTGATGATGTAGAAGGGCCGAGCACCAAAGAGCCTGATGTTGAGGTAGAAGCTTTGGATCTAGGAGGTGAAAAAACTATACCGGAAGTAGAATCGACTCCCATCAACCCAAGAATGGAAACGAGATTGATGTCTAGAACTTCAAGTCCTCTTACTCCTCCAGAAGTTCATCCCCCTATATCTCGTAGTGATGAAGTTTCCACTTCAAAAAGGCCATCTTCAAGAGTTATCAAGAATCATCCGGAAAGCAATATCATAGGGTCTCTTGATGACGGTCTTCGCCTCAGGAAAGGAAATATTCTGCTAGCCAATCATGTAACATATCACTGTTATCTTGCACAGTTTGAACCAAAAAGGGTTGAAGAGGCTCTTCAAGATGAGAATTGGGTTGAGTCAATGCATGAAGAGCTGAATCAGTTTGTGAGGAATGATGTGTGGGAACTTGCTCCACGGCCTGAGAACGTTCATGTTATAGGCACAAAGTGGATTTTTAAAAACAAAACTGATGAAGATGGAGAGATAATTCGAAACAAGTCTCGGTTAGTGGCTCAAGGATACACACAAGTAGAAGGAGTGGATTTTGATGAATCATTTGCTCCGGTTGCTAGACTCGAATCCATTCGAATCCTCATGTCCATTGCGTGCACCTTGAATTTCAAACTTTATCAAATGAATGTTAAGTGCGCTTTTCTAAATGGATATCTAAATGAAGAAGTTTTTGTTGAGCAACCAAAAGGATTTGAGGATCCTCATTTTCCAGATCATGTATTAAGATTGAAGAAAGCACTTTATGGTTTAAAACAAGTGCCTAGAGCGTGGTACGATCGTCTTACACATTATCTTCTAGATAGAGGTTTCAAGAGAGGGTACGCCGATCGAACTCTGTTTGTCAAAAATGATGAAGACTATCTCCTTGTGGCACAAGTCTATGTTGATGACATAGTGTTTGGGGCAACTATCGAAGATCGTGCTACTGAATTTTCTGAGGAGATGAAGAAGGAGTTTGAAATGAGCATGGTGGGGGAGCTCACATTCTTCTTGGGTCTTCAAGTCAAACAACAGAAGGAGGGTATATTTGTATCTCAAGAGAAGTATGCCAGAAATATTGTCAAGAAGTTTGGACTAGACTCTAAAAAACATGCCTCCACTCCTATGAGCTCTTCCACTAAACTGAATGTGGATTCGTCGGGAGTTGAAGTAAGTCCTACATTGTATAGAAGCATCATAGGAAGTTTGCTCTACCTTACAGCCAGTAGACCGGACATTGCTTTCAGTGTGGGCGTTTGTGCCAGGTACCAAGCTAATCCGAAGGAATCTCATCTGACTGCTGCTAAGCGAATCATTCGATATGTGAATGGTACTGCAAACTATGGTCTGTGGTATTCAAAAGACTCAAATGCTTGTCTTGCTGGGTATTCAGATGCTGACTGGGCTGGCAGTGTAGACGATCGGAAAAGCACTTCAGGCGGCTGTTTTTATCTTGGTAACAATCTTGTTTCGTGGATGAGCAAGAAACAGAATTCAGTGTCTCTATCTACAGCAGAAGCAGAATACATCGCTGCTGGAAGTTGCTGCACTCAGCTTCTTTGGATGAAGAAATTACTTCATGACTATGGAATTCCTCAAGAAACGATGTGTGTTTTCTGTGACAACACCAGTGCCATCAATCTTTCCAAGAATCCTATTCAGCATTCAAAATCCAAACACATAGAGATACGTTACCATTTCATTCGGGATTTGGTATAGAAAAGAGTTGTGTGTCTTGAGTTCATACACACCGACAATCAGAAGGCGGATATCTTCACCAAGCCTCTCGATGGTCCACGGTTTGAATCACTCCGTAAGACCATTGGTGTTGGTACAATTCCTTGACTCTCTTGTGTGTTGTGTGCTTCACATATTTATAATGTGTTAAATCTGTCTGTGTTAGGGCACACACCTTTTCTTGATTAGCTTTTTGTGCAACATGTTTCTTGTTTGTTTGTCCATTTGTGAATACTGTTACTTCTTTTTATGTTTGTTCAATCAATTTTTGTTTCTTGAGTCAAAAATCCAAAAATCACATAAAAATTAGAAAATCAAAAAGCTTGATTGACTTTGTTGAGTTTTGTCTCAAAACTTGTTTTGCCTTGTACCTTTGTGCTAATGGCTTTGTGCATTTTCGAGCGTTGCTTGGTTTCATGCACTTATATCACTGTGGGAAAAATCTTGAAACCTATGTGATTGTTGTAAATAGATCTTCAAACTTGTCATGAATGATTAGTGAATGGTTATGTTGATCTTGAGACATGCACAGACTTGTGTCTATATATCTTCCCACTTTTTATTTTTGTTTTGTTAAAAAGAGCTCACCAAATGTAAATCTCCAAATGAAAAGAGATATTGAGCTGCAAAAGCCTGTCGCACATTCTAGTATTTGACTAGGAAAAAGGGTAAGCGACCTTATATTAAAAGTGAATGTTCATTCAAAAAGGCCAAAGGCCTGTTCTTCAAAGAGAAATGTTATATATCTCTCTCACAATGAGAGATGATTGCCTCAAAAGATCAAAAAGATCAAATGTTGTAATTGAAAGTGGAGTAAAATGATAAGCTCCAAGTTATGTTATCAAGTTGTGTGGGAGGTCATATATACATATTTCTATAATTGAGATTGGTCACATGATCTAGTGCTAATTGTGTATGCCTTGGTTGAATTGATCATTGAAACTTCACATTAGACGAAGGACTATCTCATTGTTGGTATCCACACACAACACACAAGTTTATGTTCAATAAATGCCATATTCATTTGTGTGATTGTACTTGATGAAATATGTTTTCACATGCTCAATCTTTGTTAATTCAAGCACAAAAAGATTTTTGAGTGTTTTAGGTGTTTTTGGAAAGTATTTTGTTAAAAATCTGAAAATTTCAAAAATCCAGTTTTGCCCTGTTTTGGCGGCTCAGTCGCGGGTATGTCAAGTCGCGAGACTCAGTCGCTTCTTCGCTGGTCATTTTTGGCGACTTGTTCGCGAGTGGAAGGTCCAGTCGCGAGGTTCACTCAGAGATTTTCGCGGCTCAGCTCGCGACTCACTCGCGGGTAGACCTTCCAGTCGCGAAAAACACTTAGAAAAAATTTTTCAACTTTTTGTCTTTGAGTGTTTTGGCGGCTTGATCTGGCGACTTTTTGGCGACTCGTTTCAGTCGCGAAAATCGCGTGTTTTAGATAAACAGGGGCAGTTTTTAAAATTTTTATTTTTCCCTCGATCTTTTTGTGACTGTTCATTGTCTTTCTCATCTGCTCTTACACATTGTCACCGTGCCTCCATTTTTGATCTCTAATACTTGTCTCTTTTCAGCTCAAAATCGTCGACTAACAGGTATGGTTTTCTGTCCTGCACTCTATTTTACTTGTTGTTATGGTTTTCCTTCTGGTTTATTCACATTTGATTGTGATTTTGTGATGGGTTTTTAGCTCAACTGTTATTCTTTGTTCATGCTTCGCTTGGATGCTTGCGTGTCTGATCTTGAGCTAGTTTATGTTGATGGTTGTGTTCTTCATCTTGTGCTTAGCTAGGACTAGCTATTTTTGTCTGATCCGCTGTTGATATCGTGTTTCACTATGATCCTGTGAGGTATCATGTTGATGTGTTGTTGAATGTGGGTCCTTTTTCAGCTGATTATGTGGTTATATTTGGCCTCCCTCTTCTGTGTAGTTCAATTTGGGCCAATTTGTGTCCCTCATTGTTTTTGCCTGCCCATTTTCATCCAGCTGTTAGGGTTTCTTCATTTTCCCCAAATTTACACTAACCCACTGCTAATATAGTCTGTTGGTTTGTGTTCTGTTATTTCCCTTGTTTATAATGCAGATTGGTCATGTCTCCCTTCAAGAAGGTTGCTGTGAAAGGAGGGTCTTCCAAAGGGAAGGAACCCGTAATTGATGTTGATGAAGACACACCTCTCCCAAAGGTGACTCGCTCTTCATCACAGCGATTCGATCCCAATAAGTTCAGATCATTTGCAGCCTTTCAGTCCTATGAGAATTTTTTTCTACATGCCACTCCATTACTAGAAAGAGCTGTGGATCTGTCCTCCCTTCATAACACTGACATTCCGAAATGGTTTGCTCACAAGGATTGGAATTACCTACTCTCTGATCCGGATGTCGTGTATGAAGAGTTGATTAAAGAATTTTATGCTAACGCTATTGTGGAAGGAGATGAACTGAAGTGCTGGGTTCGGCAAAAGAGCTTCTCTGTCTCTCCTGCATACCTGGCAGAAATTCTTCACATCAACAGACCCATTTTTCGACATTCACCGGTCTATGATGATCTATGTCCTGATGAGGAGCTTCTCAAACAAAGTCTTGGTCAAGACTTGGAGTTCTCACCCAATGGCAAATCCATCAGTGTTTCCTCTCTTTCTCCGAAACTGAGAGTGCTTACAATTGTGATGTTTCACAATTTGTACCCTTTATCAAGTACTGGGTATATGAACCTCGGACGTGCCTTGTTTCTTCATGATCTCATCTCTGATGAAGAAATCGACATTTGTGCTCATATCTTTCATGTTCTGCGCAAAACGGTTCTTCGAAATGAGTCTTGGATATGCATTCCCTTCTGCAGTCTCATTTCACGGATCTTGAAGCTCAAGGGAATTTATCCAACAGCTGATGAGTCTCCTATCCCCAAACCGAGTCCAATCAACATGTGTACATACAATGCAAGTGTTGGACATAGTCGGAAGAGAGCCAAACCAGAAACTTCTGCATCTCACAGTGACCCTCAGTTCAGCAATCTCTCCCTCGATGAGAAACTTGATCGCATTGTCTCCTCTGTCCACGAGTTGAATACAAAGGTGTCTGGACTCACTGCTTCTCTACATCATCAAAGCAACCGATGGGATATGAAGTTTACTTCTCTTCAAACTCAATTGGATCAAATTCAGAGAAAGCTAGAAGAGGATGACTAGCCTATTCCATGACAAAAAGGGGGAGCGATAGGCATAATCAGAGGGGGAGGATATTACCCTAAGGGGGAGTGTCATTCTCTAAGGGGGAGTGTCTTTAACTTTTTTTTTCAGTTTCAATTTTTTCTCTTTAAGTTGATATATTGTGTTTTGTAAATCTATTATTCAGGATGTTCTGTGTTTGTACCCATTTGCTTTTGTAAGCTGTTAGGGTTATGTTTTTATGCATGTTTGTAGGCTTTATGGTATGTACCTTGCTTATGCAGCCTTATGCTTATGATGAAATCAGTACTTTGATCTAAATGTTCTACATTTTGGTTTATGTACTGTCACTCTTGTGCCCTTGTAGGATTGTTCCTAGATGCATATGCCTTGTGTGCTATGCATTGGTTGAGTGTTGAACATACAAGTATCTTGCCTTGTGCTTGTTAACTTGTATGTCCTTGTGTTCATTCCAAGTGTGAATGAACACTTCGATCACTACTTTGTGGTGGTCACTTGGTTGATCAAGCCATGGTTTGTATATTACTCCATCTTTGCTTGATCACATTCTGCCTGTTTCATATGCATGTATAATTTTCTGCTTACAATAATCATGGTGTATTGTTGTGTTTTAGGAATATTGTGTTCATATGATTCAAGTGCTTCACAGCTTCTAGAGTTAGGTGTGAGTGAGTTTTGTTCAACTGTTCCCAACTCACATGTTATGTCTAGAGTCTGTTTTTAGGGTTTTGTCACGGAATAGCCAAAGGGGGAGATTGTAAGGTTGAATTTATTCAACCATCTAATTGGTTTTATTCCGTGCCAAATTTGCTTGTAATTCAGCATTTAGTAACCCTGTATTTAGGTGGGTTTGTTGTAAGGGTAGTGAGTGAGATAGAGTGAAGATTGCTCAAGAGTGTGCAAGAAAACAGAGAGTCGCGGCTGGGACTCGTGGGTGGACTCGCGGCTGCAAGCCGCCAGAAGCTGCACATGTGCCAAGCATGCTGGAAGATGAACAGTCATGCTAGCTAGAGCACTACAGGACAAAACAGGACAACTGGCCATACGATTATCTCGCGACTGGAACTCGCGACTTAGTCAAACCGCGAGGTCAAGCCGCGAGCCACCCCTGTTTTGTAAAACCTGACGTTTCACATTCCTCTCCCACTCCAATATAAATACCCCTTTTACCCACGATTGAGAGAGAGCTTCCAGAGAGAATTTTGAGAAAGAAACCCTAAAGAAAAACAAGATTGTTTCACACACAATCCCTACCTTAGAGTCTCTTCATATTCCTCAACTCTCTTCCTCTCCATTGTCAAATCCTTGAGAGGCTTTATACCAAACCTGGTTCTCACCATCATCATCACTGTGAGACAGTTGTTTGGAGTTCTGGGAAGCAGTTAGGAAGGAGCCAATCTTCATTGGTTGATGCTATGGTATAGTAGCGGAATCCGGGAAGCTAGAAAAGAAAAAGGTTCGGCGCAACCTCGTTGGAGCAAGAAGCTTGGAGGGCTTAGGTGCACTGGGTAGATTAGGCTTGGAGGGTCTATTGCTGTCCTTGTATCCCAACTGTATTTTCTAGTGGATTGATTACCGCTTGGAGGGCGGCGGAGAGGTTTTTCGCCGAGGTCTTCGGTTTCCTCTTCGATAACACATCGCGTGTTGTCTTTGTGTTTGCATCTTCCTTCCTCTCTATCTTTGCCTTTATATTATCTGCTATGATTTTATTATGTTATGGCTTAGATAGTGTTTATTCTATTTCACATTATAGCATATGTTAAGTTTCCGCACACTTGTTGTTTAACATATTGCTTGTGTTGGTTAAGTTAATTTTTGGGGGTCTAAACGTTCAAAAGTGTTTTGTACACGTTTTTGAACTTTCACATCCTAACCTATCAGTTTGTTCCAGCAACTCTTCTTGGAAATCCCAAGTGTTGTAATTGACAAAGATCTCAACAAATCTGTAATTTCAATAGAATTACAAGGTCAGAATTAAGCTTCAGATTTGACTATTCAAATCAAGGGTGACACTCCCAATATCTTCAAAACAAAAGGCAAATATGATAAATTAGGTTTAAAAATTAGGTATGAAATATTAAATTATATGAAATAAAATTCTTGGTAAATTAACTTAATAACTAAATAGAATAGACTGAAAATAACATAAGAAAGGCAAAAAATTTTAATAATAAATATATTTTGCAAATTAACAAAACAAAACTCACAAACATAATAATAAATGATGCTAAAATACATTCATAATTGATTGTGCATGCAAAACTTCATCTTTCTTTGAATTAGAAGGTGAAATCCAAAATCAAAACAACCCAAATATGCAAATTCGATTCCCATCCAAAATTCCCAAAACAAAACTATTCCTAACCAAAAAACCTAAATCATAACCGACTGAACCATAATACCCACATGTAAATCATAATTAATGCCTAAATTTCAAAATTAAAAAACAGAACATAACTCTGTCTCTACCTTTTAACAACAACTATCATATAAGGGTTGAAAATAAAAGAAAGAAGGAAGAAATGAAAAAAAATATGAAATAAAATTCAGAGAATGAAATTGAAATGCTTGATGTTTTAAAGTCACAACCTTTCCAGTTTTTTATTTTGTTAAGATTAGAAACGGAAGTACAAAATTAAGATCAATATTTTTAGTGATTTCTGTAATCAAAAATAGGAAAAAAAAATATCGGAAAATTGAGAAAACAAACATTTTGATGGAGAACACAAAAACCCGAAACAAAAAGGAATCAAAACCAAAATCAAATCTAAACCTAGCCAACAAAAAAACTCAATATAAAGTAATATTTCATATCGAAATCTAAAAAAATTGAGAAAAATGTACCGGAGCCGGTTCGACGATCTAATGATGGCAGATAGCCTAACCGTGTTGATGCCCATAGATTTTTCTCTCTCTACGCATGTGCTTGTAGTTGCGGTGCTCTAGTCTAGCGATTGACGGCTTTTGAACACAGTTTCCTCTCTGTATCCTACGTTTTGTTTTTTGGGAGTAGCGATTCCGATAGTCGGAGGCTTACAGTGATGGCAGAAGATCTGGGTAGTGCCCTTATGGTGATGGTAGAAGATCTGGGTAGTGGTGCCCTTCTCTCTATCTCTGTCTTTCTATTTCTCAATCTCTCTTTTCTCACAATCTCTCTTTCTCCTTTCTCCGTGTGGCAGTCTTTCGTTTCTTTTTTGTTTTTTTAATTAGTTAGTTTCCTTTCATTTTATACCTAGAGGGCTCCAAAGAGTGTTTTGACGGAGTGAAACATTATCATTTATTGCTTTTATACGGTGTTGCAGTGTTACCAAACAATGTAATGTATCGTTTTTTAACTTAGGCTGCGTCTGAATTGGGTGAAAACCAATTTCAGAAATCGTTTTTCAGAAAATCCATGTGTTTGGCTGTCACGGAAAACACTATTTTCCGGAAAATGATTTCCGGTTGACCACTAATTTCACCTTTGACCCAGAAATCATTTACTCCCCTCATTTTCACTTCAAATTACTTCCGGAAAAAGAGAGAGAGAGAGAGAGAGAGAGAGAGAGAGAGAGAGAGAGAGAGAAGAGAGAGCCCAGATCAGAGAGAGAGGGATGATCGCGCCTCGCCGCACCGACAAGCGGCGCGATCTCGTCCGACAATCGCACCGCGCAGACGAACGGCGCGGTGCACGATCGCGATCGTCGATCGAGCGGCACGATCGACGATCGCGATCGACGAGCGCGCTCGTCTCTCGTCGGACGAGGAGCGGCGCGATCATCCGACGAGCGCGCTCGTCGGACGAGCGTTTTGCCGGATTTGATGCATTTTCTAGTAAAATGATTAAATGAACCAAACACCAAAATTAATTTTCTGTAAAATGAATTTTGTGACAGCCAAACACATGAAAATGTTTTCCTTTCCGGAAAATAGCATTTCCGGAAAATAGAATATTTTCCGGAAATGGTTTTACGCGAACCAAACACAGCCTCAATGTGTCTGAATTTGAGATAGGCAGTTATCCTATTTGTTAACACCTCTTTAATTGTAGTAATCAACTTTCTCTCAGCGTCTACTATTATATAGATTATATCTATACTGCTATTTAAGAGGTTTCCTCTGTTTGGATTCCTCATTTTTAATGCCTAAAATACCCTCATCATATCCACTTATAAGTTTTTAATTACCGAGGATAAATATATAAATTAAAATTCTTACACTTTAAGACCCACAAACTCACGTACGCTTTGCAATTTCTATCTCATTTTCTATCTCTCATTCTTCTTCAAATTGAAAACTCACGTATACTTTGCAGTTTCTATCTCTCATTCTTCTTCAGATTGAAGACATTTAGTTTAGCTCTACATCCTCTTTTCTTTTTCTTTAGATTAAAGACATTTACTATCAAAGGCTCCAACAAATTTTCAGGTTCTATCTTTTGCAAGTTCTTCTTTGTTTTCTTTTCTTTTGTTTATGATTGACTTTCTTTGAGTTCTACTTTTTTTTCTTTTTATGTGTATCACGTTAACTCTCTGTTTTTTTTTTTTTAAAATGTAATTTTGAAATGAATGGTTCCTTCACATACTCAACCACTATACTTCTTAATGAATTGTAATTTCATGTTGCAGGTATTGTGATCCAAAGACAGGACTGCTTTATGCTACAAAAGAAGCATTCAAAATCATTCGTGAACAGTTAAACAGTATGGCTTCCTTTACCTCCTTTAGTAGCCTTTGTTTAATTTCCTTCCTCACTTTTTTTTTTACCATCATTGTATATGTTTTTGGTGTTAAATTTTTTTAGTTTTTTTTACCATCATTGTATATGTTTTTGGCATTAAATTTTTTTATTTAGGTAAGTAGCAACCTTGAGTTCTACTTCTTCTTTTTTTCTTTTTTTCTTTTTTTTGAGATCTCCATTAGTTACTTATTTAAATAGTTGATGATATGGTGATAAGATTTTAAAGAGTCCACGATAGAGTTAAATTCTAAAAAATCTTTATCTTTATTCTGAACAATTTTAATAGGATTTTCAAGAAAAATAATCTCATCAAAATTTAAATCAAACACAAACTCTAACAAACTTATGCCATTATCTTTAATAACATGCACGCTAACTTTGGTTTGTTGATTAAATTTTTTTACTTTTTTATTTAGGTATGTCGCAACCTTGAGTTTTACTATGTTTATCCAAATCCAATTGATAATATAAAAATTAAAAAAATGATAATGTAATAAATCAAAAAAAAAAATGATAATGTAATAGTTTAAAAAAGAAACGTGGGATAGTGTCTGACACTTCTTTTTTTTTTTTTTTCCTTTTTCTTTTTTTTAACATGGGATAGTTTTTCCTTAGTTTATGAGAGGGGTAATTGTTTTCTTTTAAACGTGGATAGTGGGAAGGTTTTTTATTTTTTTTATCAACGTTGACTATTTAGTGGGGAGTTAATAATCAGTAGGTTTTTTTTTTTTTTTTTTTTTTTTTATGTAGCAACCTTGAGTTCTACTTTCTTTATTTTTTATTTTTTTATTTTATACTAGGATTTCTTTTTCAATTAAAAGCTTTTGCGTGTTTATCCAAATACAATTGATAATCCAGTTGATAGTGTTTGACAATTTTTTTTTTTTTTTAAATGTGGGATAGTTTTTCCTTAGTTTATGGGAGGGGTAATTGTTTCTTTCAAACGTGGGTAGTGGGAAGGTTTTTTTTTTTTTTTTTTTTTTCAATGTTGACTATTTAGTGGGCAGTTAATAATCAGTAGGTTTTTTTTTTTAATTTTTATCTATTTACAATTTTTCTTTTTCTTTTTCTTTTTCTTTTTCTTTTTTTTTTAAGATCTCCATTAGTTATTTATTTAAATAGTTGATGATATGGTGATAAGATTTTAAAGAGTCCACGATAGACTTAAATTCTAAAAAAAATTTATCTTTATTCTGAACAATTTTAATAGGATTTTCAGGAAAAATAATTTCATCAAAATTTAAATCAAACACAAACTCTAACAAAATTATACTATTATCTTTAATTGCCACACACGCTAACTTTGGTTTGTTGAATAAAGTTTTTTTTTTTTTTTTAATACTTGGTTTAACCCTAATTCTTTTATCTCTCCCAGGTTCACGTACGCACAAGTTTTTTGGATTTGCATTGAGGAGTCATTGGAATGGAATATTAGATAAGTTTGGGTGAGAGATTTTACAAGGATTATTATATAATTTAAACCTCACATAAAGTGGTTGTTATCTAAGAAATTGTTGTAAAAAAATTTCTTTTGTAACAGAAACTATATTTATCATTTGTATAATTCTAAGTCAAATTCTATTTAAAATATTTTCCATAAGTATTAATTTACTACTCCATAAAAAATGTTATGTACTTTTTTCTTAATTTTAAAGGTTGTTGATGTTGTTGATATATTTGAAATTTAAACTCTTTTTAACCTTTGTTATGGATGTGTAGTAATTGGCTAAACACTCATCACACCCCTAGGTTTTTTTTGTGATTGAAAAATATAGTAATCCCAAATTATAATAAATGCTCTTGTGAGAGACCGCACCGGCCCATTTTTATAGGAATGTTGGGCCAAACCCACGTGAATGGATGGAGTCATGTTATTGCCTCTCAAAATGGAGGTTTGACTAGTTATATTTTCCCCTTTAGATTAAGGGTTTTACAATGAAATCGCCACTTATTTAATTATTGGAAAAATACGAAAACCATAATTGAAAAATTCCTCATTTTATTAATTTGAAATTGAATTTACATTGATCCTAGGAAAATTACACGACTTTGGTCCTAGATACAATCTAAGATAAGGTACATTGCTTTATTTCCTAGTTACAATCTAGAAATTAAAAATTACATGAATAAACATTTGATCTACTAACCCTTGATCTAAGCTCAAAGGTTATGTTACAAGGTGGGAAGGTGTTAGGCACCCACCTTGCCCGATGAAACCGGTCTTCTAAACTATGGTGGTCAACATTCATATCACATCATCTAATATGTTATCAATCAATTTACATGTTGAATTTAATGTGTGTGCATGTGATAAACCCTAATTCAATTTATTAAGCATTTCATTTGGATTGAAAAATAAATTCTAGTGAATATGTGTGGATGGTGATAACCTAGATTCAATGATTTGAAAGAATTATTAAACAAACATGTTTTTCATATTTTTGATGTGGATTTAAGATCGAAGTTAATGTTATGCATGAACATGTGATGAACAAACAAGAACATGTGAAGAACACATAAGAACATTTAAGAACATTCAAATATATTCAAGAGAATTTAAATAATTACTATTATGCTTTGATCCTAAATGCTCATCATGGCAACATAAAAAATCAATTAGGGAAAGGGATTATACCTTCATGCAAGATCCATATGGTGGAGGAGGAGACTCTTGATGGAGGTCCTAAGGGTGGAGGAAAAGAAGAGTTATGAGAAAGAGAGTGAGTTTCACTCAATACCTTGAGTCTTAGGAAAACCAAGATATGACAAGACTACTCAACTTCACTAGAACTCAAGAAAAGAGAAGAGAGGGAGTTTTTGTGTGTTTTGAAATGAAGGAGAGAAGGGGTTTATATAGTAGTGGTAGAGGAAATATGAATGGAAGGTCATTTAATGAGGGTTGACAAAGAATCATAACCCTAGACCTCATTTTAGCCTTTAGGAAAATTTGGTGCATTAAATTTGGAGATTGATGAGAGTGAGGAGCAAGCAAAGTTCGGTTTTCTCGTAGCTGTTATAATAGCCTGTAGAGCCAACTTTAAAAAATCATATCTAACTCAATTCTGATCAGAATTGTCTCATTCTTGTGCTCAAATTGAAGCCCCGGATGTCTAGTTTTTGAAAAAATTAACTTCATTCACAGATTTAAAATATTCTAAGAGATATTGATGAAATAGTGAGCAGAGGTCATTTGTTAGAAAATGGTTTCAGCACAATTAACATTAATAGGTCCCAAATTAGCTCCCAATTAACATTAAATGGCTCCAATCACTCTCATTTCAGACTTAATTGGTTCCAAATTTATCCTAATTAAAAGATAATTGCACAAATTACTCATTGAATAATTAATGTTTAACTATCTAATTAATTAGATGTGTGCAACCCTACCATAAAATGTAGTCCTAACCAATCAAATTATGACACATCTTCATTCTCAAATTGATTATACTTATAACCAATTGAAATCAATTATTCATAATCATATATAGTCGAACTCAATTTGTGATAATGCATCTCAGCCATTAAAACTTGATTTGATGATAACTTTCATTCTGATGGTCTGATTAGGGCTTATGACCTGTCGATTTTATCGTTACAACATCAAGATCATTTTGGTGAAATGACATTAAGGATCTAATGACCAGAATCAAGATGCATATGCCCAAGGTGAAATTACCATTTTACCCTCCATGTAAGGTTAAATACGGGTTGCAAAATGGGGTGTCAACAGCTCTAAATTAACCCTTACCCAAAAAATAGAAGACCCTCTAAGCACGCGTGTGCATATGCCCAAGGTGAAATTACCCTTTTACCCTCCATGTAAGGTTAAATACGGGTTGCAAAATAGGGTGTCAACAGCTCTAAATTAACCCTTACCCAAAAAATTGAAGAACCTCTAAGCA
Source organism: Quercus mongolica (assembly GCA_011696235.1). NCBI lineage: Eukaryota > Viridiplantae > Streptophyta > Magnoliopsida > Fagales > Fagaceae > Quercus > Quercus mongolica. Next base: position 46,607,126 of record CM022241.1, on the reverse strand, counting down.
CGCGCATGTGCTTAGAGGCTAGTATATAGATATAGATATATGGAAAGCGGTGTGGCAGAAATTAAATTTTGTTACCCTATGTTTGCATGTGAAGGAAAGCTGTAAAACTTGTGAGGAAAGCGGTAAAGCACGTGAGGAAAGCTATAAAGCACGTGAATAAAGTGGTAAAGCATGCGAGGAAAGCGGTAAAAGCCCCATGTGAAAATACCTCAAAGCCTCCCTTTTGGAAAAATATTTTTTTGGAAAAAGATTTTTTGCTCTTTTGAAACTGTCTACTAGGATATAATAAAAGCATTTTTCAAAAGAAAAACCCCGAAGGCCAATGCCAATTTCTGTGTTTTTAAAAGCCAATGTCCAAAGATTACGGTTTTATCAAAAACTCTAAAGGCTAAACTCTCACCGATCCCCCGTGTAGTTGCCAGTCTATTGATGCCCGACCTCAATCAGGAACGGCAACAGAAAAACCGCCGCCGCTGTCGCGGGCCCTTGCTCAACCACCCACAGTGGCGACAGCTCCCACGCACATGGGGCCCCGTTGAAGGGCCCCTTTCGATAGTGGTGTATAGGTGTTGTTCGCATAGAGCTTTGGGTGCTCTCTTTCTTAATGGAGGAAGGTAAGTCTACCTTTGGTTTTATGGTAGGAATCTGGGCCAAATTTTAAGGGATTACCAAAGATAAGTGGAGTCACCACCAATCATCGAGTTTTTCTAAGGTGTGATTGGTCGTCTGTTTCTAGTTGATTTTATTACCAATCCTAGGTTAAGGAAAATGGCATTTTTCCTAATCTAATGTGGATGGCAAAAAATCTTGATTCTTAGGTTCGAAAGTTTGGTTACGTGTGGGGAATGTGTTAAGCACCCCACAACGCCTATCCAAGGACAATCTTTTGTTTTGATAAAACCTTAATTTTTGGAGATTGGCAATAAAAAACATGATTTTGGCATTAACTTTCGGGGCTTCATATGCATGGGGGGCTTTGAGGTTTGGCTTTTGAAAGGGTGTGGTCCCAATCTATGCTTTCCTATGGCATTCGAGCAAAGTGCCGGATTTCTATGGCTAAAATCTAGCGATGAGTCACCTTACTTTCGCGGTGGAAATTAGGCATTGCTTGCCTTAGGTGACACGGACTGTGACAATCAAACCAGGAAGGGGCAAGCAAGTATATATATACATACATCATGTACAATGCAAGCACATAAAGTAGGAAAGTAAATGCCTACATCCCTTGAGCATGGCCCAAAATATAGGTATGGGAAAATAAATAGGGGTAGTCATACTCTAGAGATGAGGATGAATGGTACAAAGTATGATATACTTATTACAAATCATCTAAGGGAGAAAGGGAGGAGGAATGAGGGGGTTTAAAAGAGTACATAACCAAAGGGAAGAAACTAAGCAAATAAAAATTGGTTGTTTGCAATTAAAAATACTAAGCAAAGATATAATATAAAGCAATAAAGAGAAGAGAAAGGAATTATGGTTTTGGAATCTGCCTTGTAAGTGATATCAGCATATATTTATGATCATTAATTTTTCTAAATCACTACATGATAATCTAGAAATCAATCTTGCTACCATGGAAAATATTATCGTTAAAAGTTCTATTTAAATATTTAAAGCATGTTCTTTTTCGCTTCTTAAGTATAAAATCAAATCATCAATTGTATCCTTTGACAAACAAATCACAAGAGATATCCAATTTTATAATCAAAAAATAATAAACCAAGCATTCAATTAATTAAGATAAATCCTAAATCATGAGAAAAACATTATTGAACTCATATCTAGAATCTCATCTTAGTAAATTGATATGAAGTAAGAACAATTTAAATCATTAAAGAACAACTATTGTGAGAAAAATCAAATCACATAAACAATACTGATAATCCTTAACAAGGTTTCATCCTCAACCTTAATTATAAATTTAGCTACTCATGGTAATTGAAATAAAACACAAGAATAAAATATTAAGCATTAAACTAGGCAAATAAAATAAAACTAACTGTAATGGAAGAAAACCAAAGAGGTAGCCGCGGTCTCTATGTTCAGCCCCCAACCCAAGCACTAGCCTTAGCCTCCTCTGAATTTTACCCTAAAGAGCCTTTAAATAGGTCAAGGAATCCTATTACAAGTTGAATTCTCGTTTGGAGAAAATCCTAGATTTTTAGGCTTTAATTAACCAATGATTTTGGCCCATTTAACATCAGAATTCAGACTTTTGGTAAACTACAAAATTGTTTCCTTTTAACTTTCCATCTCAACTTGAATCATCTAGATTGGACATCTAAGCTGAAAGTTATACCAAAAATACTTACTGATGTGCAAGCTGGAATCCTAATCTAAATTGGACTTAGATTGGTGCAAATTTCCTTTGATTTCTTGCTCCAATTGGACTTAAATTTAATTGGGTTGGCCTTCTTTAACTTCATCATGGCCCTTGAAAAAGTAAAGTCCATTAGCTTCCTTCTTTACACAAATTCACTTATTTAATTTCGTTCTCCTACAAAAGACAAATTCACGCAATAAAATTCAATTAAGCACAAAATTGATTACTTAGTATTATTCCAAAACCAAATATAAAATGCATGAATTAACTCAAAATAAGTATAATAATGCTTTCTAACAATTGATTAAATATGCAAAATTAAGCTATTATCAATGCATATCACTTTCAATATCTTCTTCTTTCAAAACTTTCTAAGAAACACTAAAACTACCATGGGCCTTCTCCAAAATTTATATTTTTAGATTGTAATAAACTTGTGTAGGGAAATTTAGACCCTGGTTGATAGAATTAACAAGTTTTAAATTCAAGTTATTAATTAGATTTATTATGAATAAACCTTGTTAAAACAAACTGACATCAATATCATGTTAATATCATGCACAACGGAAAAGTAAATAAGACAAGATATAATAACCCAGGAAAACTAATGAAACAAACTAGTTTCACAGTAAAAAACATAGGGGGAAACCTTCGTGAAAAGCAATTTACTATAGTAAAGAGAAGTTTCAAATCTAGTACAAAACATTTGTCCCTAGACTCTATAATCCCCGTAGATGAACTTAGAGTAGAAACCTTCTACCACTTCAAAACCTCTGAACTCTTAAATATATGAATGCCACCCTTTTGCACGGATTCCAGTATGTGACTAACTAATGATACATAGCTCCCAGTACGTGACTAACTACAGCAACTTGAAGATGTTGTTGGCTGCAAAGTTCTTCACTTCATCAACAATGATGATCAAAAAGCACTTGGTTACAAAACCCTAAGGCGCAAAGACAAAGTAGCTTCTTTTTTAGAGAATAAGGCACTCAGTCACCTTTTGCATGTGTTCTTTTTTTATTCTCATGTGTGACGGCCTCTAAAACAAGCCTTATATATGTCTAGGGTTGTGAAAAAAGAAACCCTACACATACATGTCAGCATAGGTCGAAAATTAAATCTGGAAATTTTGATTTCATAGATCTTGATAGATATTTCTGTCGAGCTTCTGTCAAGTTTCTGTCGAATTTCTGTCGAGCTTTCTTCATTAAATCTCGACAGATATTATCTGTCGAGCTATCTGTCGAAAATCTGTCCAGCTTTAATGAACAGCTTTTCTTCACTTGTTTCATGATCCAATCTTTATGGCTTTAATATTTGGCTTGAACAACATGTTTCTTGAAGTAATAAACCTATCTTAGATCTACCCAATTACAAATAAAGTGCGTTTTGTCAAAGAATTAGCCAATTCAACATAACATATGTTCTAACAAGTTCCACATATATCCTAACAACTTGGTTGTATCCTAAGGATAAATTTGTAGTAACTTTTTATCAACTCTTGTGTGGGTGCATATATTGTTGAATGATAGCATTTCATTGTGGCTCTAAATTCTAAAATTTTTTGTTTGATTATTGAATCAATTTTTTTTTTCATTATATTTTGTGGTAGTGAAAAGGTGATGTATAATTTGTTAGGACATATGTGATTCATGTTAGGAACATATGTCAACATTTTATGTAATTAGCTAATCTTTTAACAAAACGCACTTTACTTGTAATTTGGTAAATCTATGATATGTTTAATGCTTCAAGAAACAAGGTTTCAAGTTTAAGTGTTAAAGCCATGTAAGTCTGTCAAAGAATCAAGTGAAGAAGTGTTGTTCATTAAATCTCGACAGCTAGTATCTATCGAGATTTAAGAAGGCTGTTTTAGCCCGAGGCTCAACAGTTGCTCAACAAATAGGATATCTGTCGGGGTTTATGAAGTTTAGTTTTCCAAGGTTGATTTTCATCCAATTCGTGAATGTATGTTTGGACTTTCTTTTCTCTATCCTAAACATATATAAGGATTATTTTAAGGGCTGTCTAAGGTTGTGCAAGTGTGAAGCAAAGTTTTGTTCATGCAAATTGTGACCAGAGACAAAATTTGTCCTAGTTCATCTTTCTCTTGAAGAAGCTATAGTGTTTGTACACCATAGGATTTTGTGACCAAAGAGCTTCTTGATTTTCATTGTGTGATGAACTAAAAAATTTTGTAACCAACATCCTTCTCAAGTTGGTGATTAAGTTGCATATTGGAATCCACACAATTGGTTAGTCACGTATTGGGAGCTATGCATTGAAAATGAGAGATTGTCACTATAGAACAAGTCCAATTGGGTATTAGGGTAAGGGTTCAACTGTAAGTTGATATAAGGTATTGGGATTCCTTTACTTGTAACCGCTTATTTTGATAATAGTGGATTCTCGAGAGTGGTGACCTTAAAATCACCTGGTGGGGTTTTTGCCGTGTTGGTTTTCGCCATTTGAAAACAAATTACCCGTGTCAAATTTATTTTCCACTATATTTAGTTTAATTGGTGATTTGTTTGTGCTGCCACGCTTATTGAATGCTAATTGAATTAATTAATTAACTTGGCTAATTAATTGGTTAATTCATCATAAGGGGTCAATACATTCTTGGCCTATCAAGTGATATCAAAGCGGGCACACTCTAATTAGGGTTAATCTTTGATGTGTGATCCATTGACCCCTATCTGTCACAGATAGAGGACAGTCTCTTATTATACCTTCTTTATTTGATTGCACTAACTATGCGTACTAGAAAGTACGCATGAGAGTTTTCTTGTAGTCTTTAGATGAGAAAGTGTGGCAAACCGTGGAGATAGGCTGGACTAAGCCTAAAAAAGCGCCGACCGACTGGGATGATGCAAAGATCAAGGCGGAAAACTTCAACAGTAGGGCACTGAATGCTTTGTTCAGTGCAGTCACAAATGAGGAGTTTAAGAAAATATCCTCCACTGAAACTGCAAAGGAAGCATGGACCATCCTCTAGACAACCTATGAAGGAACCAAGGCTATCAAGGATTCAAAACTTCAGAGGCTCACTACAAGCTTTGAAGAGATCAAGATGGAGGAGGATGAGTCATTTAATGAGTTCTATGCCAAGCTCAAGGACATAGTGAACTCAGCCTTTAATCTTAGGGAAACCATTCCTAAACCCAAGCTTGTGAGAAAGGTACTCAGATTTCTACCCGAGAGATTCCATGCCAAGATCACCGCGATTGAGGAATCAAAGGATATTGACAAAATTCCTTTAACAAAGTTGGTTGGAAATCTGCAGACCTATGAATTGAGTTTGACAAGGATCGGGAAATCGAGCAAGAGCAAGAGCATGACCTTGAAGGCCAAGAACAGTGATACTGATGAGTCTTCAGACGATGAGGATTCTAAGATGAAGTCCTACATTACAAGGCAATTCAAAAAGTTCATGAAGAATGCCAATGGAAAGGGCTTCGACAAGGATTGTAGGCAATCCAGTTCCTCACAGTTCAAGAACCAAGACAAAGGGAAGAAGGATGCTAGGGATGGCTGTCCATACATTATTCCCTCAGGACCAAAGTGCTTCGGGTGTCAGGACTTTGGACATATGAAACAGGAGTGCCCTACATATCTCAAGAGTATTGGAAAAAGCAAGGCACTTGCTGCTACATTGAGTGACATGGAACTTGAGGATGATTCAGAAAATGAGGATGATGGAATTCTAAATGCCTTCACTACCACTATCAATCCTACTGAGGAGATTGTTGAAGATGTGGATGAAGAAGAGGACTTGGTGGATTCTAAGTTTAAGAAAATGGATGATCAAGATGATATCCATACAGCCTATGAGAAATTGTACAAGGTTTCTGAGAAGTATGAGAAACTTTACAGGCTGGCCACCAAGAAACTCAGTGATATGAAGCTTGATTGTGAAGAGCTTTCCACAAAGTTTGATGAAGCCAATCAGACTATTAGGACACTGAGATTTGAGAACAATTTCTTGGCTGAGAAGACCAAGAAGCTTGAAGCAGAACTGTTCCAAGTCAGAGCTTAGTTGGAAAGGACTTCAAGTGCTAAGCTCGATGAGATGCTCAGTCTTTAGAAATCTGCTTCCAATCGAACCGGTTTAGGGTATGATTTCTTTTCTCCTAGTATTACTTCTACTAGTACTACTGTTTTTGTTCCTCCTGCTAATAATGTTGAATCTAAGAACACTGATGTTAAAAATGAATTAGCTAGTGAGAACATAGACAAAGATAAATCTATCTTAAGAGCACCCCCTGAGTAAGATAAAAAAGAAGTTAAAAACCCTAAGGCTAAGAAGAGTAATTCTCAAAAGCCTAAACAGAAGAAGCAGCATCTCTGTCATCACTGTGAACCTGCTGGTCATACTCGACCAAATTCCTATAAGTGGTTAGCCACTCAACAGAGCAACGACATGATCACATCGAGAAACTAGAATCAGTTTCCATCCTCATTTGCTTCTCTTTGAGATTTTCTCAAAGCCGTCATGTTCCTTTCGAACTTGAATGGTTTCAATTCTTCTCCCTCACCTCCGAATCAAAGGTTTACTAAATGGAAAGGTTCTTCCAAGGTATGAAAGGAAAAGGGCTCCAAGTGATTCTGTCAGTGTTTCTCTTTCTCCGCCTCTTGTTTTTGTGTTTGCATTACTTGTGTGTTTTTCTTTCATGCTTTTAGTCAGTCTAGTTTTATGCTTTGCCTTGTTTAACATTTTTTTGTTTGTTTATTTTCTGTTTTGTTTATCTTGTTTTTCATAAAAATAAAAATAAAAATAAAAATTTTGAAAAAAATCAGAAAATACAAAAACAGTGTGTGTTTTGTATACATTGGTACTTGTGTACCTTGGATGGCCATTGAAACAAAGTTTTCTAAACTTTGTATCTTTTGTAGCTTAGATGAGCATCTCTATGCATAACTAAGCAAGTGAGCTTTGTGACTGGTGTTTGTGATAAGTAAGATTAAGTAATCACTTGTGCTTAACACTTGTATCACTCTTTTTGACGGAAATGACTAAAAAATCCTAAGAGAAAGGCATAAATAACCATCTCACCATTGTTGCCCATCAATCATGAAATGACATTTGTATGCTTCAGAATAGCAAAAATGGAATGTCAAATGCTTAACATAATTGGGTATTTCTTTTCTATTTCATATATGCCCATGCATGGTTTGCTTAAAAGAAAAATATGCAAAGAAAAATATGCAAAGAAAAATAAAAGCAAAAAGATCAAAATACTTTATATATGATTGCAAGCGTGTATTCTAGGAGATGTGGGAGTTACAGGATGTACCTCAAAGGTGATAGTCCCCATCAAACAGTTATGATTGTGTGTGAGTTAAAATAATTTTCTCATATCTCAAATCATCATAACATGTAGACACTTATGCAATCTTGCGATATTTTTCACACACAACACATAATATTCTTTGCTACTCTTGATACATGTATAGGTATTATGTGATTTGGCCATCACAAGGTTTACATATGTTAATGTATACTCACTAAACTGTCTTAACTTGTTTTTGAAATATAAAATTGGTTAGACTTGTTTTAGTGTGTGTGTGTGTGTGTGTGTGTGTGTGTGTGTGTTTTGGAGCTATGTACTTACATTTTTCCTAATTGAGAGATATTTTTGAGAGTTTAAAATGTTATTTGGATCCTTGGTTGAGTTGTTTGTTTGATTGCATTCATGTTTGTGTTTTTCTCTTCTTGGAAAACTGTTTTTAAGCAATCTCGATAGCTCATCGACACCTCTCAACAGTTAGGCTATCTATCGATCTCTTCAGCTTCCTTTTTATCGCAATCTTAATAGCTTCTCGATAGCTCATCAATCCATCGAGAAAGTTTCTGACTTCTCGATAGCTCCTCAATCCATCGAGCCTATTTTTGCTGTGGACACCTATGGATAGCTGCTCGATAGATGCATCTGTCGAAGTTTAAACCTTGACACCTCTCGATCTGTCGAGATTTAAGAGGTTCTATATATAGGGTCCATGTGATTTTAGGCTCACTTCTCTTAATCTCTCTCAATACTTTTGTGTCTTTTCATCTCCCAAATACATTTTTCTTACTCAATACTTCATTCCCAAGAGATTTTCAGCCTAAAGATCATCTTCTTTCATCTGGTATGATCTTTTTCACTCATTCTATCATGTATTTCATGTTTTCTAACCTAACTTTTGGGTTTTTTGATAAACTTTAGGGTTTTTCAAAATTAATGGAGTTTTTGTGAAATTTTTGGGATGGGCTTCATGAAAAATGGCTTTAAATCATCTTGCATTGCATCACATTTGCATTATAAAATTGTTTTATGCATTTTATATGTGTGTTTACTTTGTTGAAATGATTGTGTCCTGGTAGGATTAGATTGGGCTAAGCCCATGATAATTTTACTATTGCATATCACATGCTCATGCATTTTTATGCATACATACCTTATATTCTCTATATTCTTATATATTGATTATGATTGGTGTTTTTCTGCATGTCTTTCTTTGTCTCTCTCCTTCTTTCGGTTAGTTGCTCTATGGCACCTAAACGAAAATCTACTCCGTCTCGGAACCTTCTTCGTTCCAAGGCATCTTCTTCTTCTGATCCTACTCCCACTCATGTTCGGTTCTGTGATAATAAAGCCCGACAGGAGTTTTTGAAGAACTTTTCTAGACGAGGCATTTAATCAGAACACCAAGTCATTTTGTCAAACTTCTCTGACACTGACTTACCCATTGTCATCTACAGTAGGGGTTGGGAGTCACTATATGATGTCCCCATCACTTGTCCATCCATGCTTATACAGGAGTTCTACTCCAACATGCATAAATTTGATTATTCAGCACCTCTTTTTATCACTCGCGTTTGAGGTACGCCCATCGTGGTCATTCTAGATATTGTATCTGACATGCTCCATGTCCCTAGGGTAGAGCATCCTGACTACCCTGGTTGTGATCGTCTTAAGACCGTGTCTAAAGATGAGTTTATATCCTCTTTTTGTGAGCGTCCTTCTGATTGGGGTGATCGTCAGTTCACTTCTTGTTCAGCCTTTCCTAAAGTTCCTAGGTTTCTTAACATGGTTATGACTTTTGTTTTGCATCCTTTATCTCATTATTACTCCATTACAGAGCCCCGTTCTTGATTTTTGCTTTCCCTTTTAAAGCATCTTACTATAGATTTTTCCTTTCATTTTATTCTTTCCATTATAGATGTACATAGGGATTCAATGACCCGTGATAAGCTCATCTTCCCTTGAGCTATCACAAGGATTCTACGCCATTTTTCTGTCCCCTTTCCCGTTTCCAACCACTTCCATGTCATGTGTGTCATAAACACCGCTACCGTTAAACAAAGCGAAGCGGTCCGGGACAGCGATTCCTCTAGCTACTACAGCTCCATCCACATCCACTCTTCTACCGGTGGTGTGACTCTCGAGGACATCATGGCACAACTTGTGCGCATGGATGCTCACCTCGACACTCTCAGTGATGAGTTGTGTTAAGTGAACACCAATATTGATCGTATTGCACGAGGCAGGCTGTCATGGGTGGCTTCATTTCTTTTCCTCCTACTCCAAAGACTTCTGAGGATGAGGACGATGATGGTGATGCTGATACTTCTGCTGCTGAGGATGATGGTGCTAGCTCTTCTAGTGCTGATGAGATATCTACTTGATATACTTACCCTTTGTCACTCATGACAAAAAGGGGAAGTAGTTTTGGATATGGGAGTAGTCATACTCATAGGGGGAGGGTTAGTGTAGGAGATTTTTTTAAGGAGGAGTGTTCATATTTTAAGGGATGTAATGAGGACTTCATGTATCTTTTTTTTCTTTTCTCTCTATTTTTAGATACATTGTTCTTGTACCTTAGATCTTGTGATCATGTTGTGATAGCAAACCTTGTATTTGTTGATATATATAAATTTGAGGTTGTTATTACAGTTCTTTCACCTATCTTTACATGTGTTGTTTCTTTTCTCTCTTTATGCATATGCTTCTTATATCTTGTATGCAATCTTATATTTCTGTTTCACACTAAGATGCATTGATGAGTTTTGTTTAAAGTGTTTCAGAAATATAGGTTGTCAAAGTCTACTTGCCATAAACTCTCTTCATGCAAAAATTTTCAAGAGTTTGTGTTAGGACAGATTTTATTGTATTCAACAAATGAGTATGATTTGAGTGATTTATGACTTCTCTCATATGTTCATTTGTTTGTTGTGGTTTTGTCACGGATTGCCAAAGAGGGAGATTGTTAGGACATATGTGATTCATGTTAGGAACATATGTCAACATTTTATGTAATTGGCTAATCCTTTGACAGAACGCATTTTACTTGTAATTTGGTAGATCTAGGATGTGTTTAATGCTTCAAGAAAAAAGATTTCAAATTCAAGTGTTAAAGCCATGCAAGTTTGTCCAAAAATCAAGTGAAGAAGTATTGTTCATTAAATCTCAACAGCTAGTATCTATCGAGATTTAAGAGAGTTATTTCAGCTCGAGGCTTAACAGTTGCTCAACAAATAGGGTATCTGTCGAGGTTTATGAAGTTCAATTTTTCAAGTCTGATTTTCATCCAATCCGTGAATATATGTTTGAGCTTTCTTTTCTCACAACCCTAAACATATATAAGGATTATTTTAAGGGCCGTCTAGGGTTACGCAAGTGTGAAGCAAAGTTTTGTTCATGCAAATTGTGACCGGAGATAGAATTTGCCTTAGTTCATCTTTCTCTTGAAGAAGCTGTTGTGTTTGTACACCGTAGGGTTTTGTGACCAAGGAGCTTCTTGATTTTCATCGTGTAATGAACTGAAGAACTTTGCAGCCAACATCCTTCTCAAGTTGGTGATTAAGTCGTGTACTAGGATCCACGCAATTGGTTAGTCACGTACTGAGAGCCGTACATTGAAAATGAGAGATTGTCACTACAGAACAAGTCCAATTGGGTATTAGGGTAAGGGTTTAACTGTAGGTTGGTATAAGGTACTGGGATTCTTTTATTTATAACCGCTTGTTTTGATAATAGTGGATTCTCGGGAGTGGTGACCTTAAAATCACCCGATGGGGTTTTTGCCGTGTTGATTTTCCCCATTCGAAAACAAATCACCCATATCAAATTTATTTTCCACATCATTTAGTTTAATTGGTGATTTGTTTGTGCTACCACTCTTATTGCATGCTAATTGAATTAATTAATTAACTTAGCTAATTAATTGGTTAATTCATCACAAGGGGTCAATACATTCTTGGCCTATCATAATCCATTTTTAAAAAAAAATATATGAGAATTGTTAATTCCTCTTTAGTAGAGATAAAGTGACAAAAATTGTGGCAATGAAATGGAAAAAAAATAAAATAGAGAATCTCTTACATATGATAGATGTATTTAAGAAGTACGCGAATTTCAAGATTCTTTAGCATCAAAATTTCCTAAGAGTTTGTACGAAACTCAAACGTACGAGAGTTGTGTGTGTTATGCAAAATTTACAAATTTGATAGTTTTTGGTACAAAATTAGTTTCACTTGAAATGGAAGCTTGTGAATATAGAAAACAGTTTTTCAACGGTTATAACTCTTTACCCATGGTATATAAATGATTCTAAATCTCACTTTCAATGTCTTCTTCTTTAAAAACTTTCTTAGAAATACTAAAAATCTGTTGGGACTTCAGCAAAATTGTTATTTTTAGAACCTAATAAACTTGGTTGTATTCTGGGGATAAATTTGTAGTAACTTTTTAGCAACTCTTGTGTGAGTCCATGCATTGTCTAAGGAAAGCATTTCATTGTAGCTCCAAATTATCTAATGTTTTTTTATCATTAAATTACTATATTTTTTTAATTATATTTTTCAGTATAGAAAACGTGATGTTTAGTCCCAATTTTTTTTAATGTAAAAAACGTTAATTACACTTTAGTAGAGGTAGAGTGACAAAAAAAAGTGGCAAACAAATGAAAAAATAAAGTTTAGAAAATCTCGGACATAAGAGAGTTGTATATAAGACATACAAGATTATCAAGTTCCTTTTCATCAAAATTAATTGAGCATTCGTACGAAACTCGAACGTACGAGTGTTGTACTTGATTATGCAGAATTTATGAATTTGATAGTTTTTGAGCCCAAGGTTGTACAACTTGAAATAAAAACGATTGTGAATATTGGAAATAGTTTTCGGGCAGTTATAAGACTTTACCCATGATATATAAATGATTGTAACTCTCACTTTCAATACCCTATTCTTTCAAAACTTTCATAGAAACACTAAAAATCCTCTGGGTTTTCACAAAAATTGCTATTTTTAGACCTAATAAACTTGGTTGTATCTAGGGGATAAATTTGTAGTAACCTTTTAGCAACTCTTCTGTGGGTGCATATATTGTCTATGGAAAGTAGTTCATTGTGGCTCCAAGTTATCAAATGTTTTGTTTGATTATCGAATCACTATATTTTTTTTTAATTACATTTTTCAATACAAAAAACGTGATGTTTACTCCCTATTTTGTTTTAATGTGAAAAGTGTTAATTCCTCTTTAGTCGAGGTAGAGTGACAAAAAATGTGGCAAACAAATGAAAAAACCAGTTTTGAGAATCTCGAATGTATGAGTGTTGTACGCGATTATGATGTTTAGTCCCTATTTTGTTTTAATGTGAAAAGTGTTAATTCCTCTTTAGTAGAGGTAGAGTGACAAAAAATGTGGCAAACAAATGAAAAAACCAAAGTTTTGAGAATCTCGGACGTATGAGTGTTGTACGCGATTATGCAGAATTTAAGAATTTGACAGTTTTTTGGTCAAAAGTGGTACAACTTGGAATGAAAACGATTGTGAATGTCAAAAACCATTTTCAAACTGTTATAAGGCTTTACCCATGATATATGAATGATTGTAACTCTCACTTTCAATATCTTCTTCTTTCAAAACTTTCTAAGAAACACTAAAACTCCTCTAGGCCTTCTCCAAAGTTGCTATTTTTAAAACGTAATAAACTTGGTTGTGCCCTAGGGATAAACTTATAGTAACCTTTTATCAACTCTTGTGTGGGTGCATATATTGTCTAAGGATAGCATTTCATTGTGGCTCCAAATTATAAAATATTTTATTTTTAAATTATTGAATTGCTATATATTTTTTATTATATTTTTCTGTACTGAAGGCGTGATGTCTAATCCCTTTTTTTTTTAATGTAAGAAGTGTAAATTCCTATTTGGTAGAGCTAAAGTGACAAAAACTATGGCAAAAAAGAAATATTAGACAATCACTTACGTACGAAATATGTATTTAAGACATATGAGAGCTTCAATTTTCTTTTGAATCAAAATTTCCTAAGAGTTTGTACGAAATTCAAACATATGTGTGTTGCACGAGATAATACAAAATTTACGAATTTGATAGTTTTGGGGACAAAATTTGTTCCACTTGAAATGAAACTTTGCATATATTGAAAACAGTTTTTCAACGGTTATAACTCTTTACCCATTTCGGATTGTACTCTAACTAGCTTTGTCTTGGATCCTTTGTTGTTGCTTAGTTTTTGAATGAATCAGGGTGTTAAAAAAAAAAAAAAATTTCTTTATCCGTGGTATATAAATGATTCTAACTCTCAATTTCAATGTCTTCTTCTTTGAAAACTTTCTTAGAAACACTAAAAATCTTCTATGACTTCACCAAAATTGCTATTTTTAGAACCTAATAAACTTGGTTGTATCCTGGGGATAAATTTGTTGTAACTTTTTAGTAACTCTTGTGTGGGAGCATACATTGTCTAAGGAAAGCATTTCATTGAGGCTCCAAGTTATAAAATGTTTTTTTATTTATTATTGAATCATTATATTTTTTTAATTATATTTTTCAGTATAGAAAATGTGATGTTTGGTCCCAATTTTTTTTAATGTGAAAAACATTAATTCCACTTTAGTAGAGGTAGAGTGATAAAAAATGTGGCAAATAAATGAAAAAACAAAGTTTAGAGAATCTCAGACATACGAGAGTTTTATATAAGGCGTATGAGACTATCAAGTTCCTTTTCATCAAAATTAATTTAGCGTTCGTACGAAACCCGAACGTATGAGTTTTGTACAAGAATATGCAGAATTTACGAATTTGACAGTTTTTGGGCCAAAAGTTGTAAAAATTGAAATGAAAACGATTGTGAATGTTGGAAACAGTTCTTGGATGGTTATAAAACTTTACCCATGATATATAAATGATTGTAACTCTCACTTTCAATATCTTCTTCTTTCAAAACTTTTTAAGAAACACAAAAATATCCTTTAGGCCTTCTCCAAAATTGTTGTATTTATAATGTAATAAATTTGGTTGTATCCTAGGTGTAAAGTTGTGATTTACAAATATGTATTTTGTTGGCTTTTATTCCGTACCAAATTTGATTGTAATTAAATTCAATCTTTTGTATTCTGTATTTGTTGTGGGATTTAATTGTAAGGGTTATGTGTTAGAGAGAGAGAGAGAGTGTGTGATGACTCAAGCAATTGAAGCCAGAAGATTTCTCGCAGGTAGCTCGCGACTAAGCATCCCGTGAAGTGAAGCATGTGCCTTGCACATGACTGAAATGTGAAGAGTCAGTACAGATGGAGATAGCTATTTTTCGTGAGTATCTCGCGGGTAAGGCCTTCCCGCGAGACACCCGCAAAACATTCTGTTCTGCCAGACTGCACTATCTGATACACACTTTCTGTACCCACACTATATGTACCCACATTACCCACAAATGATAAGGAGTGCTTCTGAGAGAAAACTCTAACCAAACACCTTGAGAGTTAGAGATTATCATACCCATATATCTCTACACATATGCTTGTGGATTTCCTCAACTCCTACCTCTCCATTTCCATACCATTGAGAGGTTGGCCTAAACTGTAATACCCCAATTTTGTTTTTATGATTATCACTATACCTTACCATTTGTAATATTTAGTTGATGTACTATATGTGTGTGCACAATAAGATGGGAGTGGACAATTTTGTGGTGCTACAAATAGGCGAGAGAAATCAAGGTTTTAGTACATACAATTTAGTGCGGCAACTAAACTAATAAATAAAAGATGAAGATGTTTTATGGGCTTCTTGGAGACTAAAGAGATAAGCTCAAGTGGATTTAAACTCCAGCCCACTACCCCACCAAGCCCACATCTTTGATGCATTAAAATATAAGGTGGAGGAAAAGATAAATTAGGGTTTTATCACTAAGGAGGCTAAGAGGTGTTTTTCCTTGGAGTTTAGAGCACATACAATTGAAGAGGCAAAATTGTTTAGGGGCATAAGATTTGGGCTACGAACTTAATACTACTATACTGTTATAAACCTTGAGATATATTTATGGTTTTGGCAGAAAGATGTTTGTATATTAGGTAACTTTATCATGTTTCTTGGGTTATATATATATATATATATATATATATATATATATATTAGAGGATGGCTTACGTTAGGATGACTTTAAGGTGGTTTTGTTGGAATATATATAGATATATATATATATATATATATATATATATATGTATAATCCTAGTTTTGGGCCACCGTGTGTATCCAAGAACATAGTAATGGATCAAATATTATTCATGAATATGGCCTTCACGATTTCATCAGAGTTATTTAATTAAATCCTAGGTTGCCCACTGTGTCTCTAGAACAAGCCGTGAAGTACAAATCTCTATTTAGGTATATGGCTCTTACTTTTTCATTGGGGTTTTATATTAAATCCTAGGTCAATGATATTTTGGCTACTGCCTTCCTTATGGCAATATGAGTTTTGATTAATGCAAGAAATATTATTGGCTAGAGAAACGTTAATTTAGTGTTGAAAGTGTTATTAGTTCAGCAAAGTATAATCCTAGTAAGTCCATTTGTATAGTTTGATAAGCTTTATATTTTGTGGAGGATATTAAGTAATTTTTATGATTGATGATAGGTTCTATTAAAGAGTGTTTTGAGGCTTTTTGGAGGTTGTTTTAGCTGGACTGTCAGAGTGATTTAAGTGCTATAAGTAATTATGCATAATATGCACAAGTTTTGTCCATTAGGTTCTTAGAAGTTAAAAGTTTTCAAAAGTTTTGTATTTCAAACTTATATTTTCTAAAGTTTGTCAAAAGTATTTTTGTATCATTGAAAGAGAAATTTCGACTATTAAATAATGTTTTAAAGAGATACTTCGAATTTTAAATAAGTTTTGAATATCCAAATCTCATTTAAAAGATGATTTCTAAACCATACTATTTTCCGTAAATAATTGAGCTTCAATGTAGATTTTCTAAAAAGGTTCTTATTCTTTAAATTTGTTAAAACCAAGTGATTTCAAGGTGATATTCCTATTCTCCAAATGATATTTAAAATATTTCTTTTAGCAAATTTTATTTTCAAACTTACTCAAGAATTGTAAAAATATTTATATAAACTCTTCAGTTCTTATTCATTTCCTAAGAGAGTCAAGCATCCTTTGATTTATGTTCAATTCAATATTGTGATCTTTGATATGCCACTGTATTTGAAAAGAAATTGTTAATATCAAGTAAATTATTATATTTTGTATAAACTTTGCTTTGTAATATGTGACTCAAAATAAGTTTTTTTTAGAATTGATCAGATATATTAGATATATGTGTAAATCCACTCACAGGATTGTATGTGAGAATATGTATTGATCCCTCACCAGCAGGGGTTAGATGTTAGTATCCGCTCACAGGATTGTATGTGAGAATATGTGATGTGTATATGTGACACTGTGCTCTGATCAATTATATGTATGTGATTTCAAATGACTTTAAGATGCAACTACATATGTATTAAGTGATTCATTATATGTTTTAGAATAATTATTTTGATATCATTGAATGAGTTTGTGGAAAAATCAAAATACTCGTGCTTTGCTTGACTCTATTCTGTTGTGTATTCTGTATAATTACTTACTGGATGTGTGGCTCACCCCATCAATTATAATTTTCAGATTAAAGTTTAGTTGGGGAACAGAATCTTTGGATTGCTTCGTAAGGTGCAAGGTAGAGCGTGAGAGTTTTAGGCAAAGTCAATAATACTTGAAGTCTTAAAAGATTATTAGTTTTTTTTTTTTTTTAATTCCGCTTTAGATTTCACTGTATTTTGGAGATTATTCTAAATTTGTGGAATTTGGATTTTTGTAAGAGGTTTTTAAGAGTATTGTTTCTTTGGAGTTTTAATTTATTTTGAATTAATTATGTTTAGTAATTTATATAAGTTCAGCAAGTTAGTCATGTATCTAAATTCATGTTCCATGGATTTGGGTAGTGACACAAACACTTACCACACCCTTTCAAAGTGTCAAGTGAGATTTTGGTATTGTTGGAAAGTATTGGAAAAAGCCAAGGATGGCAGATGCAACATGGAGCTTATTGCTGGATCCGAAGAGATAGACCAGACACGGTTCCGAGAAGCCTTGTTGGAGTAGGAGCTTGGAGGGTCTCTTACTAACCCATGTATCCCTACTGATTGTCTAGTGGATTGATTACTGCTTGAAGGGCGGTGGAGAGGTTTTTCGCTGAGTTCTTCGGTTTCCTCTTCGATAACACATCGGCGTGTTATCTGTGTTTGCATTCTTCTTTCCTACTCTTTTACATTTCATTTTACTACTGTGTTTATATGAATATGTGTTAGAGTAGCTTGTTTGTTTATCTGCTCGCATTTACACTATTCCGCACTTAGAATTAAGTTAGTGTAAAATCTATCGAGCCGTAACTTTTATTTGGGGGTTTAAACAGCTCTTGTGTTTTTAACACATTTTCGAGCTTTCACTGGGAATAAATTTGTAGTAATATTTTAGAAACTCTTATGTGGGTGCATATATTGTCTAAGGATAGCATTTCCTTGTGGCTCCAATTTGTCAAATGTTTTGTTTGATTATTGAATCACTTTTTTTTTTTATATTATATTTTTGGGTGGTGAAAATTTGATGTGTATTTATTTTTAATGTGAGAAGTGTTACTTCCCCTTTAGTAGAGCTAAAGTGATTTTAAAATAGGGGTCTAATAGTAATACCCTCATAAAATGATTTCATTCTATTGCCTATATGTTTTTTATTTATTTATTTACTTATTTATTTATTTTTATATAAAATATAAATTTTACTCTAGCCTAATCTAATTGTATATGTGTGTGAAACTCCCTTCTGGAAACTTGAACCTGAGCCCTTGCCCCCACACCCCACAAACACTTATACTAGTGGAGTGACTATCGCACCAAGGGTATGTGGTAGTTATTACCTATATGTTACTCCCAAAAAAAGCTACTAAAATTCTACTCATTTTTATTCTCTTCCATTCCTTTATTTTAAAACATCCAAACAAAGTTACTTAATTCCATTCCATTCAATTTCTTTCACTTGTTTAAATACATTCCATTTCATTCTATTCCCTTATGATAATTCCATTCCATTCATTTTCATTATAAACTCCCAAACGGACACTAAACTTATTTAATATTTTGCTAAAAGTATACTAAAATATACTTAGAGCATGTTTGGTAAACTGTAATAGACGTTGTAATGTAAAAGTTATTCCTATGATTTAATTATTCTTTAGTTTGGTTATATTTTTATTACAATGAATAATCATTCCATATGAATAGCTATTCTTCAAAATGAAGAATAATTATTCCTCTTTAAAAGATTGTATTAGCTATTCTTTAGTAAATGCAATAATTTCAAAACTTAGTATATTTCCAAATAAACAAACTTTTCATATACATCTAACAATTATAAAAATAAAAAACCATAAAAAATATCACATATCTTTCTTATATTTAAAAATAACAATTTTTAAAAAGATATAATTGTATGAGTAAGAAATTTCTTCAAATAAATGTAAAATTTCATTCTAATGTTATAACTCACAACCAAACTAATGTATAGGTTGTTTAGTTATAACATTACAACACATTTTACTCCTAGTAATAAAGATTATAATTCCTGTCGTAATCCCCATTCAGTGTACCAAACATACTCTTAGTGTCTGTTTGGATCACATCTGCACGTCTATGTTTTTACATTTTTTGTTTTTTTTTTTTACCAGCGCCTCTTGCACTGTTCATGGGACATGAACAGTGCATTAAGGCAAAACTACAATATTTTCAACGAACAATAACCCAAAAATTATTTTTTTATTGTTTTCAGTAATAAGTTTTCAGTTTTTAGCAAAATAAGCGGTATCCAAACACATACTTATACTTCGAAAAAGCGACAAACTGAGATTTTAAAAACCTATATATAAAAAACTTAGGCGAAATTACACTATTGGTCTCTGAAGTTTACCCTGCGTGCACAATTGGTCTCTTAAGTTTGAAATGAGCACAATTAGTCCCTTAAGTTTTAAAACTAAGTTGTATTAGTCCTTTTATTAACTGTTGTTAACGGTGTTACTTACATGGTTAACGGAACAATGACTTGGCATTTTTTTTTATTGATATGGCATGTTTTTAATTAAAAAATTACAAACTAAATTTACACATGAGAAAAAATATTCACCTAACATGGAAACTATTTGTTTTTAATCAAGCCAATATGATTTTTCAATTTCATCTAACGTGGAAACTATTTTTTTTAATTAAAAATATGCCACATCATTAAAGAAAATGCTAAGTCATTATTCCTATAGCCACATAAGCAACACACTAACGGTTGTTATACAACTCACTTTTAAAATTTGATGGACTAATTATGCTCACTTCAAGCTTAAGGGATCAACTGCGCACATAAGGCAAACTTCAAGGACTAATAGTGTAATTTCGCCAAAAACTTAAAAGCTAAAACTTGAACCGATGACAATCATGCTCTTACCACTGTTGATGCTGTGGGTTTTCTTTTTTCATTTTTTTACTAGTATTATGCTCGTGCGATGCACGGCTTAATAAAAAATATTTTGATAATATAATTAAATTGAATAACAATTAAAATGAAAAAAAAAATTTAAGTTACATGGAAGATGAATATTATGTAAGTTCAAGTTGGACATTTTTTTTCAAAAACAAATATTTTAAAAACTATGGCAAATTGTAAAAATAGTATAACAACTATTAGTGAAATCTATGTGTGTGTGTGTAAGATAAGAAAAAATATATATCTATTTTTTTAAAATCTAAAAAATAATTGAATTTTGTATAATTAAAAAATAAGAAAGTTGCATAATCCTTTACCTATTGAAACCTTGCTTCTAATAAAGAAACCTCAACAAGAAGTCTTGTTTAATATTCATCAAAATCCTTCCTTCTTTTTAGCACTATGTGTCTGCTGGTCTCCCAATACTGCTGGGTTTAGTATTCCAATTGTGATCAAATTCTTCTTCTTTTTTACTTATTTATTTTTCTTAGGATTGTCTATTTAGTTTTATTCATTTATTTATGTGTCTTAGATAATTTAGTTTTTGGAAGTGGTATTTGAAATTTCAGTTTAAATAAGAATTGCAATGTGACTATAACTCATTCATCACAAACTGTGGTCTACATATATGATATATCTAGAATACTATATATATATATATATATATATCATATAATACTATTTACGTTTTCTCTTTGATGATAATATCAATTTAAAGATGGTGCATGATCTACTCTTGGAATTTTCTGTGGCCAAAAAGTTAAGCCAAGATAGGATGATGAAGACAGTTTTTGTGTTTAGCTATGACTTTAGGTGTAAGGGATTTAGTGATAAGCTGTTTAGCCATAAGGAGTTAACTGATAAGTTGAAATTTTTTAAGCAAGGTAGAAATTATTACTTTGTTTGTTTTGTTATAAGATGAGCAATTTGGTAACTGTTATTTTAGCATTTCTCTACACATGAATGGAAATATTTTTATGAAGGAAAATTAGCACATTAACACATTTGTCAAAAAAATAATGCAACACCGAAAACATGTACAATAAACTAAGTCAACCTATCTAAAATAAAATTTTAAACTGAATTAGCGTATATACAATAGCTTAAAAGTAAATTTTTCCAAACTCAAATAATTCTAAAATGAAAACAATCTAAAACTCTAAATATGAAATTAGTCTTTCATTTAAATATTTTATATGTTCTCTAATCGTCTAAAACTTCTATATATTTGGTTCTCCACTTTCTCTTTTTTTATTTCTTTGCAAAACAGAAAAAATACAAAAGTTATTTTCTTCTTAAGGAAAATAAAGATAGTGTGAAGTTTTAAAAAAGAACCAAATAATATTTATTTGTGCAATTGTACTTACTTCTTCACAATCTTTCTTTTCTTTACTTCGGCACAAATTTTTTCTTCAATTACTTCATTTCCATTGTTAGCCCCTCTTTTTGTTGTTTCCTATAATCAATTTGATGCAATATGTCATTATGTACTAATGATAATATTATAACTTCATCAATAATGTATAGGTGCTGTAATTGTCCATTTCCTTCAATTTCAATGACTCTAGTTACTGTAAAGTTTTGTTTGCGAACAAAAAAATTGTATGTAGTAATTTTCAGTTGGAAGATGTAGGTTTTTCCAATTATGCATATGATGCTACTTGGAATAATATTTTCAGCGTCTTCATCCTATTATTTAAAAAAAACAAAAACAAAAGATTTCAATTAGTGTAACATAATACAATTAATATAATTACACAAACAATCTATACATATATATATTTACCTCTTCTTCCATATTGAAGAGTTGCATAGCAGGCACTTTAGTAGTTAGCAAATTACTTTTTTTTAGTATATTTTAAATCTTTACGGCCACTTGAACCCAACATTTTTCCTTTTTTTGGTTATAGTCCTAATCTCTTAAGTTTCTATAAAATCTATATTTCTTGTTTTGATGGCTTCAATTTTTTGAATCTATCCATGTTTTGAAAAAAAAAAAAAAAGAGATATCCAGATTGGGAACATAAACATTCAATTAATTATAATTTAGTCTTGTAAGTCTAGAAATTTATTTAGTGCATAGATGCTTGCAAGGCTCAATTTTGTTTTTTTGCTATTGTACCATCTTCTTAGATATGTTTGTAACAACGATATAGGTCTTGTTGAGCAAACAGAAAAAATATATAGTAAAATTTTATGAGAATGTAAATTTATTATAAAGAATTTTTTTTAAAGATAAAAATGATTATATATAATCTAGACATGAAAAAAAAAAAAAAAAAAAAAAAAAAAAAAAAAAAAAAAAGAAGAAGAAGCTTATTTCATTTAAATATTTTATATGGTCTCAAAAGAGAGAAAACATCAATTTTCAATTTAACACAATCAATTTCATTTAATTTGACAAATAAAATTTCTAATTCTAACCTCTTCTTTCATATTGGAGAGTTGCAGGTACTTGATCTTGATTTAACTCCTCTGTTTTATTTTTTTGTCAAACACCACAAATTTGCAATTTTTATTGTCTCACCAACTTGCAATTCAAGCTTGCATCTGAAACATTGTTATTCCACTTAAATCAATTAGAATTTTTTTTAATAATATTTAAACATGAGAAATGGTAAATAAATAGAGTTATTTACATAATTAAATCATTATATATAATGAGATACATTCTAAAAGATACCACCAAATCCACCACAGTTGTTTAGTACTTACTGAATTTTTGTTATATCATCCTTCCAGTTGTATTTGCACCTGCAAGAACTTTGAAGGATCAATAATGATGAAATTTTCTCATACAAATATTTACCCTCTTTTCAAGAGCATTTCCAGTTCTAACTTCTAATACGTGCATTGCTTTTGCTTTGCATTTACTTCAATTAAATTATGTTTAGATCTATGAGAGTAAGCTACGTGAACTGTATATAGAGCAAGCCATGTGAACCAAAGCCTACATGTAAAAGCAAAGCATGGATCAGAAAATACCATTATGAAGCAAGGTTTTAGATTACCAAAAAAAGAAAAAAAGAAAGAAAAGGGGGATTATGGTGTTGTTGGAATCTTGGACTCAAAAAGTTGTATCGTTGGTGAATTTTAAGAGCATCTTTGGCTGCATGGGCAGTGATGAACTTATGATTTCAAGTATCAGGCCATTTTCTTCTTATCAATTCTTTTTGTTTGACCTCGAGAGTTTAAAAGAGAACAATCTTAGAATTGAAGATCTTGGAGTTGAAAATATTTTATTGGAGCACAACTAATCTCATGGAGAGCTTAGTTTTACTCAATGATTAAACCATAAGAAGGTAATCTTTTGAAATTCTTATTGATGAGTTTGTTCTTTTATGAATGTTGTCGGTATGGTGGTTTAAATAAAATTGATAAACATCAATGATTGATTAAGATTTTGTGTACATCTAAAAATTGATTAAGTATTAGAGTTTAAGTTGATAATAACAACTAAACTTCTATTTTATCCAAAATATTGCAATTTTTAAAATCTAAACAAAATTCTTCAATTTTTTTATGTGTAGTAAAAATTTATGAAAGTGTGAAGCTAAAATTTTTTTAAAAAATAGAAATTATAAGAGAAGAAGATAAGAACAAAAAAAAATATCAGTTTTTTAAAAATCTAAAAAAAAAAAAAATCATGCAATTTAAGAAGATAAGAACAAAAAATACATATATCTATAAAAATTTATGAAAGTGTGAAGCTTAAGAATAATTTTTTTTTCTTAATGGATGAGAAGAGGTTAAGTTGATATTAAATTATTAAGTTTTTGTGTCTATCAAACTTTATCTAAAGAAGTGATATCAAATTAAAATTTTTATCAACTTAGAAATTATAAGAAAAAAAGATAAGAACAAAAAAAAAAATTATATTTATTTTTCAAAAATCTATTAAAATTTCTACAATTTGGTGAAGACACGTGGCACAATCACGACATCTAAGTCCAACTTTTACTATATATAATATGATTTTATAATTATTTTAGGAGAAAGGTAAAGGACCTAAATGAAAACAAAAAGGTAAAAAATGTGTACTTTAGTCAAGTTACCTCCAACTTCGAAGTTTGAACCCTCAATCTTCTGTTCTCTTTCCCACTCGCTCAAATATGTCAACCTCTTAATGAAGAGGAGATGGAAAATGTGAATGTAAGCTAGTACGTTATGATATTATGTTGGGAGACTCGGTCTGTGGATTGTATGAACAGAAATATTTTCCTATTTGCAGTTATTTTGATGGGGACACCAAGGTATGGTCTTCAAGTTTAAACCACTTTCTAATTTTGTTTTATTCCTTTGCCCCAAAAGCAGCTCTTCCGCTCAATATCAACACAAACTAATGCAACTTCTTGCTTATTATACAACCTGATGACTGAAAGTGCCCAAAAGACGGTAGTTTAAAACCTTCTTTTAAGAAATGGTAAAAATTTTAAAGGTTGAAAACAACCATTCTATAGCTTATTAGCACCGGGTTTGAAGCAAGACGTAGTAAGTTAGTGGTAAGCTGGAAACACTCTGGCATTGTCCAAATCTTGCCCTCAATTATAAATTGCATGTTTGTCCTGTCATATCTGTAGCTATAAGTCGGCTATTCTAGCAGTACTGCAGATCTTAGTTATTCAATTTATACTCAATTTGTTTTTCATTTTTGGGGCTTCATAATTGTTTCTCTTGGTAACTACATGCTTAGAACAGTAACCTGTTTTCACCTCATTCTATCTTCCACAATGCTAATTAAAAAAAAAGGCTCATTTATCACCAGATGGAGAATAAGGCATGCCTCCATCATTACTACTTTTGAATTTGGCATATGCTTATTCTTGGTATACAAATTTTATTTGTGTCTAAATGCTTTAACCATTGGATGTTGTAGTGGTGACTTGAGTCCACAACTTGTTTGTCAGTAATGCAGATGATGGATTTGCAAGATTCATATGCTTGGAATAGGGAAAGATCATGTGTTCATAAAAAAAAAAATTGTAATGCTGCTGGATCAAAGACTTTATATCGGCTAGCTTCTGTATTTTATTGTTTTTAATTCAGCATTACCAATGAACTTATTCTTAGGGACGGAGTGAAGGAAATCTGGCTGGAGCCAGCATTTTCGAGGTTGACTCACTTTTTGTAGGTTGACCAATTACGATTGTAACCACTCTGAACCTTATGTAATTAGTCATTCTAATGATCTGATGTGGATTTTATTATTATTATTTTTAAATGTAATGAAACAAATTGTACACTAATAAGTTTCAGCTTGACTTTCGTTATCTGTAAACATTATAGTAAGTTATTAGTTACTACTTACTAGCAATGTTCGTTTTTAGGGGGTGACTATGGCTGCCCAGTAAGTATGTGGGCCTTTTCTGTGTTTCCTATTGTCATGTAGTTTGCATTCACCTGGAGTATGATAGGCTGTGTTTCTATTTTGAGTTGGACTTTCATTTAGTGCAAAGAAAGGCCCATCATGTGCTATGGTCTTTCACCCTCGCTCTATGGTGTATGCGGTTGAATATATCATATTGTTAAATGTCATTTATTTGTTTGTTTTGTTTTTTTCGCCTGCAGTGTGTGGTGTAATATGTATGGTTGATTAAAATAATTTTCAGCAGTATCCCTTTTCGATTTTTATAATGTGATAGGGGATTTAAATTATAGATTTCATTGTTGGAAATGCCCGAAAATGCGAGTAGTATCCCTTTCCTTTCCTAGTAACCATAGGATGATCCATATGAGGAGGAGTTGGGAGTAGCCTAATGGTCGGCAACATCATTTTACCAACCATTGCGTTGGAAGTATAGGAAATGGGCTAGTGATAACTGATATGTGAATTATCCTTTTAATAGACAACTGCACATCAAGATAAAATTTTGCAGCTCTTTGAACAACTAACATATTAATTTAAACCCATCAAAAAAAAAAAATCATATTTGAAAGTTCAATAAGTGTATAAAACACTTTGAACGTTTAGACCCTCAATTTACAAATTACCAATTCAAATTTAATAGCAAACAATTAATGTGCGGAAAATGAACATAAACTTAATACAGAATTGATAAACAATTTAAAACAAATAAAATCACATCCACAACAGAAATTAAATGGAAAAGATTAAGGGAAGAGAGATGCAAACACAAAGACAACACTCGATGTGTTATCGAAGAGCAAACCGAAACTCTTAGTGTAAAATCTCTCCATCGCCCTCCAAGCGATAAACAATCTACTAAAGAATGTAGTTGGGATATATGAACAACAGAATACCCTCCACGCCTAATCTACCCAATATACCTAAGCCCTTCAAACTCCTACTCCAACGAGGTTACGCTGAACCTATTTCTTCTTTAGCTTGCCGGATTCCACTACTTGACCATAGCATCTACCAATATGAAATTGGTCCCTTCTTAACTGCTTCCCAAACAACAAATGGCCTCCTCACAGATATGGGTATGGTGAGAAAAGGTTTTAGTAATGTACCTCTCAAGGATTTGACAATGGAGAGGAAGAGAGTAGAGGAATTTGAAGAATCACTATGTGAAGATTGTGGATGAATCAATCTTATTTTTCTCTAGGGTTTCTCTCTCAAAATTCTCTCTGGAAGCTTTCTAAATATTGTGGGTATAAGGGTATATATATAGTAGGGTGAGAAGGAATGTGAAAAGTCAGTTTTTCCCAAATAGGGTGTTTTGGCTACTTGACCTCGCGACTGGGTTGAGTCGCGAGTTCAAGCCGCGAGCTAACGACCTGGCCAGCCTGGGACTTTTGTCTTGTAGTGCAACAGCTGGCGCAACTCTTCAGCTTCTGGCATGCTTGGCACGTGTGCAACTAAGCCGCGAGCCACCCGCGAAATCTAGTCACAAGTCCCTACTTCTTTGCACAATCTTGAGCATTTCTTCACACTCTCTTACACACTACTCTTACATGATTCTCACCTAAATACAGGGTTACTAATTGCTAAAATACAAGCAAATTTGGCACGGAATAAAGCCAACAAGATGGTTGATAAAATTCAACCTTATAATCTTCCTCTTTGGCTATTCCATGACAAAATCCTAAAACAAACTCTAGACTTAATATGTGAGTTGGGAACAGTTGAACAAAACTCACTCACACCTAACTCTAGAATCTGATAAGCTTTTGAATCATATGAACAAGTAACTCCTGAAACACAACAACACAATTTGATCATTGTATGCAGAAAAACTTGTAATAGCATATGAGACAAGCACAATGCGATCAAGCAAAATGGAATGAGAAATAAATCAAGGCTTGACCAAACAGGAAATCACTATAGAATAGTGACCACAATGCTCATTCACACTTGGAATTAACATCCGGATATACAAGTTAATAAACTCAATGCAAATCACTTGCATGCTCAACACTCAACCAATGCACAATACTTAAAGTATATGCATCTAGAAACAAAATCCTACTATGGCACAAGAGTGAGAATACTTAAAGAAAATGCATAACATTTTGCTAAAAGTATTGGCAACAGAACATAAAGGCTGCATAGCATGGTACAAACTATAAAAGCCTACAAAACACATAGAAACAAACCTTAAAAACTTACAAAAGCAACATGGGCACAAATTACAAAATACTGAATATAAACTTAAACAATATAAACTAAAAGTGCTTAAAGTTTCTCCCCTTCAAAATGATGAGAAGCTGTGATGCACTTGGAACATATATACTTGTAACCTGAAACACTTGTACAAAACACATTAGACCCTCAAGGTAAAGTAAGTAATAAAATGACAAGTATAATGTAACAAGTAAATTGCGATCAAATAAACATAATGTGAAACATGTGAGCAACTTGATCATACACCAAAACAGTCATATAGAAATTATTACAATAATCACATAGCAAAGTAATTGATCATTCGAACGTGCATTCAATGAAGCATAATAGCATAAGGAAGTATGCATGTCTAATACACAAACACGATGCAATACAAGAAAACAAACATAAAAAGAAATAAACAAAACAAAGTTTTCTTATTAACTCAATGTCTTCTCCCCCTTGGTATATACATCTCTCCTATGGAATATCTCCCCCTACAAATGTGCATAAAAAATAGAATTTATCCCCCTAAGGATGTGCACAAGAGTCATATAGAAATGACAAAACACTCCGGTATACTCTCCCCCTTTTTGTCAGGAATAGACAAAGCGTCAAGGAGAAACGAGGGTAAGAGATGAAGGTATGAACAATGATAAGGATGCATGAGAGGTGCGAGATAAATGAGAAAATGAATCTTAAATCTAAGACAAAGTAAAATGCTATAAAGTATAAGGTAAACATGACATTCTAGGATGAAGAAGCAAAGTAAAGACCAATGTATGACAAGGGTAGCAAAGGTGTGTGCAAGAGGTGGTTATGTGCAATGCATGACCAATGCATGAAAAATGCACATGTGGGGTAAGGTGTGTTAAATACACAACCAATGAACCAAATATATTTCTAATGAGGAAACATGAGAAACCCCAAAGTTTGGTACTCATCGGAGTCCAAACAAGTGAGAAAATGTCTAAGAGACATTTTATCAAACACCTAGCATGCACACTATGAACAACAATATGAAACAATGCATGAACATCATGAAATCCACCCTTAATACATGTTCTTTTTGTCACAAGGGGCCAACATCCAATGCAAAGCAACAAAAGAAACCAATCCCATGAAAAAATTTTGACAAAAATTAAGTTTTCCCAACCCCTATGATGAAAATCCCAACCAAAAGCACAAAACTCTTCAAAACATAATCTAAGAATCAAAATTAATGAAAAGAGTTTATAATTACCTTAGAGATGTTAATGAAATGAAAAACCATTCAAATTGATTGAGTTTTGATGTAAAAATATTGAAAGAGAGGTTTAAAAGAGGATGTGAGAGGTTTAAAATAAGTTTCCCATGAAAAAACTCTTTAAAAAGCTGATTCTAGGCGTTTCGCAACTAGCGAGTCGCGAAACCCTTCTGTGTGAACTCGTGGCTTGGACTCGCGGCTTGGACTCGCGGCTTGCAAGTCGCCAAAACTGGCAGCTTACTAGCAGCTCATGCAAGTAGCTAAAATGAGTAACCAAAAATTCTGACACTTGTTTTTCAAAACAAAACATGTTTAAACAATGAAAAACAAAGTAAACACTAAACATGAATACAAAGGGTGATAAAAATCACTTCCAAAAACATATAAAATTATCAAAAATCTTTTTGGATTAATCCATATATGATTAAACATATACACATCACATTTAGACAAGTACGATCTAACAAATGAATAAGACATTCATTGAACATTAGGCATGTGTGTTGTGTGTGTGTATCAAATGTGGAATAGTCCTTAGTCTAAAGTGAAACTTCAATGATCAATTCAATCAAGTCATACACAACTAGTACTAAATCAAGTTGTCTATTTCAATTATAGAAATGAACATATAAGACCTCCCACAAGAAAATGATTACATACGATGAAACTTTTCATTTGGCTTCTTTACAATTCATAACATTTGATCATTTTGAATCAAAACATCTCATTTTGAGATCGATGCCTGAAATTTGTGATATTTTAATTTGATGAACAAGCCTTTGGCTTTTTGGGCATCATACATTTTCATATAAGTCGCTTTCCCTTTTTCCTAGTCGAATACTAGTATGTGCAACGGTTTTTGCAGCTCATTATCTCTTTTCATTTTGAGATTTACATTTTGTAAGGTTGAATTTATTCAACCATCTAATTGGCTTTATTCCGTGCCAAATTTGCTTGTAATTCAGCATTTAGTAACCCTGTATTTAGGTGGGATTGTTGTAAGGGTAGTGAGTGAGATAGAGTGAAGATTGCTCAAGAGTGTGCAAGAAAACAGAGTGTCGCGGCTGGGACTTGCGGGTGGACTCGCGGCTTCAACCCGCCAGAAGATGCACACGTGCCAAGCATGCTGGAAGATGAACAGTCATGCTAGCTGGAGCACTACAGGACAAAACAGGACAACTGGCCATACGGTTATCTCGCGACTGGAACTCGCGACTTAGTCAAGCCGCGAGGTCAAGCCGCGAGCCACCCCTGTTTTGGAAAAACCTGACGTTTCACATTCCTCTTCACTCCAGTATAAATACCCTTTTAACCCACGATTGAAAGAGAGCTTCCAGAGAGAATTTTGAGAGAGAAACCCTAAAGAAAAACCAGATTGTTTCACCCACAATCTCTACCTTAGAGTCTCATCAAATTCCCTCACTCTCTTCCTCTCCATTGTCAAATCCTTGAGAGGCATTATAACCAAACCTGGTTCTCACCATTATCATCTCTGTGAGACAGTCGTTTGGAGTTCTGGGAAGCAGTTAGGAAGGAGCCAATCTTCATTGGTTGATGCTACGGTCTAGTAGCGGAATCCGGAAAGCTAGAAAAGAAAAAGGTTCGGCGCAACCTCGTTGGAGCAAGAAGCTTGGAGGGCTTAGGTGCATTGGGTAGATTAGGCTTGGAGGGTCTATTGCTGTCCTTGTATCCCAACTGTATTTTCTAGTGGATTGATTACCGCTTGGAGGGCGACGGAGAGGTTTTTCGCCGAGGTCTTCGGTTTCCTCTTCGATAACATATCTGGTGTTATCTCTGTGTTTGCATCTTCCTTCCTCTCTATCTCTGCCTTTACATTATCTGCTGTGGTTTATTTTGTTATGGCTTAGATAGTTGTTTAACTAATTCCATATTATTGCATATGTTAAGTTTCCGCACACTAGTTGTTTGACATATTGCTTGTGTTGGTTAAGTTGGTTTTTGGGGGTCTAAACGTTCAAAAGTGTTTTTGTACACGTTTTTGAACTTTCAATTGGTATCAGAGCGGGTACACTTGTTGTGGTTTAAATACCTAAGTGTGATCCTTGACCCCTTGTGTCTATTTGCCATGGATTGTGCTTTGTATGACTCTTTGCATGATTTGGTTGGTGATGAATGTAACATGCCACATGTTTGTGAAAATGCCTCTATGAGTGTTAATCCTCATAAGTGTGATGACATGTTATTTGAATCTATAGGTGTTGTTGACAAACTCTTGAAGAAAAATGCTAAGAAGTTTCAAAAGAATTTGAGCAAGTTATTTTGTGAAAAGGATGATTTGATTGCTAAGCTCAATGAATCCAACAAATTGGTTGAGAAATATAAAAAACTTGCTGAAATTTCTCATGAAAAGCTGAAAGAGTTTGAATGTTTGAATATGGACTTGGATGCTAAACTTGTTTTGTCTAACAAACTTGTTGATGAGTTAAAATGTGAAAATGAATCTCTTAAGATGCATGCCAAGTGTTTGATTGCTGAACCTATTGATAAAAAGGATGATAATATTTGTTGCAATCATGTTGTGGTACCCGATTTTGTGCCTAGTGTGTGTTCTACCTTAAAGGACAAATCGGTGTATATTCCTCCACATAAAAGAAATCAAAAGGTGGAGAGAAAGGCTGTTAAGTCAAAGCCTCCGTTGAGGTCTCAACCTAAGGTTTTGAATGGATCTAAGTTTGTTCCAACTTGCCACCATTGCGGTGTGATTGGTCATATAAGACCTCAATGCTCCAAGTTGAAAAGAGAACAAAATAATGTTGCTAGATCTCTTCCCAAAAAGCCTAGTAGACCTAAACACATTGTGTGTCACCATTGTGGTGTCTTTGGTCATGTAAGACCTCAATGCTCTAAGTTTCATGCTTTTAAAAGAATCAAAAGAAAAGAAAAACTTGAGCTTTTTGGAAGTTGTGCTAAAAAGAGTAAACCGGTTTTGAGTGAAAATAGCATGTTGTTAAAGAAAATGTTTGATGCTCTTAACTCCTTGACTATGTGCATCTCCGGTTCTCATTCTTCCAACCCTCGTCTCACTTCTCTTGAGACACTCATTCCAAACAATCGTTCCGTTTGGATGAGGAAGGGTTCCTATGGTTGAGCTTTTGCTCTTTTGGTCCTTGATCTAATTCTTTCGATCTTTGTAGGACCCTTCATGCATTAAATGTCATATCTTCATGCATTTTGTGCATCTTGCATTTATTTGTATGCATTGTTTTGTTTTTTATCTTACTTTTATATTTCAGTTTTGTGTGTGTAAAAAATCCAAAACCACATAAAAAGTGAAAAATTCAAAAAGATTGATCATATTTGTTTGAGCACATATCACATGTAGGAATGGCAACGGGTCGGGTTCGGGCCGGGTTTTTTCATACCCGGACCCGACCCGCGGGTCTTAGTCCGAAGCCCAAACCCGGCCCGTTTACTAACCGGGTTTTTTTCCCGGGGCCCGGACCCGCCTCCGCCGGGCCCCGCGGGCCCCATGGGCCCCGTTAAGCCCTGCTAGATTTGGGCCCAATCCACAGCCCAACCAAAAAAAAAAAAAAAAAAAAAAATTTTTGAATGGCCATTGCCAATTTCTCTGTGCATTTTTTTCCTTTTAGTACACAAAATGTAAATTATGGAGATGAGTAAATAATAAAATTTATAGAATATAGTTTTAAACTCATTTTTAAAGGAATCCTCTTTGGCCTAATCAGATCTATGATTTTCACTTTCAAAATTACAAACCAAACACAACTTTCAGATCTATGATTTTCATTTTTCCCTTTCAAAAATCATAAACTCAAACACAAACACAAACACAAACTCACACAGTTGAGTCAAACTGAACCCAGAAAAAAAAAAAAAAAAAATGGAGAACGAGAGGCCGTGTCACGCTTGTGGCCATGGGCGAGGAAGATGAGATGAGAGGGGCAGAGGACTGTGCGACAGTGTGAGATCGGCGACGGCGAGGATGAAACGGAGTTGAGAGAGTAGAGAGCTTGGGACCGGTGACACTGACAGAGAGCTTGGAACGGCGACGAAGGCTTGGGACGGCGGCTAGAGTTGGACCGGCGGTGAGAGAGTTGGCTGATCTCGCACTGTCGGAGTGAGGGTGAGGATTGAGGGAGGGAGGGAGGCGTGGGTTCTGAGTTGGTGCTGAAGAACAGAAGAAATGAAGATTAGATTTAGGGTTAGATTATAAGGGTTATATATATAGGAGGGGTATTTTCGTAATATACAGTACCGGGTTTTTATCCGGGTCGGGTTTCGGGTCGGGTCTCGGATTTTTTTAATAAAACCCGAACCCGACCCGGACCCGCTTTGGGTTTTTTTTTAAAAACCCATACCCGACCCTATTCTTAATCGGACCGGGTAAAATCCGACCCATTAGGGTCGGACCGGACCGGGTACCCGCGGATCGGGTAAAAATTGCCATCCCTAATCACATGTGAGTTTGGCCTTGTACCTTTGTACAAATGGCTTTGTGCATTTATGAGCTTAGCTTGTTATTTTTGCACTTATATCTTTGTGGGAAAAATCTTGACATCTTTGTGTGATTGTTGTAAATCGATCTTCAAGCTTGTCATGAATGATTTTTCAATAGTCATGTTGGTTTTGATACATGCGTAGACTTGTGCTTATATATCTTCCCACTTTTTATTTTTGTTTTGCTAAAAAGAGCTCACCAAATGTAAATCTCCAAATGAAAAGAGATATTGAGCTGCAAAAGCCTGTCGCACATTCTAGTATTTGACTAGGAAAAAGGGTAAGCGACCTTATTTTAAAAGTGAATGTTCTTTCAAAAAGGCCAAAGGCCTGTTCTTCAAAGAGAAATGTTATATATCTATCTCACAATGAGAGATGATTGCCTCAAAAGATCAAAAAGATCAAATGTTATGATTGAAAGTTGAGTCAAATGATAAGCTCCAAGTTATGTTATCAAGTTGTGTGGGAGGTCATATATGCTCATTTCTATAATTGAGATAGACCACTTGACTTAGCACTAATTGTGTATGACTTGATTGAATTGATCATTGAAGCTTCACTCTAGACTAAGGACTATTCCACATTTGATACACACACACAACACACATGCCTAATGTTCAATGAATGTCTTATTCATTTGTTAGATTGTACTTGTCTAAATGTGATGTGTGTGTGCTCAATCATATATGGTTCAATCCAAAAATATTTTTGATCATTTTATATGTTTTTGGAAGTGATTTTTATCACTTTTTGTGTTTATGTTTAGTGCTTACTTTGTTTTTCAATGTTTAAACATGTTCTGGTTTGAAAAACAAGTGTCAGATTTTTTGGCCACTCATTTTGGCTACTTGCGTGAGCTGCCAGCAAGCTGCCAGTTTTGGCTGGTCGGTTTGGCGGCTTGCAAGCCGCGAGTCTAAGCCGCAAGCTCAGACAGAGAGGTTTCGCGGCTCGCTCGCGACTTGGCTCGCGACTCGCCAGTCGCGAGTCGCCCAGAATCAGCTTTTTAAAGAGCTTTTTCGTGGGAAACTTGTTTTAAACCTCTCCCATCCTCTCTAAAACCCCTCTTTCAATATTTTTACATCAAAACCCAACCAATTTGAATGGTTTTTCAATCCATTAACATCTCTAAGGTAATTATAAACTCTTTTCATTATTTTTGATCCTTGGATTATGTTTTGGAGAGTTTTGTGCTCTTGGTTGGGA
This sequence comes from Quercus mongolica, assembly GCA_011696235.1. Classification (NCBI taxonomy): domain Eukaryota; kingdom Viridiplantae; phylum Streptophyta; class Magnoliopsida; order Fagales; family Fagaceae; genus Quercus; species Quercus mongolica. The sequence goes on along the minus strand of CM022241.1, from coordinate 46,572,445 downwards.
TTTTTATCATTGGGGTTGGGAAAACTTATTTTCTGTCAATTTTCTTCATGGGATTGGTTTCTTTTGTTGATATGCATTGGATGTTGGCCCCTTGTGGCAGAAAGAACATGTATTAAGGGTGGATTTCATGATGTTCATGCATTGTTTCATATTTTTGTTCATAGTGTGCATGCTAGGTGTTTGATAAAATGTCTCTTAGACATTTTCTCGCTTGTTTGGACTCCGATGAGTACCAAACTTTGGGGTTTCTCATGTTTCCTCATTAGGAACATGTTTGATTCATTGGTTGTGTATTTTAACACACTTTGCCCCACATGTGCATTTTCCATGCATTGGTCATGCATTGCACTTAGCCACCTCTTGCACACACCTTTGCTACCCTTGTCATGCATTGGTCTTTACCTTATTTCTTCATCCTAGCATGTCATGCTTACCTTATACTTTGTAGCATGTTACTTTGTCTTAGGTTTGAGTTTCATTTTCTCATTTATCTTGCACCCATCATGCATCATTAGTATTGTTCATACCTTCATCTCTTGCCCTCATTTTTTTTTTCTTGACCCTTTGTCTATTCCTGACAAAAAGGGGGAGAGTATACTCTAGAGAATGTTTCGGAGTATTTTGTCATTTCTATATGACTCTTGTGCACATCCTTAGGGGGAGAAATTCTATTTCTCATGCACATTTGTAGGGGGAGAGATATTCCATAGGGGAGATGCATTTACCAAGGGGGAGAAGACATTGTGTTAACTAGAAAACCTTGTTCTATTTGTTTTCTTGTTGGCTTTATGTTGCTTTGAGTTATGCTTTGTTGTTCTCATTGCATCATGTTTGTGCTTTGGACATGCATATATCCCTATGCTATTATGCTTCATTGAATGCATGTTCAGATGATCATTTGCTTTGCTATGTGATCATTATAGTCATTTCTATACTTGTTATATTATACTTGTTCTTTATTACTTGCTTTACCTTGAGGGTCTAATGTGTTTTGTACAAGTGTTTCAGGTTACAAGTATATATGTTCCAAATGCATCACAGTTTCTCATCACTTTAAAGGGGAGAAATTTTAAGCACTTTTAATTTATATTGTTTAAGTTTATATTCAGGAAGTTGTTGGTTTGTACCCATTTGCTTTTGTAAGCTGTTAGGGTTATGTTTTTAAGCATGTTTGTAGGTTTTATGGTATGTACCATGCTTAAGTGCAGCCTTTATGCTATGTTGAAATCAGTACTTTAATCTAAATGTTCTGCATTTTGGTTTATGTACTGTCACTCTTGTGCCCTTGTAGGATTGTTCCTAGATGCATATGCCTTGTGTGCTATGCATTAGTTGAGTGTTGAGCATACAAGTATCTTGCCTTGGGCTTGCTAACTTGTATGTCCTTGTGTTCATTCCAAGTGTGAATGAACACTGTGATCACTATCTTAAGGTGGTCACTTGGTTGATCAAGTCATGGGTTGTATATTACTCCATCTTTGCTTGATCACATTCTGCCTGTTTCATATGCATCTATAATTTTCTGCTTACAATAATCATAGTGTATTGTTGTGTTTCAGGAGTATATTGTTCATATGATTCAAGTGCTTCACAGCTTCTAGAATTAGGTGTGAGTGAGTTTTGTTCAACTGTTCCCAACTCACATGTTAAGTCTAGAGTCTGTTTTAGGGTTTTGTCACGGAATAGCCAAAGGGGGAGATTGTAAGGTTGAATTTATTCAACCATCTAATTGGCTTTATTCCGTGCCAAATTTGCTTGTAATTCAGCATTTAGTAACCCTGTATTTAGGTGGGATTGTTGTAAGGGTAGTGAGTGAGATAGAGTGAAGATTGCTCAAGAGTGTGCAAGAAAACAGAGTGTCGCGGCTGGGACTCGCGGGTGGACTCGCGGCTTCAACCCGCCAGAAGATGCACACGTGCCAAGCATGCTGGAAGATGAACAGTCATGCTAGCTGGAGCACTACAGGACAAAACAGGACAACTGGCCATACGGTTATCTCGCGACTGGAACTCGCGACTTAGTCAAGCCGCGAGGTCAAGCCGCGAGCCACCCCTGTTTTGGAAAAACCTGACGTTTCACATTCCTCTTCACTCCAGTATAAATACCCTTTTAACCCACGATTGAAAGAGAGCTTCCAGAGAGAATTTTGAGAGAGAAACCCTAAAGAAAAACCAGATTGTTTCACCCACAATCTCTACCTTAGAGTCTCATCAAATTCCCTCACTCTCTTCCTCTCCATTGTCAAATCCTTGAGAGGCATTATAACCAAACCTGGTTCTCACCATTATCATCTCTGTGAGACAGTTGTTTGGAGTTCTGGGAAGCGGTTAGGAAGGAGCCAATCTTCATTGGTTGATGCTACGGTCTAGTAGCGGAATCCGGAAAGCTAGAAAAGAAAAAGGTTCGGCGCAACCTCGTTGGAGCAAGAAGCTTGGAGGGCTTAGGTGCATTGGGTAGATTAGGCTTGGAGGGTCTATTGCTGTCCTTGTATCCCAACTGTATTTTCTAGTGGATTGATTACCGCTTGGAGGGCGGCGGAGAGGTTTTTCGCCGAGGTCTTCGGTTTCCTCTTCGATAACATATCTGGTGTTATCTCTGTGTTTGCATCTTCCTTCCTCTCTATCTCTGCCTTTACATTATCTGCTGTGGTTTATTTTGTTATGGCTTAGATAGTTGTTTAACCAATTCCATATTATTGCATATGTTAAGTTTCCGCACACTAATTGTTTGACATATTGCTTGTGTTGGTTAAGTTGGTTTTTGGGGGTCTAAACGTTCAAAAGTGTTTTTGTACACGTTTTTGAACTTTCACATTTATTGAGCTCTTTAAGCAATAAAAATAAAAGAGTGGGAAGAGATATAGGCACAAGTCTACGCATGTATCAAAACCAATATGACTATTGACTAATCATTCATGACAAGTTTGAAAATCGATTTACAACAATTACACAAAGATGTCAAGATTTTTCCCACAAAGATATAAGTGCAAAAAGAATAAACTAAACTTGTAAATGCACAAAGCCATTTGTACAAAGGTACAAGGCCAAACTCATATGTGAAAGGTGCTCAAACATATACGATCAAACTTTTTAAATTTTTCACTTTTTATGTGGTTTTGGATTTTTTACTCACACAAAACTAAAATATAAAAGTAAGATCAAAACAAAAACAATGCATACAAATAAATGCAAGATGTACAAAATGCATGAAGGATCCTACAAAGATCGAAAGAATTAAATCAAAAACCAAAAGAGCAAAAGCTCAACCATAGGAATCCTTCCTCATCCAAACGGAACGATTGTTTGGAATGAGTGTCTCAAGAGAAGTGAGACAAGGATTGGAAAAATGAGAACCGAAGATACACATAGTCAAGGAGTTAAGAGCATTAAACATTTTCTTTAATAACATGCTATTTTCACTCAAAACCGGTTTACTCTTTTTAGCACAATTTCCAAGAAGCTCAAGTTTCTTTTTTCTTTTGATTCTTTTAAGAGCATGAAACTTAGAGCAATGAGGTCTTAGATAACCAAAAGCACCACAATAATGACAATCAATGTGTTTAGGTCTACTAGGCTTTTTGGGAAGGGATCTAGCAACATGGTTTTGTTCTCTCTTCAACTTATAACATTGAGGTCTTATATGACCAATCACACCACAATGGTGGCAAGTTGGAACAAATTTAAATCCATCCAAAACCTTAGGTTGAGACCTAAACAGAGGCTTTGACTTAACGGCCTTTCTTTCCACCTTTTGATTTCTTTTATGTAGAGGAATGTACACCGATTTGTCATTTGAGGTAGAACACACAATAGGCACAAAATCGGGTACCACAACATGACTGCAACAAATATTATCATCATTTTTAGTAATAGGTTCAGCTATCAAATACTTGGCATGCATCTTAAATGATTCATTTTCATATTTTAACTCGTCAGAAAGTTTGTTAGATAAAACAAGTTTAGCATCCAAGTCTATATTCAAACATTCAAACTCTTTTAGTTTTTCAAGAAAATTTTCAATAAGTTTCTTATATTTTTCAACCAATTTGTTGGATTTATTGAGTTTAGCAATCAAATCATTATTTTCACAAAATAACTTGCTCAAATCCTTATTATACTTCTTAGCATTTTTCTTCAAGAGTTTGATGTTAGGAATATCAACAACATCCAAATATTCATGTAACATAGCATCACAATCATGAGAATTATCACTCATTGAGGCATTTTCACAAACACATGGCATGTTACATTTATCACCAGCCAAATCATACAAAGAGGCATACAAAGCACTATCTGTGACAAATAAACACAAGGGGTCAAGGATCACACTTAAGTATTTAAACCACAACAAGTGTATCCACTCTGATACCAAATGAAAGTTCAATAAGTGTATAAAACACCTTGAACATTTAGACTCCCAATTTACAAATTACTGATTCAAGCTTAATAGCAAACAATTAATATGCAGAAAATGAACATAAGCTTAATACAGAATTGATAAACAATCTAAACCAAATAAAATTATATCCATAGCAGAAATTAAATAAAAAAGATTAAGGGAAGAGAGATGCAAACACAAGGACAACACTCGATGTGTTATCGAAGAGGAAACCGAAACCCTCGACGTAAAACCTCTCCACCGCCCTCCAAGCAGTAAATAATCCACTAAAGAATGTAGTTGGGATACATAAACAGCAGAAGACCCTCCAAACCTAATCTACCCAATGTACCTAGGCCTTCCAAACTCCTACTCCAACGAGGTTACGCTGAACCTATTTCTTCTTTAGCTTGCCGGGTTCCGCTACTTGACCATAGCATCTACCAATATGAAATTGGTTCCTTCTTAACTACTTCCCAAACACCAAATGGCCTCCTCACGGATATGAGTATGGTGAGAAAATATTTTGGTAATGTACCTCTCAAGAATTTGACAATGGAGAGGAAGAAAGTAAGGGAATTTGAAGAGTCTTTATGTGAAGATTGTGGATGAATCAATCTTGTTTTTCTCTAGGGTTTCTCTCTCAAAATTCTCTCTGGAAGCTCTCTAAATATTGTGGGTATAAGGGTATATATATAGTAAAGTGAGAAGGAATGTGAAAAATCAGTTTTTCCCAAACAAGATGTTCTGGTGACTTGACCTCGCGACTAGGTTGAGTCGCGAGTTCAAGCCACGAGCTAACGGCCTGGCTAGCCTGGGACTTTTGTCCTGTAGTGCAACAGCTGGCGTGACTCTTCAACTTCTGGCATGCATGGCATATGTGCAACTTTCTGGCGGCTTGCAAGTGCCACCCGCGAGATCCAGTCGCGAGTCCTTGCTTCTTTGCACAATTTTGAGCATTTCTTCACACTCTCTTACACATTACCCTTACATGATTCTCACCTAAATACAGGGTTACTAATTGCTAAAATACAAGGCAATTTTGCACGGAATAAAGCCAACAAGATGGTTGATAAAATTCAACCTTGCAATATCAATTTAAAATTAGACAATGGGTGGAAGGACATCAAGATACAAATTCAGATTACCACTCCTTTTCATAAAATCAAAATAAGAAGGCCAACGAACACATTGAAAAAAAAATAATAATAATAAATAAATAAATAAAAAGATAAAAAAGATAGTATACCATGGGCCAAGGGGCAATTTTATGATTTAAATTTCTCAATAAGTGGTCTGAGGAATAATTATTATGTTATTCATTTCCATATATACCATGCAACTCTTTCTTTTTTTTTTTTCATGATATGTATCCATTATTAATGATTTAGATTTCCACTGCGAGGTGCATTGATGTTTTGCTTACAGGAATTCATAACTCTCTCAGCTAACTTTTGTTGTGTCACGCATTGTGACGTTCGCAATCATTGTCATCTAATCTGTTTTGTATTAGTGATATATGAAAATGTCCATTTTTCTGTGTGACTTGTGATGAATCTTAAAGAGTTCCATTGGTTCAATCGCTTAAATGTTAAAAGATGTGAAATATTAACATTTATAATTTATTTTTCTCCTGTTAACTTAAAGAAATTACTCTGGAGTTACCGAATTAGGAAATGGACTCTTGGTTTATCTAGCTGTAAAGATCAAATAGCCGTAATCAGAGCCTCAGGGAGCATTAGTCGTGTATGAAGTCCATTAAGCGTCTCTAGTTCGGGCATTATTGGGGAGAAGTTCATTGAGAAGATTTGTAGTGTGAAAGATAATACTTTATTTTATAATTCCGCTTTGCTTGATCTAATGCTCTTTTTTAAATTGTTTTCTTTTTCCTGAAAAAAACAAGAAAGAAGAGATGATAAACTAGAGGGGATTTGATATAATTGTTTTCGGTTTTCGTATGATTCTAACAAAGAAGAATTGATGTATGAATGAAGGTAGCAAACCATTCACAACCTACCATATCACATGAACCACATGGGCCATCGTGTCCATACCCACCAATTACGCTTTCTTTCATTAGCCAACTAGTTATCTCTCTCTCTCTCTCTCATTCTTCTTCTTCTCCCTCACAGTCTCAGACTCTCAACACTAATTAATTAAATAATGACAGAATTCAGGTCTCTGAGTGTACACCTGATGGAGCGAATCTTGTGTCTCCTCCCAATCCCAACTCTGATCCATGCTTCCACAGTCTGCAAACTCTGGTACTCCATCATCTCCTCCTCAACCTTTTTTTCCTCTTCTCTTCATCCATGGGTTTTCCTTTATGGACTCCACAACACCTCCTCCAAGAACCACCAATCTTTCGCCTTTTACCCCATCTCCAACTTCTGTGTTTCCTATTGTCATGTAGTTGCATTCACCTGGAGTATGCTAGGCTGTGTTTCTATTTTGAGTTGGACTGTAATTTAGTGCAAAGAAAGGCCCATCACGTGCTATGGTCTTTCACCCTTGCTCAATGGTGAGTGCGGTTTTTTTTTTTTGAAAATGGACCGGATCTGTTACTCATTCAAATATAAGGAATCATAGTACAATGCCTCACTAGCTGGTGGGGGAGTATCCTCCAACCAGACTATTTCTTCATTTACATTTTTCGCATGTCTGGCTAATACATGTGCCACCGAATTTGCACCTCGCTTAACATGACTAAAACAAACCCATCTAATCCCGTTGGCCAAACATTGAATATCCTGTATAATATGCCCAAGCCGAGACAGATCAGCTCCAGATGATGACAGTAAAGACATTACAGCAGCATTATCCCCTTCCACAATCAAGTCTGTAAAGCCAGCGTCAATGGTGAACTCCAGCGCTCTTCGACAAGCTAAGATTTCTGCCTCTTCACTGCCTCCAACCGATGGACCTTTTGCAGTCATTGCTGCCATTACCTCCCCCTTGCAATTCCGGATTATAACACCAACCCCAGACACGTTCAGTTCCGAGAATATGGCCGCGTCAAAATTCAGCTTGAAAACAAGGTCCGGTGGTGGTTTCCATCTGCTTACACAAATATCCGTTCGAGCTGGAATATCCAATTGTTCCTGGGATCGTTGGAATTCATTCAAGTAATCGCATGCTCTCTTGTTCAGCCACCTCGGATCCACAATCTTCTTCCCATGCACGACTGCATTCCTCTGGTTCCATATTAACCAAGCTTGCACAATGAACAATTCGAACTCCTGACTGGTCAGTCGGTTAAGCATATCAATAAACAATTGCAACGCGTCTTGTTGGCCATGATGGCTTTTTTGCAATCTCCCACAACTCCCTGCCCAAACGTCCTTTGCCACGCCACAAGTCCACAATGCATGCACCCCTGTTTCGGACTCCCTAGAGCAGAGCATGCACACGTCGTCAAGAATTATTTTCCTTTTCACCAGGTTTGCTCGGGTAGGGAGAGTGTTTAGGCATGCCCTCCAGCCGAATACCTTAACCTTGTTGGGCACTCTGAGCTTCCATAGTTTGGACCAAACTTGCACTCCAAAAGGACCCGTGGATGTCTCAGCCATCTCTTCATTCTTTTTCAATTTTCTCGCAGCGTGGTATCCCGATCGGACTGAATAAACTCCCTTTTTTGTATGAAGCCATGTTATTGCATCCGAGGCTTGTCTGTGGCTCAGTGGTATCCTCAGAATAGCATCGGCATTTTCTTTGTGGAATTTCGCAACAATTAAGTCATGCTTCCACTCTTTCAGGTCTTGATTAATTAGCTCAGATACGTACCAGTCCTGCATCTCTTCCTCCGATGGATGAATCACCCCATTTGTTGGATGATTCGGAATCCACTTATCTGTTAATACCTTCACATCTGATCCATCCCCAATCCTCCAATAACAACCGGATTTCAGAATTGGTATTGCTGCCAATATACTCTTCCATACGTATGAGCAGTTTAGCACTTCCTTTGCTTCAAAAACGTGACACCGTGGGAAATATTTAGGTTTGAAGCACTGGTACAGTAATGAGTCTTGTTTCTGTATTAGCCTCCACCCCTGTTTTGCCAGCATAGATAAATTGAATGTTCTTAAATCCCTAAACCCCAAACCTCCCTCCTTTTTGGCCTCGGTTAGTTTACTCCAACTTGTCCAGTGGATCTTCCTCTCCTCTCCTTCCTGCCCCCACCAAAACCTTGCACACATTGCATCAAGTTCATCACACAGCTTTTTGGGCAATTGAAATACCCCCATGGTGTATGTGGGGATCGATTGTGCAACTGCCTTAATCAACACCTCTTTCCCGGCTTTTGATAACAACTTACCCTTCCACCCTTGGAGCTTTTTCCACACCCTATCTTTAAGGTAAGCGAAAGAGTTATATTTTGCTCGGCCTACCAATGTGGGTAGTCCCAAATAGGTCTCAAACCGGTCCACCTCCTTCACTCCCAAAGCATTTATGATCCGGTTTCTTTGCTCTACATGTGTGTTCCTGCTGAAGTACACTGAAGATTTCTCCAAGTTTATGCATTGTCCTGAGGCTCCCGCATACACTTGCAAGATTTCAGTGATCACCTGCACCTCCGGCTGCTTTGCTTGACAAAAATTAAAGAATCATCTGCAAACAAAAGATTGGTAATCCTTGGGGCTCTCCGACAAATAGAGACTCCTTGTATAAGCCCCTCAGCCTCTGATTTCTGCAACAAAGATGTAAAACCTTCTGTACACAATAAAAACAGGTAAGGTGAGAGAGGATCTCCTTGACGGAGTCCCCTGGATGGTACAATAGTGCCATAAGGTTTCCCATTTATCAAGACTGAATAAGCCGGGGTGGTGACACAACACATAACTCTATCCACCCATATTTCAGGAAAGCCCATTCTAACCATAATACCACGGAGGAAATTCCACTCCATGGTGAGTGCGGTTGAATATGTCATATTGTTAAATGTCATTTATTTGTTTGTTTTGTTTTTTTTCGCCTACAGTGTGTGGTGTAATATGTATGGTTGATCAGTTGTGACTCCAGGAATTTTTCTCAAGGTGTTTCTGGGTGGGCTTGCTCTATTATAATTTTTTTTTTCCTTCAGATTCTCTATTACAATTTTATCTTTTTTAGATTTTAGTTCAATTTTTTTTTAGCCTTTTCTTTTTGCTTCAAAAGCAATGTTGTGAATACTATTTTGGACCATGTTTCGGTTTGTTTAGTGAAACGGAATATTTTAGTACCAATCTATTTCGACATACCGTTTCAGGGTGTTTCGGGGTTTTTTAAAAAAATTAAAAATAATATATATTTATATTTTCTTATACAACATAAAATTATTGATCCAAATAAGTAAACTTCAAATAAAACAAATAGTTTAGTTTTTCTTTTTTGACACTCAAATCATTTAGTTATTACATAACAATTACTATTTTAGAATATTAAAATATAAATATGTAATTAAATAATGAAAAACAACAACCAAAAATAGTACAATAAAAGTGTATATATGTATATCAAGGGAGTCAATACAGTACCGTAAGTTGTTTCGGTTTAGTCAAAGAAGTGAAATATTTCGATACCGGTTAATATCGGCGTACCGTTTCGAAATTACTACTAATTATATATATATATATATATATATATATATATATATATATATAATTATTTAAAATGATAAATTTACATTTTATATATTTTTATTTTTAGAATACATATGTAACCTATTGAATCAATCAATCAATAATAATAATGGTAATCTATAATTTCAAAACTTAAAAAACCAATAATATATATATATATATATATATATATATGTGGGGATTTTTTCCCCGCACACTCAGCTCATTGTCCTCTTTGGGGAGCCAAGCCTACAAGGATTTGTCTTCGTCCCCGAGTGTGGTCTTTGGGATTTCACCTCTTTGAGGCTTGACACCCTTAGTCCCACATCGGTTAGAGAAGCGCCCCACGCATGTCTTATAAGCCCTTGAAGCAAGGCATGGTGTACCACTCGGCCACACATGTTCGAGTGGTACACCATGCCTCCCTCTAAGGGCTTATAAGGCATGCGTGGGGCGCTTCTCTAACCGATGTGGGACTAAGGGTGTCAAGCCTCAAAGAGGTGAAAATCCCAAAGACCACACTCAGGGACGAGGACAAATCCTTGCGGACTTGGCTCCCCAAAGAGGACAATGAGCTGAGTGTGCGGGGAAAAAACCCCCCACAATATATATATATATATATATATATATATATATGAAATTATGGAACCTTTATTACAATAGGTGAATATAAGTACATTGATTTGAGAAGGGTACAGAGGGAACCATTTACGAGGACTTGAATCACTTGAGTGAAAGGCTGAAAGCTTGCCTCAAGGCCATCTGTCCAAAACTTTAACCCGTATGTCTTTTCACTTGGTTACATGACCATGTGGGGGTAAAGAGTGAAGATAAAGACAAAGTCCTCTCACTTCCCATCTCAATTTAAATTTCCATCAGAAATTCATGTGGGGTGAAAACCAAAAGGTGAAATGGAAAAAAGAGAAGAGGCTTGACAGTAGTGCCGATTCCAGGAATTTTTCTCAGGGTGTTCCTGGGTGGACTTGCTTTGTTACAATTTTTTTTTCTTCAGATTCTCTGTTACAATTTTTTCTTTTTTAGATTTTAGTTCAATTTTTTTTTTTTTAGCTTTTTCTTTTTGCTTCAAAAGCAATGTTATGAATACTGTTTTGGACCCTGTTTCGATTTGTTTAGTGAAACGGAATATTTTAATACCGATCTATTTCGACGTACTGTTTCAGGGTGTTTCGGGGTTTTTAAAAAAAAATTAAAAATAATATTGTGGGGACCGGCCCAGAATAATAGGTTGAATGGGCCCTGGGCCCGTCCGAGGACCATTCTGTCCGAGGAGACGTCGCGGCCCAGAATCCTTACTTAGGCCCACTAGAGCAAAGAGAACACGTCTGAGGAGTAATTCCTCCTCGAACGTCCCAAAATCCAGGTCAAAGGTGCACCCCAGCTACTGTAGTCCTCCCTCCAAGCACGTAAAAAGAAAGGAGTCCCAAAATATCCCAGCAAAGGCTGTCACCACCACATTAAATGCACCACAACTACTCTTTTGGCCACATTAATGAAGAGAAGACTCCTGAATAGTGCTACCTTGGTCACTGCAACTCACAAAGAACTGATAAGGGTGTCTGATGGGATAGGTGCTCAAGTAGGGGTTTGGATGATCAACAAGTGTAAGGCCCAAATGATAAAAGAGGGCCTATATAATATGTAAGAGTCCCACAAGAGAAGGGGACAGAGGAAAAAAGGAAAGAAGGAACAGAGGAGCAAAATTTCACTGTACGAATGCATGACCATGAATAAAATTCCCCCCTTCATATTCACTTTCTTCATTCTTGTTTCCATATCCCCTGAGCACATGCAACGAACCGTTTAAGCCAACTGGAACCAAGTTCTTCGGCCCACACTCTACAAAAATTCATTGTGTGGGACTTTTTGGGCCAAGGCTTGACCATCCAGGATCGGGTCAACTAAAATCGTGTCCCTACAAATATATATTTATATTTTCTTATACAACATAAAATTATTGATCCAAATAAGTAAACTTCAAATAAAACAAATAGTTTAGTTTTTCTTTTTTGACACTCAAATCATTTAGTTATTACATAACAATTACTATTTTAGAATATTAAAACATAAATATGTAATTAAATAATGAAAAACAACAACCAAAAATAGTTTAATAAGAGTGTATATATGTATATCAAGGGAGTCAATACCGTACCAGAAGCCGTTTCGGTTTAGTCAAAGAAGTGAAATATTTCGTAACCGATTAATACCGGTGTACTATTTTGAAATTACTGCTAATTATATATATATATATATATATATAATTATTTAAAATGATAAATTTACATTTTATATATTTTTATTTTTAGAATACATATGTAACCTATTGAATCAATCAATAATAATAATAATAATAGTAATCTATGATTTCAAAACTTAAAAAAACCAATAATATATATATATATATATATATATATATATGAAAATATGGAACCTTTATTACAATAAGTGAATATAAGTACATTGATTTGAGAAGGCAACAGAGGGAACCATTTACGAGGACTTGAATCACCTGAGTGAAAGGCTGAAAGCTTGCCTCATGGCCATCTGTCCATAGCTTTAACCCATCTGTCTTTTCACTTGGTCACATGACCATGTGAGGGTAAAGAGTGAAGATAAAGACAAAGTCCTATTACTTCCCATCTCAATTTAAATTTCCATAAAAAATTCACGTGGGGTGAAAACCAAAAGGTGAAATGGAAAAAAGAGAAGAAGCTTGACAGGTTGATCAAAACAATTTTCAGCAGCATCCCTATTCGAATTTTATAATGTGACGGGATTTAAATTATAGATTTCTTGGAAATGCCCGAAAATGCGAGTAGTATCCCTTTCCTTTTCTAGTAACCATAGGATGGTCCATATGAGGAGGAGGTGGGAGTAGCCTAATGGTTGGCAACATCATTTTACCAACCATTGCATTGGAAGTAAAGGAAATGGCATTTTGGATCAGAGATAGAGATTTGAGAGATGACCAAAGAACCACTTATGTTTCTCAAGAGACTCGTGTAAAAAGTAAAAACAAAAAATTAAATTCATCTCATAATGCTAAACCCTCTCTGACAGCAAATAATACTTAAAAAAAAAAAAAAAAAAAAAAGTAGAGTTCTCTTATGGGCTCGGAACCCCTATATTTCCTTCTTATTAAAATGGCTAATCACTCAAAAAAAAAAGATTAAAGAAAATCCTACAATGAGCTGCTGATATGCAAAAAGTACAATACACAGACAGCTTGAAAAAGTCCCATGCAGTCCATTCCGGCTGTGACAGAAGAGAAGACCACCCGCATGTTGAAAAGTTTTCGACTGTAAATAGTATCATAGCCATAGGCAGACACAGCCTCCACCAGCAGCGCCCTTTCAGCAACTTTTTTTAACACGTAATAATACCTAGTAACACGTAAACCTTAATGTTGACAAACTACTTAACATGTACTCTCGTTTCTCAAAAAAAAAAAAAAAACATGTACTCTTGAAAAATACCAAAAATATACGAAAATTGAATCCTTTTTTTTTTTAGATTGTTGATAGATTGTTTTGATTTTTGTTCTATTTGAAAATAGGATAAATCTTTAGAAAAAAAATTAGTTATTGTTTATACATAAACCTTAATGTTGATTGGGTCACATAGCAACAAACTACTCTCTCCGTCCTAATTTGTTTGTTTTGTTTGAAAAGTCAAATTTTTTAAGGGAACATTATTTATTGTCTTGTTTGTCTTATAAAAATATATAAGTTTACAAAATTACTTTTAAATAAATTTATCAGCTTTTTAAAAAAGAGTTATTCTTAATGAGGCAACTAAAAAGGTACTTCAATTAAATTGATTTTTTAAAGTATTAGTTAGTTTTCTTTTCAAATAGTTTGAAAATAAAGTAGAGGTATAATAGGAACATTAGTAAACTAATAATTTTTATTTTTAGAAGCGGGACAATATTTTGGGAAATATATAAGTTTACAAAACTACTCTTAAATAAATTTATTAGCTTTTAAAAAATAGTTATTCTTAATGAGGCAACTAAAAAAGTGCCCCAATTAAATTGATTTTTTTTAAGTATTAGTTAGTTTTCTTTTCAAATAGTTTGAAAATAAAGTAGAGGTATAATAGGAACATTAGTAAACTAATAATTTTTATTTTTAAAAACAAGACAATATTTTGAGACATCTCAAAATGAAATAAACGACAAATAAACTGGGACGGAGGTAGTACTTAACATGTACTCTTGAAAAATACCAAAAATATATGAAAATTGATTTTTTATTATTATTATTTTTTTTCAGTTCAGTTAGATTGTTGATAGAGTTATGAATTTTGTTCTATTTGAAAATAGGATAAATCTTTAGAAAAAAAAATAGTTATTGTTTATACAAGATATGATAGCCATATTGAATTTTAAGGAGACCCAAAATAATAATAAAAATGCGATTGATTTTAATTTAGAAATTTTGTGGGAGTTAGTAAGCAATGAATTTGAAGAAACAAAAAATTTTCTTGAGTGAACATGATCATATTCACATACAATGAATTAGTGAGCAAATGATATTAAGGGAAACTCTTTATTGCGTGTTGTGTGTAAAGAGATTTGGAGAGAATTTTTTTTTTCAAATATAGAAATTGACTACCCTATTGTTCTTAGATATTAGAAATTAACTCTTCAATGATTCCTACAATGAGACTCTTGCCTCTTTGTCACATCTCAAACCCATAAGAGTCAAAAGCATGAATTTTTTTCTGTGTTGACGTGAGTGGGTTGTTGAGGTGAGTTTGTGGTGGTTTTTTTTTTCTTAAATCAGAGTTGTGGTGGTGGCAGATGGTGGTTTGTTGATGTGGGTGGGTTGTTGAGGTGGGTTTGTGGTGGTGGTAGTGTTATTTATTTTATTTATTTTATATTTTTTAATTCAGAGTTTTGGTGGGCTAGTTGTGGTGGTGACAGTAGGTAGTGGGTGGCTGTGACCGGAGGAAGAGAGGGAGATAGAGAGAAAGAGAGAAAAGGATGAAGAATAAAAAAAAGAATAAAGAAAGACTATTTAAATGAAATGGTTCTAAAATCGAACCATTGATGTGGAGTAAGTTATAAAATGATAAGTTAAAATAAATAAACTTTTTGTGACGATAAAAAGCTAAAATTTTAGCTCCACTAGTGTGGATGCTAAACTGTGATAAAAGATTCGTGCCAAAATGATTTGCCTTAATGATAGAAAATATTGTTAATTCATGATAAGGTGAGATTCCATCACCTGATAGTTATGACAAATTATGCCAAAAATTTTTGTCATAGGTAAAAAATATTGTGAATTCATGTTAAGGTGGGATTCCACCATCTATAGTTATGACAAATAATGAGCTGTCTGTAACCGTAGAAAATGTATACATGAAGCTTTGCAGCAGAGTAATGCTTAGGACACAATTTTGTGTATAATTTTGTACCATAATTCACCATGAGGCAAGTTGTGAGCGGTGAAAGTATGTTTTCACGTGGTCCACTATTGTACATTTACCAATCATAACTCACCACGTGATGAGTTGTGGCACAAAATTCATGGTTTTAAAAACCGAACCGGCCGGTTCAACCGAGAACTGGACCTTAATCCTGTCCGATTATTAGTTAAAACCATGGTTTTAAAAACTGATATAGTGAAAGAACCGAAAAAGGGACGGATTATCGGTTTTCTGGTCAGACTGAGATCTGACCGATGGTCGAACCAACGACGTCATAAATAATTTAATTAATAATTATAAAAACGTGATGAGTTGTGGCACAAAATTTATGGTTTTAAAAATCGGACCGGTCGGTTCAACTGAGAACTGGACCTTAATCTGATCCGATTATTAGTTAAAACCATGGTTTTAAAAACCAATACAGTGAAAGAATCGAAAACGGGACAGATTATCGGTTTTCTGGTCGGACCGAAATTCGATCGATGGTTAAACCGGTAACGTCATAAATAATTTAATTAATAATTATAAAAATAAATAAATAATTTTATACTTGGTCATTTAACTAAAAAATTAAATAATAGTAAAAATCAAACTTTAATTTACCAACTTTTAGACACCACCTAACACAATTCAACCAAAAAAAAAAAAAAAAAAATATTGATATACAAGCACCTACAACCCACTATAAAATATTTTAGTTATTTTTTAACCTTTCGAATAATAAAAAGCAAGTGCACCAATAGCTAATAATACCATTGTCCACTTGATATTTTTTTTCCTCCCCACATTCTACACGTTAATACTTAGGGTTCGTTTGGATTGAATTTATTGTTGCTGTAACTGAAAACTGAAAAAACTGTAGCAAAATAATTTTTAAATGTGTGAAAAGTACCGTGAGATCAATTTTTAATATTTTTAATGTGTAAACAGTGCTACTACAGTACGTGAACAGTATTACTACAGTGCATGAATAGTTATTTTTGCTTCTGCACAGTAAATTTACTGTTTATGCATAAAAAAAAAAAAAACAGAAACGTGAAATGAAAACGTGGACGTTGATTTCAGCTGAAACCAAACGCTCACTTAATATCTAAAAAAAAAAAAAAAAAACCTAAGCTTGAAATCTATTCAAACCACTGCCACACGTTAGCTCAAAAAAAAGAACTATCACATATTTTGAAATCTATTCAAATTTTAGAGGGTGTTTGGTCATTGATTTCAAAACATATTGTTTAGTGTTTAAACACTAAACAATATTGTTCAAAAACAAAAAAAAATATGTTTGGTAGACCATTCCGGAACAGGGGTGTTTAAAAAATATTGCTCAAAACATATGTTTAAAACAATAGTTTTTGAAATCACCTTGGGACTGATTTTGAACAACAAAAACTATTGCTGAGTGGCACTTTTGTAATTAAGTTGAACAGTACCGGTCAGCTTTTTCACCCACACAGACACAACTCCGCAGCATTTAAACAATATTTTATATTTTTTTTGTACTTTGCTGATTTAAAAAATATTTATTTTGTACTTTGTTCAGCTTTTTTTACCATTTAACACACACATACCAAACACATATTTTATGTTTTTGAATACTGAAACATGTTATTTAAACCATGATACCAAACACATTTTTTTGTTTTATAAACACTAAAAACATGTATTTCAATAACACTTTTTAAACTACAATTTTCATATCTTTTTAAACAATAATTTTTGAACTCTATAACCAAACGGGCCCTAAACCACTGCCACACGTTTGGTTCAAGTTCCAACAAAACTAAGTTTGACCTTTTGTATCTCAAACTCCATCAGTGTTGCTGAAGTGAAGTGTTCTCACGCATTGGTCACTTTTTGTTTTTTATATCTCTTTCTTCAAAACTCTCTCTCTCTCTCTCTCTCTCGTGAAATGAGCATGTGCAAGAGGCAAGAGCAACGAAAAAAAGGCCTCAACTGAAGCGTCAGATCATTACAAATCTGCTTAACAAATATAGGAAATCTAATTTTTATTTTTTTTCTTTAGAGCAAAAGATAAGTAAAGTAAATATGATATTTTTAGATTACTGTAGATATCTTAGATTTCACCACTTCATACATGAGAGGACATTTTCAAAATCAAATCCTATCTTCTTAAATTTGAAACAAGATCTCTCTTTTTATTTATTTATTTATTTTTGGGTTAAAACACAACAGCTGAAGAAGTGCTAAAGAAAAAAAAAATCAGATTTCCTGTATTTGTTAAGCAGATTTGTAATGATGATGCTTCGGTTGAGGTGCCTCTTGCACATGCTCATTTCACGAGGAAGAGAGAGAGAGTTTTGAAGAAAGAGATGAAAAACAAAAAGTGACCAATGCGTGAGAACACTTCACTTCAACAACACTGATGGAGTTTGAGATACATAAGGTCAAACTTAGTGTTGTTGGAACTTGAACCAAACGTGTGGCACTGGTTTAAGATTTGAATAGATTTCAAAATGTGTGGTAGTTCTTTTTTTTTGAGCTAACGTGTGGCAGTGGTTTGAATAGATTTCAAGCTTTGTTTGTTTTTGGTTTTTTATTTTTATTTTTTGGAGATATTGTTCGGTCCTAGAGTTTAAAAATTATTGTTTAAGAAGATGTGAAAATTATAATTTAAAAAGTGTTATTGAAATACGTGTTTTTAGTGTTTATAAAACAAAAAAATGTGTTTGGTATCATGGTTTAAATAATATGTTTCAGTATTTAAAAATATAAAATATATATTTGGTATGTGTGTGTTAGATTGTAAAAAAAGAAGCAGAGCAAAGTACAAAATAAATATTTTTTAAATCAGGAGATAGACCCTTGTTTATTCTGCATGAAGAGATGAGAGGAAGGGAGGAGACAGTTTTTTTTAAAAAAACTGACCAGGTGGGCCCATAATAGTGTTCAACCTAATTATGGAAGTGCCACTCAACACTAGACATGGCAATGAACATTAGACATGGCAATACGGGTCAGAAATTTCTAACCTGATCCTACCAGAAAAATACCTAACTTGAACCCAAATTTTTTGAATCGAAATAAAAACGGATTGACTCGTGACCCGACCCGATTTTTTACAGGTCAATCCAACCCGACCTGACCTATATAACCCATGACCCGACCTGTTAAAAAATTCACTAAAAAAAAAAACTAAATTGTACTAAGTGCATAAAGCACCAAGTATCAAAACTAGTAATAAATGATATATTATGAATATAAAGTTATAAACAATTAACCAATAAGAAGAGGCAAGAGCTAAGCTTCAGCCTTCAATGCTTGACAGGGATCAACGGGAGACAAGACAACACAACATGTTAAACAAGGCTATCACAACCATTTAAAAAATAAAATAAAATAAAATAAAATAAATCTCATTCAATGCTTGCTAGCTATAGTCCATGTCCATTGTCCAAAGCCAAAGCACAAAATGCACAAAATGCACAAATGCACAGCACAATACAAACCTGAAAGCTTCCTCACACCTCAGTTGAACGTGGAAGCTATATTTTGTACTAAAAGCTGGCAATATAAATTTGAAGGAAATTTAATTTTTTTTTAATCATAATTATACAATTTTAATTCTTTATTATTTTGTTTTCATGATACATTAAGTTATATTAAAATATTATATTGTAGATGAAGATGTTGACGAAATTAGCCAACTTGAGCTACAATTTACAAGTATGAATATTTGCAATGTTGAATCTACTACCAATGTTGTGTAGATTAAGATTGAGATGTAATTTTTATAAAATATTTACTTATTCTTCTTTATTTAATATGTTATATTTATTTTTAAATATTTTTTTATTTAGTTTATCTTTCTAAGTAATCTAACTTTACTATTATTTTAAATGCAACAGGAACATGTGCACTTAAGAAGACCGATAACTTGTTACTTTGCTGGCTTACTTGTTTTGTTTGTTTTAAGATTTATCTCTTTTTGAAGATGTAAACTTGTAATATGCATTTTGACAATGAACTATTAACATCGAATACTTTTTCCATCATGAATTTATGACTATAAATAATTTTTATCATGCTCAAAATTGTTAGAATTGGAAGGATATTAACAAGTGGCATTAAGTACAATTCATTTGCTTAATTGATTTTATTCATTATTTCCAAATAAGTTGTCATTGATTTGTTTTTGTAATTGAAAAAAAAAAAAACTTGTTTGAAAAATACGGGTCAACCCGACTCAATCCGCAACCCAATTGACTAGCAAACCTGATTGATCCGACCCGCCCGTTTTGCCACGTCTACTGAACATTAGTTTTTGTTGTTAAAACTAAGCCCGGAGGTGATTTCCAAAACCATTATTTTAAACATATGTTTTGAACAGTGTTTTTCAAACAGCCCTGTTGCGGAATGGTCCACCAAACGCATTTTTTTGTTTTTGGACACTAGTGTTCAATGTTTAAACACTGAACACTATGTTTTGAAATCAGTGACCAAATGCCCTCTAAGTATTAACGTGTAGAATGTGAGGAGAGAAAAAAAATCAAGTGGACAATAATATTACTACCCACATTAATGCTCACTGCCCACTCCAGGCCACTCACAAGGATTACCCGTGGAAGTGTTTCTTTTTGTTTGGGATCTGGAACCTTTGGCTGCAGCGCAACCGTAAGGCCTTTAAACAGCAGGAAGCAAACCACAACCTTGTCCAGGCCGTGGAGATGCAAGTTAGGGAGTTCTTTTACTGTGTGGCAAACCAGGAGGAGATAAAGAACAAAATAGTTAAGCAAGTTAGATGGACCAAGCCTGAGTTGGGGTGGATCAAGCTGAATACGGATGGCTCATTTAGTAAAGAGGGTGCTTCATCGGGTTGTGGTGGCTTGCTCAGGGATAGTAATGGGCTATGGATTAGGGGGTTTGCAAAGGCAATGATGGTCAGTTCTAGTATAGCAGCCGAAATGTGGGCGCTTAGGGAGGGGCTCACTCTTTGTGTGGATTTGAAAACCCAGGCAGTAGAGATCGAACTTGATGCAACTGCAGCAATATCTTTTATCTCTGGTGATAGCAACTCTAATGGGGACCTCTCGGGTCTTATTGATGATTGCAGGTACCTGTTGCTGCAACTGCCTCAAGTTAGGATACTTCATTGCTACCGTGAGGCAAACGCTTGCGCTGACGCTTTGGCTCGGATGGGAGCTGCTGGTGATGGTGGAGATTGTCCTTTTGTTTCCCCTCCCCATACTGTTATCCCTTTTTTGAATTTTGATTTCCTGGGCAAGCACCGTGATAGGCTTGGCCCCTCTGTTTGTAGAACTTTTATTTCTTAATACAATTGCTCCGTTATTCACCAAAAAAAAAAAAAAATATTACTACCTATTGGTGTACTTACTTTTTATTATTTGAAAGTTTAAAAAATAACTAAAATATTTTATAGTGGATTGTGGGTGCTTGTATATCAGTATATGTTTTTTTTGTTTTTGTTTTAGTTGAATTGTGTTAAGGGGTGTCTAAAAGTTGGTAAATTAAAATATAATTTTTACTATTATTTATTTTATCGTCCAAAAACTGGTCATCTATCCCTTTTTTGGTTTTTTTATTGTATCGATTTTTAAAACTGGGACAAAATTATATATTTTTATGTGTTTAGAGTATTGCTTGAATTTTTTATATTAAAAAGTAAGAAAGAGAAAGAAAAATAGGGCTTCGCAGGTGATCATTGTCCTAAAAATAGGGCTTCATCATTGTCCTAAAAATAAGGCTTCACAGGTGCATTATTTCTGTACGTTCCTAAAGCATTCTCCTTCTCCGACCGTGTTACTGTCCTTGGATTTCTTCTTCTTCTTCCATATCTTTCCTCTAAACCTTCATCTACCCAAAACTCATAGCATGGCACGAGTTTCATCCTTGGTTTATTTGGCATTTTTCTTCACATTTTACTCCATGTTTCAAGTTGCAGAGTCTGCTTCTCAAGCCAACGGTTTGATAGAATGGAAATCAACACTCGATGCTCGAAGCCAACAAGTTCTCTCTTCTTGGACAATTGCTCCAAATAATAGTAGCCAATGCAACTGGTTGGGCGTTCTTTGCCATCGTGGTCATAGCATCACTGTAATAAACCTTACCAGCTTAAGCTTACGAGGTAATCTTGACAAATTTCCCTTCTCCTCTTTATCTACTCTTGCATATCTCAAACTTAATATGAACCATCTTTTTGGCACCATCCCACCACATATAGGTAACCTTACCCATAAATTACTTTTTCTTGATTTGTCATCCAATTACCTATCTGGTGCAATCCCACAAGAATTTGGTAGGTTAACAAACGTTAAAAAGGTGCTTCTCCATGATAATCTGTTAAATGGTTCCATTCCGATTTCTGTTGCTAATATGAGTAATTTAGGTTACTTCTATGTGCAAAAGAATGACTTCTCTGGTTCCATTCCTCCAGAAATTGGAAGCCTCCCTAACCTCATTGGCCTTGACTTGTCGTGGAATAGCCTAACAGGTCCAATCCCTTCCACCTTTGGGAACCTTACAAGATGTACATTAGTACATTTATTCTGCAATTTTCTTTCAGGCCCAATTCCACGTGAAGTCAGCAACATGAAATCTTTGATTAGCTTAAGTGTTGAAAACAATAGCCTTTCCGGTTCAATTCCAGCTTCCGTAGGTTCTCTTGGCCAACTTAAACTTTTCCATGTCAACACAAATAATCTTTCTGGCAGTATTCCTGAGGAGCTAGGAAATTTAATTTCTTTGAAACGATTACAACTACATGAAAATAAACTTACTGGACTAGTGCCCGCTTCAATTGGAAAGTTGAAGAATTTGGAAACTTTATTTCTTCGTGATAATCAATTGTTTGGCACAATTCCTCAAGAGTTTGGAAACTTGGTGAAGTTAATTGCATTGATAATCGACATGAACTACTTCACTGGTTCATTGCCTCAAAATATCTGCCATGGTGGATTACTTCGAAAGTTTACTGCAAGCCACAACCAATTCAGTGGTCAAATACCCAAAAGCTTGCTAAATTGCTCTGCCTTGTTGAGGTTACGATTGAATGGAAATAAATTGAGCGGAAATCTATCTGAAGTTTTTGGTGCCTACCCACGGCTCAATTTCATTGATCTTAGCCATAATAATTTGT
Source organism: Quercus mongolica (assembly GCA_011696235.1). Taxonomy (NCBI): domain Eukaryota; kingdom Viridiplantae; phylum Streptophyta; class Magnoliopsida; order Fagales; family Fagaceae; genus Quercus; species Quercus mongolica. The sequence continues at coordinate 46,549,900 of CM022241.1, read as the reverse complement.
TTGGTGAAATCTCCAGCAACTGGGCAAGTTGTCCGAAGCTAAATACGCTCCTTATTGCGTATAACAACATCACTGGCACCATACCGGCAATTATAGGAAACTCAACCCAATTAGGTGTACTTGACTTGTCTTGGAATAGATTGGTTGGGGAAATTCCTAAGCAACTTGGGAAGTTGACATCCCTTTCCATGCTGCTATTGAATGGCAATCAACTTTCTGGTATCATTCCACAAGAATTAGGAGCTTTAACCAATCTTCTCTTTTTGGACTTGTCTGCCAATATGTTCAGCCAGCCAATACCGGGATGTTTGGGTAATTTGTCACAACTTATTTACTTGAACTTGAGTTACAATAAGTTCAATCAAAATATTCCTGATCAGCTAGTACAGTTTGTACAATTATCTCAGCTAGATTTGAGTCACAACTGTCTTGGAGGGGAAATTCCAAGCAGTATATACAATTTGAGAAACTTAGTGATGCTAAACATCTCCCACAACAACATCTCTGGTGAAATTCCTTCTTCTTTTGAAAATATGAAGGCGTTAATGTATGTTGATGTCTCATTCAATCAATTGCAAGGCCCTATTCCCAACAGTGCAGTATTTCTACTTGCTCCCATTGAAGCATTGGAGGGGAATAAAGGATTATGTGGCAATCAAATAGGGCTGACACAGTGCAGCCGTGCCTCCAAGAAACACCATCATGTTTTGGCAAGTAGAACTGCTGTCTTTATTTTTGGTCCTTTGGGAGTTGTATCATTCATTTTAATTGTAATTTACTTGATCTCTAGAAGAAAAAAATACTCACAAGGTGAACAAATAATAGAAGAAGGTGAGATTCACCAACAAGGTGAAGTTCTCGAAGATGACCTCTTCATTCAATCTTCTACTGAAGGAAAAAAATTGTTTGAAGAAATAATTCAAGTCACGGAGGATTTTCATAACAAATTTCGCATTGGTATTGGAGGAGAAGGGAGTGTATACAAAGTGCAGTTGGAATCAATTGGCGATGTAGCTGTTAAGAAACTCCATGCCTTGCCTGATGGTAGAGGATATGACAAAGAAAGTTTAAAGGAGCTACAAGCACTGGAGGGAACCGGACATCGAAATATTGTAAAGCTTTATGGTTATTGCATACATAGAAGGGTCTCATTTTTCATATATGAGTACTTTGAAAAGGGAAGCTTGGCAAATGTGTTGAGGAATGAAGACACTGCTAGAGGCCTAAATTGGTCTAGCCGGTTTAAAGTCATCAAAGGTGTGGCTGCAGCGCTATCTTATATGCACCATGATTGCAAAAAGCAATTTATCCATCGTGATATAAATAGCAAAAATATTCTGTTGGATGATGAATATGAGCCCCATATATCAGATTTCGGGCTAGCCAGACTTGTGGATTTTAATACCCCATATGAGACACGATGTGCAGGCACACCTGGATACATTCCTCCTGGTAATATAGTTCTTATTTTCTTGAAGTAACATAGGGCTTAGATTATAACTAATGTTGGATTGTTGTCTTTGTCCTTGCAGAATGTGTTGGAACAATGATTTTGACTCCAAAAGTTGATGTCTATTGTTTTGGAGTTCTAATACTCGAACTCATTCATGGCGAGTATTTAGATGATATGGTTTCATCATGTCAGAAGAAGGAATCAAATTGGTCATTTGATTTTTCAAAAAAACAAAAAAGGAAATATTCATTTGCTGATGAAGATGTGTTGGACCAGCGCCCTTCAGCTCCCACAGAACTAGAAAAGTTGAAGCTTGCAAATGCCTATAAATTGGCAAGACGCTGTGTAAAAAAAGAACCGGATGGAAGGCCAACAATGAAAGACGTTTTTAAGAATATTAGCCAAGAATACAACTCTAGTTGGACATTGTCAGACAATGCATCTTCCAGTAGGACATTATCGGATAACTAGTAAGTTGATGAATCAATTTAACTGCAATTTGTTATTCTTCTGATTTTTTGTGTTGTGCTCCATGGATAAGCTTTGAATATGGTAAGAGGCACTTTTGTACATTTTTGTGTTCAATTATAGATATTTCTCACCTATTACATTGAACTCCAATAGTTGAAGCTCCATTTGTAATTATTTTTGATTTTTTAAGATCCAAAAATCTTTAGGGTAGGTATTCTTTTTTTTCTCTGTTAACCTCCTATTATGTTTTATGGTTCTGATCGTGTAGTTTCTTTATTTATTTTTTCTCATTTCATTCAGGGAACAGAACCATGAAGCTTTATACAATGTTACAATCCAGGATTTCCTTAAGCAAGATGATCTCATCTAGAAACTCCTAGCCATAATCATCACCATCAGGTAAAAGATGGGGTTTCTTATCTCTTAAGAGCTATACTACCACTTGGGTTTCTTAACAGAATATATTCTGAGATCACTCAATTTAAAAAGGTTTTTATTACTTTGAAGATATTTCCATTTGATTTGTTTTCATTGAGGTGAACTTTGACCAAGGCTTGAACACATTTGCAGGCTTTTGGGGATTTCACCACCAGGACCAGGGTAATTGCTGTTTGAAGTAGACTTTTGAAGTGATCCACCTTGGAAAATCTGCTGAGGAAAATAACCTGTGAGGCAGTTTGTTCATTGCCAGCAGAGCTAATCTCAACAGTTATTCAAACACTGAGGAATGGAACCAGAGTATATTTTGAAATCACTCAATATAAACAGGTTTTTATTACTTTGAAGCTTGAATCTGTGAAACTTTACCTCTCACGATGACTGATTCCATGAAATTTTAGGTCAATTGAGTCACACACTTGAAAGGAAAAGAGTTGAAAATAGATGATAAATTTTATGTTCTGATCATGTAGTTTCTTTATTTATTTTTTCTCATTTCATGAACAGAACCATGAAGCTTTATACAATGTTACAATCCAGGATTTCCTTAAGCAAGATGATCTCATCTAGAAACTCCTAGCCATAATCATCACCATCAGGTAAAAGATGGGGTTTCTTAACTCTTAAGAGCTTTACTACCACTTGGGTTTCTTAACAGAATATATTTTGAGATCACTTAATTTAAAAAGGTTTTTACTACTCTGAAGATATTTCCATCTGATTTGTTTTCATCGAGGTGAACTTTGACCAAGGCTTGAACACATTTGCAGGCTTTTGGGGATTTCACCACCAGGACCAGGGTAATTGCTGCTTGAAGTAGACTTTTGAAGTGATCCACCTTGGAAAATCTGCTGAGGAAAATAACCTGTGAGGTAGTTTGTTCATTGCCAGCAGAGCCAATCTCAACAGTTATTCAAACATTGAGGAATGGAACCAGAATATATTTTGAAATCACTCAATATAAACAGGTTTTTATTACTTTGAAGCTTGAATCTGTGAAACTTTACCTCTCACGATGACTGATTCCATGAAATTTTAGGTCAATTGAGTCACACACTTGAAAGGAAAAGAGTTGAAAATAGATGATAAATTTTATGGTTCTGATCATGTAGTTTCTTTATTTATTTTTTCTCATTTCATTCAGGGAGCAGAACCATGAAGCTTTATACAATGTTACAATCCAGGATTTCCTTAAGCAAGATGATCTCATCTAGAAACTCCTAGCCATAATCATCACCATCAGGTAAAAGATGGGGTTTCTTAACTCTTAAGAGCTATACTACCACTTGGGTTTCTTAACAGAATATATTTTGAGATCACTCAATTTAAAAAGGTTTTTACTACTCTGAAGATATTTCCATCTGATTTGTTTTCATCGAGGTGAACTTCAATAGATAATCCAACAAGGCAATAGATGAGGGATGTAAAAGATTAAAAGAATTGGTCTGTTACTCTAGACCTCTTTTTGTGGTCTGTTCTTGTAATTTCATCCATTTGTCAAATTAGCTGTTTATATTGATAATTGAAAGCCACTAATTATTTCTCTTCAATCTACATAGCTGTTTAGTTTACTGATAATTTTCAACAATGTGTTTAATGATGGGAAGAAGCCTGGAAGTAACTTCTATCAAAGTAACAATTAGTCAATTATCAGTGATTCTAGTTAATGATTTTTATAAGAGCCTAATGGAACATCTTCAATCCATTTCTGTTCTATATAAGTAAGCATGTACGGATAATGGATGGGTGTTAATATTTGTGATTGTTATGTATGTATGTATGAATATATATGTGTTTGATTTATAAACACACACACACACGCACACACGCACGCACATATACATATATATATACATATAATTATATATACCTGTATAGCATTATATTTATAGCTAAATTACTGCCCTAGTTTGAACTGCGTAAATTATACTCCTTATACATTGACAACTGTGAAAACTAGGTATATTTGGCCTTCAATTATCTTCTATAAGGGTATCTCTGTAAAAGAGATGGTGAATGATCTCTAAGTATAAGTGTCAACAACTACACTCACTATCACTAAGGAAATGCTGATATTAGTTCCAATTTCATCAATGGTTCGACACTAAATCAACATTTATAATAATTAACTTCCATGTTTTGTTTAGTGTGTACTCTGATACAATAAATCTTAGGTTTAAACCAAGCTAAGAGCACTTGATAACATTTTTCTAAAACCCAAGTGAAAATGTCACTTTATTGAGAAATTGATGCTGAATATATGTGTTTGATTTAGAAGTTGAAATCATGTTGCTCTTTCTTATGTTCAGATATTTGATCAGCTAAAGAGCCGTTTCTCCTCATTCATGATGATCTCTACCTCAAATATGTGAGAAAATTATAAAAGCAGCATATGATCCACATATATCTGGTATCTATCTTCATATTAAAACCTTGAGTTGTGGCTGGGGCAAGGTTGAAGAAATCCGACAGGCATATATTGGATTTCAAGAAATCAGGTAGTATCATCATGCTATTTATTTTTCTCATAATACTTTGTATATGTTCTGTATTAAGTTAAATACAACTGTTTATCTTTCCCTGTCTTATGCAATCTTTCTGAACTCACGACTTGACCCTCCATCGATTCAAGTGATATGCCATTTTTTATGTGTATGCATGCACCTGAAGAGCTTGGCCATTTGTTTTTTAATTCATAAGCCATACATGCACCCAATGGTTCTTTAATTGATGATCTCACCTTTACCCTTGACCCTTGACCCTTGACCTTATCTGCAATTTTACTATTACTAGGAGTGGAGGTGCCATTTGAGCTAGAACTCATTAGGAAAGAGGTTGACGTATTGTTTGTGTGCACATATATTTTTGTAATTGGTAAATTCACATGCTCCTCAACCACCTCACCCTACACCCATTCTTACAGGAGAAAGATGTACTATTTGATCTTATTGTCTCTATGCACCTATATGATGGGCAAATTATCTTCTTTGGACGTTCAGGGCACCGCTTCTTTTGAATTAGCTATTTCAGTTAGATCTTGTTGTCTCTATGCACCTATATGACAGGCACTTTCTATGTTCTCACATGAATGTCAAAATTAAATGGGAAAATACTTAGGAGCACTAGGACGTTGTCTCCTTAGTGCACCATTGACTTGCTTATATTACCGAACTCTGTTTCAGAATTTTTATGCAGTAAATTTTTTCTAAATTTAAAAATTGCTTGACTATTTCCTGAGATTCATATGTCAAAATGAGATGTTCCTATTAGATAGCATTTGAAATGATTCAAACAGAGCTTCAAAATCCATATTTGCAAGTTGCATGAAATCCCATCTCAAGGAATTGGTGATCCTCTCTGGTAATTAGAGTTGTGAAGTTTTGTTAATTACATAATTTAATCATTCAAAGATTACATTTTATATTAGTTGTGGTTAATCCTGAGTGCTCACATGTGCATCTTATAGATGGTTGTAAGATAAGTGCTTAGTCTAATGCTCTTGCATGAGTTTTTTAATGAAACACATAAAAATTTCATTCCTAATTTTCCAATTATTAAAAATTGTAGTCTGAGCTATCTCATGCCTCTAATTGTATTATTTGATGGAGAATTCCAAAAATTTTGTTCTGTAGGTGTCTTTGAGAATGTAGGAATTGAGCCAGAAGTGGAAACGATTGGCAAATACAAAAGTGCTGGGGATCAGCTTACACGGAAAACGATGTCTGAAGAAAATTGTGAGATATTGACTGCATTGCTCGATAACTTCTATGGGAATTGGCTGGATAAAGTTTCTTCTGCAAAAGGTTCCATTGCATCTGATATTCTGATTCTTCAATCTTCAAGTATTAAATAAACTCACTGGCTTCTACGCATTCTATAGGAAAGATAAGGGAAGATCTTGAGGACTTCATTAATGAAGGTGTTTACCAAGTAGAAAAGCTGAAAGAAGAGGGCTGGATAACAAACATATGCTATGATGTTGAGGTGCAGAATTCTACTCCTTTGGCTTAAAAGTCAGGGTTTGAAGTATATGAGGAAGAATCAATATCTGCTACTGCACCTATCAAGAATTTTTAAGGATATTTGGGTGGTGAGATGACATTTTCATTTAGTTTTTGGTCTACAAGATTTAATGACATTATAGTTACAGCCAGTTGAAAGGGTTTTCTAAAACTCGGAGTCCCTTCTTGCTTCTTCAAATAAGTTATGGTAAAGCTTCTAATGCATAGTAATTATCAAGTCTAAATGGATTCTGCTAGATTTCAGATATATATATGCATCACATTGCTGTTAGATTAAATCATATGTTGGCCAGTAATACCAGTTCAATAGTTTCTGTTGAAGTGTATAGTGTGACAGCCACCGGTAATTAGGATTTAGGAGTGGTTGGTGTCGTTGAAACTATAAGGCTTTTTTTTTAACCCCACTTGATTGATATGATGATTTCAGGTGGTTTTTGGTAAGGATTAGGATAAACAGATCCTGACGGTTGATTATGGTAGTTGATTTACTATGGGAGTCATTGTTGGCAAATTGACTACCCCTTTTTCCCAATTAAAGCTGTCATTTTCTTTTATTTAAAAGAAATATTCCTGTTACTTTATGTTGGTTAGACATCTAATCTTTTAGATTTTCCATCCAATTGTATTTGAATGCTGTATTATATTCTGACAAATAAAAAGTGATTTCAACATCGTGCTGTTTTAGCTTTTAAATTTTTTTGAGTGAATACTAGCCAAGGGGCAATTTTATGATTTAAATTTCTCAATAAGTTGTCTGAGGAATAATTATTATGTTATTCATTTACATATATACCATGCGACTCTTTTTTTTTTTTTTTTTTTTTTTTTTTTTTTTTCTATGATGTGTATCCATTATTAATGATTTAGATTTCCACTGTGAGGTGCATTGAGGTTTTTGTCTACAGGAATTCATAACTCTCTTAGGCTGCGTTTGAATTGACTTCAAACTGATTCCGGAAATGATTTTTCGGAAAATGGGGGTGTTTGGCTGTTACTTCAAATTTGGTCAAACTGAAAAGCATTTCCAGTTGACCGAATTTGAGAGCCAAAACAACTGAAATGATTTTCCGTTTCTATTTTCACTTCAAAGTACTTCTGGCCTTGGAAAATAGAAGAGAGAGAGAGAGAGAGAGAGAGAGACAGAATCGATTGCGACATCACCGGCTGGCGCAGTAGCGCCGATCGTGACATCACTGTCCGCCGACATCACCGGCTGGCATGGTAGCGCCGATCGCGATCTCCGCTTTGATCTTCGTGCAATCGTGATCGCGATCAACGCATCGCGCGAAGCGCCGACCGCTCCGATCGCGATCGCGCCGATCGCGATCTCTCTGATCGCGATCTCGCCTTCGTTTGTCCGGATTTGATGATTTTTTTCTGGGTTTTGTTTGTGTTTTGAGGAATAAATGATATTATATAATCGTTTGGTAACCAAAAATATGTAAGAAAATGTGAGCAACAAGTAGAAAATGTGTTTTTCTATGGTATTTTCAAGAACACAACCAAACATCAGAAAATATTTTCTGAAACATTTTTTCAAATGCAACCAAACACATGAAAACATTTTCCTTTCCGGAAAATAGCATTTCCGGAAAATAGAATATTTTCCGGAAATACTTTTTACACGAACCAAACGCAGCCTTAGAGCTAACTTTTGTTGTGTCACACATTGTGACATTCGCAATCATTGTCATCTAATCTGTTTTGTATCAGTGTTATATGAAAATGTTCATTTTTCTGTGTGACCTGTGATGAATCTTAGAGTTCCATTGGTTTGATCGCTTAAATGTTAAAAGATGTGAAATATTAACATTTATAAGTTTTTTTTTTTTTTTTTTTTTTTTTTTTTTTTTTTTTTCATGTTAACTTACAGAAATTACTCTGGAGTTACTGAGTTAGGAAATGGACTCTTGGTTTATCTGGCAGTAAAGATCAAATAGCTGTAATCAGAGCCTCAGGGAGCATTAGTCGTGTATGAAGTCCATAAAGCTTCTCTAGTTCAGGCATTATTGGGGAGAAGTTCATTGAGAAGATTCGTAGTGTGAAAGGTAATACTTTATTTTATAATTCCGCTTTGCCTTGATCTAATGTTCTTTTTCTTACTGTGGAGTCATGATCAACTTGCTCTTAAGATGTGACCTTGCCTTTTGAGATGGTGGCATGCCAATTATGTTCATGTTAACAGTTGTAACATATGTGTGTTAAGTAAACACCATGTGGTGGTTTGTCCTTATCCCATGTTATATGTTGTGGAGACACGGGGAGCCATTTGAAGATGCAATCAAAGAAAAACTTATAGATTTGCTACTTGACTGTTGAAGACCTCTGGCAAGATATCTAAAAAACTGATAATGTAAAATAATTCAAAGATTATAGTGAATTAGTGCTATTCAATTGATGGTAACATCTCTATGCATCCACAACATTCATCTATTATTCTTGAGGTCTAAGAACAAAAAAAATGAAATCTACAAGGATCATGTTTAATCTACTTGGGAATTGCTTAATTTGAAATTAATGTCTGTATTCTTGCTTAATGTTTTTAGATGCCTGGTATTTGCATAGTCATAAATTATTTTTCCAGTCATGTTGGCTTTTTTTCCTTTTCGTCACCCCCAGAGTCTAAAAGATATAAGGCAGCAATCATCTGAATTGACAGCCCTGGAGTTGATACTCTCGCTTCTGTTTTGTTAGTGTTGGTATATTTTACCTCTATTCATGAACTAAGATAAGCCATTTTGTTGGCAAGTTACCTATATGCAAGACCTTTCTCCTCTGTAGCACCCACTGAAATTAATTAAATATTATTATTATATTTTTTTTTTCAAAAGTAACTATCATACTGTAAGTTGTAACTACCATAAAACATAAGAGTAGACACGTTAAAAATCCACTTGTTTTATATCAACTCCAAAATAATACAATGGGAAAACTTGATACAAAGCTGTCCTCTCCTTGTCTAGCCAACATCTACTGAAAGCTTCTCAAACAAGAATAGAGAAAAGCTGCAAATGTGGATTGCCATGCCTAAGGCCTATCAAACTGTTGAAGAGTGACGGTAGTTTTGCTCACAAGATCTTTTTTTTTTGGACTTAATATCTTTTTATTGGATGTGATTTTGACAAATCCACTATTAGATTACTTTTTCTTCTTATATATGCTTGAAAAATTTCTAAAAGATCAAAAATCAATAGTTATGTCATTAATCAAATGTTTAAATTTTAAGTTTTTGGGGTCTAAAATTATACATAAAAAATAAGTTTATAGATCGAAAAGTAAATATTGTCCAATTGACACAAAATTTGACATGCATTTTAAGAAAGATTGCACTAAAAACAAATAACATACAGCAAATGAAGGCTAGGAGCTGTCCTAGGAATAGCTCAGTATAGAAGTCTACTTCTCTCCCCATGAAGGCCCGGCTACCTTGAATTAGCCATAAACGAGGCTTGGCTACCTTGGATTGGTCATCAAATTTTGTTTCTTCTTGTTTTTTTTGTTGTTATGGGAGGTTTCATTTTCTTCTTTGTGGAATAAAGAACTTTTGAATTTGCTGTTGAAGGAGGTATTTTTTCTTAATGTTACATATTTTTGAGAGAAGTAGGGATTCTTTACGAGTGCAAAGTGTTTGCTAGCCATTGTTGTGGACCTCATGTCCAATGTACCCCCTAGACAATTCATGCGAACCTTTAGGGAAGGAGAAAAGGTTTTCATCCTGCAATTAGGTTCAAATGTGTTAAGAACAGAGGAGCTGAATAGTTGAATTCGAGGACAACTATGCCTCCAAGAACAGAGAAGAGATATGAACAGAGAATTAGAGAGAGGGAAAGGACATAGAATTGAGAGAATTGGAATTTAGAATGATTTTCTGATACCAGCTTCCTCCTTTCCAGACCTCTAAATCTCTAATACTCTCTCAATGCCTCACTCTCTAACTGCCTAACTGCCAAGCCAGCTGTTAACCAGCTGCCAATATTCTAACAACTAACCGTTATTAACTAACTCTTATTTGGTACCATCACTAATGTGAATACAGTGTATAACATCAACTAACCAATTACACTTATTATTCTAATACCAGAGTACATACTGGCAGCACTACTGGATGCCTACCACATCAGCTACTCCTGCATGCCTCATCAGCAACTTGTACACGCCCCTCACCAGCACCCCACATGCAGCACCACACGCCCCCACATGCCACAGCATACACATAGCTAAACATCACTACACACCTCACCTACTCGGTAACATATTCTCACTCAGTAGCATACTCCTGCATTCTAACAAAATGATCATGGCTCTTTCCTAATGATCTCAGAACTTTTGCATGGTTGTAGAAAAGGCTTCATTGTGGTGCCGGAAGAAAAAATGGGCAGTGGATGAGAGGTTTTGGATTTCATCTGTGAAAGTCCATTGTTCCAGAGTCACTTGCTGCCAAGCCTTCATCCCAGAATTTCTCTAGGCTTAAATAGACTGTCTTGTTACCAACAGATAGGTGCCGACAGAGTTATTCAATGGTCTAATGTTGAGCTAAATCAGTCTGACTCTTTGGAGGTTTGATGAGAAAACTATGGAGTTCAGTGAGTTTGCCATTATGCCTCGGGGTTTGCTTTATAGCTTGTTTGATAGTGATGTGGATGATAAGTTTGCTAGCTTGAAATATGTTGGTTTGGCTGATCTAATTTATGCTTTTAACGTAGACTACCATAAGAGATACCCTACTTGTTTTTGCGAGATTACTATTACTACTCAACAATCTGGTGGTGGCAAGTGCAAGTGGAGGAGAGTACCAACCTGTAACATGTCACCCACAATAACCCAAAAGGCATTGGGGTTAGCTGGGACACTAATCCACACATATTTTTCAACAAGAATATGGAGGCCAGCAACATCATTTGATGTAAGAAGGCTCAAGAGCTGAGGGTCGGAATGTTCTCCAAATCCAATATTATCATCTTTAGTAGTGGTTAGATAGTAATTGAACTGAGGAGTGAGTCACTCTACTCCCTGATTAGCCCACTGAAAATCGACTTGTCCTTGACATATAGCCCCTCTGCTATCAGCTCCAATAGCTCACATGTTAGATCCCTAATTGCTTGGACGTAATGATTTACAGTTAAACTGTTGTGTCATAAGACATCATATGCTCGCAGAGAAAAATTAATAGAATAAATGTAATGGGAAAGTGAGTGGGTGGGACTAGGGACCACATGATTTTTTGAAAGACCAATTGATTACTTACGTAGATATTTCTTAATTTTAATGCAATGAAATGAAAGCAATTTTATTTATAAAAAGAAGAAGAGAGATTGGCCTTGTCGGAGATCCTCTGTTCAAGATTGGGTTTGTTAAACCAATTCTTATCAAAAGTGTATTTTTAATTTTAGAATAAGGGTACTTCAGATAATTTGTTTTAAAATGCTTTCATCTCATTGTTTTTAGGGTTCTATTCTTTGTTTTTTTTTAGAAACCAGACTATTAATAGCCTGGGCTTTTATTCCACAAGAAAAACAACTCAATGAATGTCAAAGATTGTTTTTAGGGTTCTATTCTTGTGTTGTCATCAAACAAATCTATATCTATATATTACTAAAAGTTGATGCGTAACATTTAATGTTGTTATGCTCACGTTGAGTCACGTCAGCAGTCATGTCATTATCAATTATTTTTTTCCAATTTTTTATACAATTTTTTAACATTTAAAGTAAATAAAAAATTCTATTATATTACAATCAAAATATCATATTTAATTTATCTTATTTTTAACTATTCTTATTTATTATTAAATTTTCAATTTCATTTTAACTTTTTATATCCCCACTGTTTTCTACTTTAACTTTCTTCAACTTTTTTCATTCCATTTTAACTTTTCATATCTCAACTACTCTCAATATTACTATTATTCTATCTTTTTATCTTTCTTCATTTTTAACTCTTCTTATTCTATTTTTCCACACACAAAAGCCTCTCTCTCTCTCTCTCTCTCTCTCTCTCTCTCTATATATATATATATATATATATATATATACATACATTATTTTCTTCAGTTTTTGGTGTGTATATATATATATATATATATTTTATTTTAGAGTAATGGGTTGACCATCAAAACGTACTAATGCAACATTGAAAGTTTTATCAAATGCATCGCAGAAATCAATATTGGACTCTTAGAAGTTAGTCAGTTTGCTAAAATTGGAATTGATTGATAATCCAGCTTGATACCATTTAGTATTGTGTTTTATGTTGTTATCTTTTTTATTCTCATTGGTTGTTAATTGTTATATTATTGCATTATAAAGATAGTATATAAAAAATATAATATTATTTTATTACATAGCATAACTAAAATAATATGGTGTTTATTGCTATGCATTTCATTTTTACTATTTTTCTTCTCATCTTATTTTATTCAACATTTAAATTTAGCAACATCCTCCATATCATAATTATTTATATTTTGTCTCATTTTTTTTTTTAAATTAAACATGTAATATATTTTTTAAAATTCAATAAATAAAAATTGTTCTTATAAAGTCTTCTCATAAAATGTTACAATACATCAATGGAAAAATGAAATACAAAACAAATATCAATTTAGGAACACTCAATTAAAAAAAAAATAGAATAAAATTTTTTCTTATAAAGTATTCTCATAAAATGTTACAATGCATTAATAGAAAAAGAGAATACAAAACACATGCTATTTTAGAAATACTAAATTTATAATAATAATAATAATAATAATATCAAACCAAACATATCATAAAATAAACTAATAGTTATGGATATACTAATTTCAAGGCAGCAAAATGGAATAAAATAAAAATAAAACTAAAAATAAACATTACAGTATACATATTTAGTACATTAGAATTATCATCAAATTTGGGAAACAATAGGATGTTAGCGTAGAGAGAGATAGATTAGTAAAAGAAATCAAACGTCAATTAAATAAATTAATTAGTAACAGTTAATTGGAAAACAAAGAGGCTGACGGCTAAATTAGTAAAAAATTAATTAAAGATAACCTTACGGCTAAATGAGTAAAAAATTAATTAAAGATAACCTTTCGAATGTTATTAAAAACTTTACAATGCAAATAAATAAATCGTTAAATCCACTTAATTAAATCATATAATCAACAATTAATTACAATCATACAAAATTTAAACTTGAAACTAATCAAACTCTAATATAGAAAATCATATTATTATCAAAACTAAAAGGAAGACGTTCTTCAGTAATAATAGAAATATATAAGAAATAAAGATGAAAATTTTCAAAATCCTTTTTATGACATTTTATTTAACTTTATTTATAATTAATAATAATAAAAAAAATCCTTAAATGCTTATATTCTTCACACACCATGACTTTTAAAATCTAATGAAAGGTTCTAAGAATTTAACTCTCATTTAATGCCTCTATTATGAAAATCATGAGTCAGTAAAATATGATAATAGTAAGAAATATTATAAATGAGATTATGAAAAAACTAATTAGCCACTGTTATTATGGAATAAATGTATCTTTTTATGCATATAAGAAAATGAAATGTATAGAGTTTACTTATTAAGGTATATGTAAAGATTCACATTAAAAAAATATGTAAAGGTTTTTCTTTGAAAAAAAGAAGTATATGTAAGGTTTTTATTAACTTAAAAGACAATGAAAAACCAATTTTTAATTGTTACAACGGTCACTACTCTATAAATCACACAACACTATATTCAATATCCTAAACTGCAGAGTTAGACCATTTTAGATATGCACCACTATATTCAACTTATAAATTACAACTCAAATCAATCATACAACTACATAATCAAATCATGAATTACCTTCTGAATTATTGCTTGGAATTTTCACAATTATTGAAAGAAAATCACCAAATTTAATTTTTAGAAAACATCAAGACAAGGTGAATTTTAATTTTTTTTAACTTCCATAGAAAAAAATATTACCCACATTTTTTCAACCCTTATGGAAAAGAAGGTTTACATGTAGCGTGGAAAATGTGTTTGATTGACTTAGAGATGTAAAAATTAGTCACCGACTATGGTAGAAATAATGTTTCAAATCTTAAATATAACAATTCTACAATAATAAAAAATTATTTTGTGATAAATATGATTATGAAATGTATTACTTTTCATTAAATTAGTTCAAATTACAAAATAATAATAATAATGAGACCACCTTAAAAAATAATCACGTGCAATGCGCGAGTCTGCAACTAGTGAATAGTAATAAGTATTACATTACAACCTCTTATATTTCTTATAATACCTATTCCTATTTCTATGTAATCATCATTACAGTCTATCAAACATGCCCTTAACATGTTTGTCCCACTATGCTAGTTGGAAAATCACATTTTATCGTTCCTGCCTTTTAGGACCATCCATTCATTTATAAAAATTCACGTCTATTATCAATAGCAAATTAAATGATTTTAACCAAATTTCTCTATTCACCTATATTTTAATTAGACTATTTTTTTGAATAATCTATCCTAGTCTTTTGACTATTAATTTAACGTAGTTTAAAGTTTGGTTACAAAATTAGTTATTGTCTAAGGTTATAACTTCACTAAATATCTTTTTATTATATGTGAATTTTGACAAATCTACCATTAGATTATATATTTTTCTTATATTTCATGCTTGAAAAATTTTAGAAAATCAAAGATTAATAACTATATCATCAATTAATTGTTTAAATTGCAAGTTTTTGTAGTATAAAATAATGTATAAAAAATAAGTTTATAGGTCATAAATATCTGATTGACATAAAATTTGACATGTATTTAATTCAATTGTTTAATTTTCAAAATATATAGTAATGTTGATTTAAAAAAAAATAAAGTTGTAGCCTTAGACTATAACCAATTATATAGCCAAAATATATATCAATGTTAAAGGACTAATTTTAATGAAAAGATTAAAATTTCTTGCCATTGGTTTTCAACAAAGAAATTAAATCTAAGGATGCAAGCTCCAATTTTTACTTCAAAAGCTTATAGGATGGGGGAACAAAATTAGTGGCGAAGTCAGGATTTTAGTTAATGGGGGCAAAATGAAAATAAAGAGTTGAAGACAAAATGAATTTCAATTTTTTAAATTAGTATAATTTAAAAAAATACTAAACTAATTAAACAAAAAATTTGATGAATGTATAAAATATAATATAAATGTTAAGTTGTTTTTTTTTGATTTAGTATAAATGTTGTACTTAAGATGCTTCATAGGTGACAATATTTTTCAAACAAGTAAAAGATTTAAATAAAACAATCAATATATAGTCATTATTATACGAAGTTAAGATCTCTAGATATAAGATATCAAATAAATCATTTTATTACTTATAAGTAAAAAGAAAAATAAATTAACGTAGAAGCTTTAAAGTATGATTATATACTAAATTTTTTCAAACGTTCTCTAATATGACTTGATTTGTTTTTGTTTTTGTTTTTTTGTTGTTGTTGTTGTTTTTTTTTTTGTTTTTTTGTTTTTGTTTTTTGTTTTTGTTTTTTGTTTTTTGTTTTTTGTTTTTTGTTTTTTGTTTTTTGTTTTTGACTGTGAAGATAGAAGTATATTGAATAAAGGAAACTAGAAAAAAATTACAATGGTTTAAGGCAGGGAAGAAGAACAGGAGAGGAGGTAAAGAAGAGAGCAAATAAAGAGAAGAAAGAGAGAGAAATAGAGGAAAAAGAAGGAGAAGGAAGAGAGAAACAATATTATTTTTTAAGAAAAGAAGAGAGAACGAAATATATATATATATATATATATATATATATTTTTTTTTTTTTATAGCTTTGGAGTTACAATAAGCTATCATTTTTGGTAGTTTACTATAACTTTGATGCTAAAAGTTTTTGCTTTAGCACCATCAATGGAGTATGCATTTTGTTGTTTGTGGTGCTAAAAATAACTTTTTAGCAATATAATAACATCATTGTGAATGCTTTTAGAAGCTTGTAATGTTTGTTATATTTTGAACAAAGGGACTTGTGGGTCTGAAAAAGTCTGCATTTTTGTTGAGCTTCAAGATTTGAACGTGAATGATTGCTTTCTACTATTATATCAAGATATCAATGAGTTTCTTTAGGTATGTGCACAATTCGATCTTAGATCCCTAATTTAAAGATAAGAGACGTTATCAATTCAATTAACTAGAATTCACTACTCGTGTCAAACTTTATAAGGGTAATTTATGATATTGCAACAATATATTTGTTGCAGTTTCGTGTTTGTCATCGTAATAGATTATAAAAGAATTAATATCAAATTATTGCAAGTTCAAAATTTTCGTTGCAATAGATTGCAAAAATAATTGGTATCAATTTATTATAACGATTCTTTCATTTTAAGTTATTGTAACAATTTTTTCTAATTTATTAAAGCTTTTAATGCAAAAACAACATTTATACCCAAAAAAAAAAAAAAAAAAAACTTAACACTTACATTATAGTTTATATGTTAATCAAATTTATACTAAACCAAAAAAATAACTTAACACTTACCTTATATTTTATAAAAAGAATATGATGCAACCATTGCCAACTTTCCATGCATATTACAATAGAACGTATTAAATACCTGAATCGTGAAAGACCATAAGAAAGTGAAAAAGAAAAAAGAAAAAAGGAAAGATAATGAACATCCTCTTCGTTTTTCCATTTATGGCAAGTTGAGTCAAATTTTCAAACCTATTTCGAGCATTGAAAAACACCCTACCATCTACTAAAATTGGGAACTTGGCCACTTCATTGGCTAGCAATTTTCTCAAAGGGATCTAGCCTATAATCACCCAACCTTGACTTGTGTGCAGACCTTTTATACTCCAACCATGTGAACTCCTTGTACAAGCTTTCTTCTCCTTCTGCCATAAGTGAGGGTAAATGTACTATCTTTTCATTGAAAGGTGGCTTGTTAGGTTCTAAGTACTTAGGAACTAATGTATTAGAACTCGAATTTGTATTATTGACAAACCATGATCAAAACAGGTTTAGTCTTGTTTTAGACTTGTCCAAAGTATGTGTTTTATGTAAAGTTGGAATCGAGCTGCTACAGAATTCATTGTGCAATTCGGTTTGGCTCGATCGATCGAGAATTAAACTCGACCAATCGAAAGTCGGGCATAGTGTTTTTCTGTAGAATTTCCAATTCAGCCTTAAGCCCACATGATGTGTAGTGTTTTATGTTTTGCCCTAGGTATAAAAGGGAAGCCCTAGCCACATTTTTGAGGTTGCTCTATTTGCTGTGTGTGTGAATCTCTTGTGAGATCTGAGAGGTAGTTTCCTTCACACATGTTTAGGATTATCAAGAAGGAGATTTCATTGAGAGCTTGATGATCATTCAGTTGTTGCAATAAAAGCGTAAAGATACACAAGCAGGAGTGCTTGTATTTGCTGGAGAATCCAAGAAAGAAAGAGTTCGTGGTCTCGAAGCTGTCACGTAGTCGTGTCAGTAAGTTTTCTATTAGTGGGTAGCAATAGGATGTTAGTGGTCTAAGTCGCTATTGTAAAACTTCGATTCTTTCATAGTGGATTCAAATTTACCTTGAGGATAGCTAGGTTAAATCCTCCCCAGGTTTTTACCGGTGTGGTTTCCTAGGTCATCATATCTTTGTGTTCTTTATATTTCGCATTTTACATTGATATGATTATATGATTGTGTGTTAACTTAGATATGAAATTTGTACTAAGTAATCACTTGACTAATTAATTAGGTTAATCCTATTGTGTTTTAAGGGGTCTAAAAACGTACAAGTGGTATCGGAGATGATAGCTCTCTTGTTGTAAATCTTTTGATCTCTGAGCTGATTCTTGACCCCTGTTGTCATGGATTCTTGGAAAATATTTTTGCGTATATGTCAACTTGCCTACTTGTTGTTTTTGTCTCTTGTTGGTTTTGCTAAATCTTTCCTTGAGCATCTTGGTCTAATCACATGTCATGATAATTATTTGTATTATACTGCTTTAACCGCCTTAAAGGCACGTGATTCTTGTCTTTGGTATTTGGATAGTGGTTGTTCCAAGCATATGACAGGAAACAAAGGCTTGTTCAAGACACTCTTTAAAGGAAAGATTGAGATAGTTACTTTTGGAGATGGAAGCAAATCTGTGATCAGAGGCAATGAAACTATGGATATTCCGGGGTTGCCAGTCTTTGAAGATGTTTAGTATGTTGATGGATTGAAGGCCAACTTACTCAGAATCAGTCAGATTTGTGACAATGGATTGAATGTTTTCTTCACTAAGTATGAATGTGAGATACTTGATGGAAGAGGTGACTGTATGTGTGTTGGTGTAAGGACAATTGACAATTGTTATGGTATAACACCAAGTATAAGCAACAAGTGTTTTAGTGCAAAGATCGATCAAGTTTACTTGTGGCATCAACGGTTAGGACATGAAAGTCATAAGCAATTAGAGAAGATTTCCAAGTGTGATGCAGTTATTGGTTTACCTAATAACCTAAATTTGAGAAGATAGATAAGTGCATTTGTGGGCCATGTCTGATAGGTAAACAAGTGAAATCCAAACATTCGTCTGTAGTTAGTGTTCAAACTTCAAAACCTCTAGAGTTATTGCACATTGATCTTGTGGGTCCTGCTAGAGTTCAGAGTTTAGGTGGAAAGAAGTATATTCTAGTTATTGTGGATGACTTTACTAGATATACTTGGGTTATGCTTTTGAAAGATAAAGTTGAAGCTCCTGAGAAGATGATACATCTATGCAAGAAATTGCAGGTTGAGAAAGATATTGTTATAGCCAGAATCATAAGTGATCATGGAAGAGAGTTTGAGAATACCAAGCTGGCTACCTTCTGCAATGATCAAGGCACACATTAAGAGTTCTCTTCACCCAAGTCACCTCAACAGAATGGAATAGTGGAACAGAAGAATAGGGTTGTTCAGGAGATGGCACGTGTCATGCTACACAATAAAAAGTTGCCCAAATCCTTTTAGGGAGAAGCAGTTAACACTGCTTGCCATACACTCAACTTGGTATATTTTAGACCTGATTCCAAGAAAACTCCCTATGAACTCTAGAAAGGAAAGAAGCCTATTGTCAAATATTTTAGGATATTTGGTAGTGATTGTTACATCCTACGTGATAGAGAGAACCTAGAAAAGTTTGATGCAAAGAGTGACAAGAGATATTTTCTGGGATACTCCTTTACTGGTAAAGCATATAGGGTGTATAATCTGAGAATCAAAACAGTCATGGAATCTTCAAATGTTATGATCAATGATGAAGTATGTTCAGAAGCACATTCAGAAAACACTACTCTTGTTCAAGATAAGTCTATGGAGGTTGATGACTCACTTGGTGTTGATTATCTGGGGAAACATAGTGATGAAGAGTTGATGGTGCTAAATGATGTAGTTTCTGTGCCATTAAGTCTAGAACCATTCACACCGGTTCATGAGACTCAACAAGCACAATAGGAGTTTAGTCCTTCATCAGAACAAAAAGGTACCTTCACATCTCTAGTTAAAGGTCCATCCTCTAGAGTAAGGCTAAATCATCCTACCACAAATATATTAGAAAGTTTGAATGATAACATAAGATTAAGATCAAAAGCTTTAAGTGTAATTACTCACTCATGTTATCTGTCCTAATTTGAACTGAAGAAGGTAGATGAAGTACTTCAAGATGCTGATTGGGTTAATTCTATGCATGAAGAACTTCATCAATTTGTTGGGAATGATGTGTGGGAATTAGTTCCTAGACCAAAGGGAGTAAATGTGATTGGAACTAAATGGATCTTTAAGAACAAGTCAGATAAACATGTCACTGTTATCAGGAATAAATCAAGACTTGTTACTCAAGGTTACACATAAGTGGAAGGGATTGATTTTGATGAGACCTTTGCACCGGTAGCAAGATTGGAATCCATTAGGATACTTTTGGCTATTACTAGTCATCTGAATTTCAAGCTGTATCAAATGGATGTCAATAGTGTTTTCTTGAATGGAATGTTACAAGAAGAGGTATATGTTGAACAACCGAAGGGTTTTGCTGATCCTCACAGACCGAATGATGTTTATAAGTTGAAGAGAGCCCTCTATGGTTTGAAACAAGCTCCATGGGCTTGGTATGATAGGTTGACTGCATATCTCACTGAGCATGGCTTTAAAAGAGGATTTGCAGATTCTACTCTCTTCATACGAAAGGATAAGGATTATTTTGTAGTAGCTCAAATTTATGTTGATGATATTGTTTTTGGTTCTACTAATGATTCTCTTGTTAAATCTTTTGCAGATGAAATGAATGCAATGTTTGAAATGAGTATGGTTAGTGAACTAAACTATTTCTTGGGATTGTAGGTGAAGCAAACAGATTCTGGAATCTACATCAACCAAGCAAAGTATGCCAAGAATCTAGTCAAGAGATTTGGACTTGATAATACTGCACATGCTAGAACACCAATGGCTGCCAATGCAAAATTAACCAATGATCCATCCGGTGAGTCGGTTGATGTTACACTTTATAGAAGCATGATTGGTTGCCTTTTGTATTTAACTGCTAGTCGACCTAATATTTCTTTTAGTATTGGTGTTTGTTCTAGATTTCAATCTAATCCTAAGGTTTCTCATCTAAATGCTGTTAAACGAATCATAAAATTTGTAGGTGGAACTTATGATTATAGATTGTTTTATAGCAAATAGTCAAATCTGTCTCTTGCTGGATTCTCTGATTCTGATTGGGCTGGTAATGCCAATAACAGAAAAAGCACCACTGGTGGGTGTTTTTATGTTGGAGCCAATCTTGTTACTTGGATGAGTAGAAAGCAAAATTTTGTATCTTTGTCTACTGTAGAGACAAAATATATTGCTGCTGGAAGTTGTTGTTCACAGCTTCTTTGGATGAAAAAACTTTTGAGTGATTATGGGATAGCACAAGACACCATGATTATTGTAAGGTTGAATTTATTCAACCATCTAATTGGCTTTATTCCGTGCCAAATTTGCTTGTAATTCAGCATTTAGTAACCCTGTATTTAGGTGGGTTTGTTGTAAGGGTAGTGAGTGAGATAGAGTGAAGTTTGCTCAAGAGTGTGCAAGAAAACAGAGAGTCGCGGCTGGGACTCGCGGGTGGACTCGCGGCTTCAACCCGCCAGAAGCTGCACACGTGCCAAGCATGCTGGAAGATGAACAGTCATGCTAGCTGGAGCACTACAGGACAAAACAGGACAACTGGCCATACGGTTATCTCGCGACTGGAACTCGCGACTTAGTCAAGCCGCGAGGTCAAGCCGCGAGCCACCCCTGTTTTGTAAAACCTGACGTTTCACATTCCTCTCCCACTCCAATATAAATACCCCTTTTACCCACGATTGAGAGAGAGCTTCCAGAGAGAATTTTGAGAGAGAAACCCTAAAGAAAAACAAGATTGTTTCACACACAATCCCTACCTTAGAGTCTCTTCATATTCCTCAACTCTCTTCCTCTCCATTGTCAAATCCTTGAGAGGTATTTTACCAAACCTGGTTCTCACCATCATCATCACTGTGAGACAGTCGTTTGGAGTTCTGGGAAGCAGTTAGGAAGGAGCCAATCTACATTGGTTGATGCTATGGTATAGTAGCGGAATCCGGGAAGCTAGAAAAGAAAAAGGTTCGGCGCAACCTCGTTGGAGCAAGAAGCTTGGAGGGCTTAGGTGCACTGGGTAGATTAGGCTTGGAGGGTCTATTGTTGTCCTTGTATCCCAACTATATTTTCTAGTGGATTGATTACCGCTTGGAGGGCGGCGGAGAGGTTTTTCGCCGAGGTCTTCGGTTTCCTCTTCGATAACACATCGTGTGTTGTCCTTGTGTTTGCATCTCTCTTCCCTTTATCTTTGCCTTTTATTTTCTTCTGTGGATGTGATTTTATTATGTTATGGCTTAGATAGTTTTTATTCTATTTCACATTATAGCATATGTTAAGTTTCCGCACACTTGTTGTTTGACATATTGCTTGTGTTGATTAAGTTTATTTTTGGGGGTCTAAACGTTCAAAAGTGTTTTGTACACGTTTTTGAACTTTCAATTGGTATCAGAGCGGGTACACTTGTTGTGGTTTAAATACCTAAGTGTGATCCTTGACCCCTTGTGTTTATTTGCCATGGATTGTGCTTTGTATGACTCTTTGCATGATTTGGTTGGTGATGAATGTAACATGCCACGTGTTTGTGAAAATGCCTCTATGAGTGTTAATCCTCATAAGTGTGATGACATGTTATTTGAATCTATGGGTGTTGTTGACAAACTCTTAAAGAAAAGTGCTAAGAAGTTTCAAAAGAATTTGAGCAAGTTATTTTGTGAAAAGGATGATTTGATTGCTAAGCTCAATGAATCCAACAAATTGGTTGTGAAATATAAAAAACTTGCTGAAGATTCTCTTGAAAAGCTAAAAGAGTTTGAATGTTTGAATATGGACTTGGATGCTAAACTTGTTTTGTCTAATAAACTTGTTGATGAGTTAAAATGTGAAAATGAGTCTCTTAAGATGCATGCCAAGTGTTTGATTGCTGAACCCATTGATAAAATGGATGATAATATGTGTTGCAATCATGTTGTGGTACCCGATCTTGTGCCTAATGAGTATTCTACCTCTAAGGACAAATCGGTGTACGTTCCTCCACATAAAAGAAATCAAAATGTGGAGAGAAAGGCTGTTAAGTCAAAGCCTCTGTTTAGGTCTCAACCTAAGGCTTTGGATGGATCTAAGTTTGTTCCAACTTGCCACCATTGTGGTGTGATTGGTCATATAAGACCTCAATGTCATAAGTTGAAGAGGGAACAAAACCATATTGCTAGATCCCTTCCCAAAAGGCCTAGTGGACCTAAACACATTGTGTGTCACCATTGTGGTGCCTTTGGTCATCTAAGACCTCAATGCTCTAAGTTTCATGCTTTTAAAAGAATCAAAAGAAAAGAAAAACTTGAGCTTCTTGGAAGTTGTGCTAAAAAGGATAAACCGGATTTGAGTGATAATAGCATGTTGTTAAAGAAAGTGTTTAATGCTCTTAACTCCTTGTCTATGTGCATCTCCGGTTCTCATTCTTCCAACCCTCGTCTCACTTCTCATGAGACACTCATTCCAAACAATTGTTCTGTTTGGATGAGGAAGGGTTCCTATGGTTGAGCTTTTGCTCCTTTGGTCCTTGATCTAATTCTTTCGATCTTTGTAGGACCCTTCATGTATTAGATGCTTCATTGTCATGCATTTGTGCATCATGCATATCTTTATATGCATTGTTTTGTTTTTGTTTTGATCTTACTTTTATGTCTTTGGTTTGTGTGTGTAAAAATCCAAAACCACATAAAAAGTAGAAAATCAAAAAGCTTGATCGACGTTGTTGAGTTTTGTCTCAAAACTTGTTTTGCCTTGTACCTTTGTGCTAATGGCTTTGTGCATTTTCGAGCATTGCTTGTTTCTTTGCACTCATATCACTGTGGGAGAAATCTTGAAATCTATGTGATTGTTGTAAATAGATCTTCAAACTTGTCATGAATGATTAGTGAATGGTTATGTTGATCTTGAAACTTGCATAGACTTGTGTCTATATATCTTCCCACTCTTTATTTTTGTTTTTGCTAAGAAGAGCTCACCAAATGTAAATCTCCAAATGAAAAGAGATATTGAGCTGCAAAAGCCTGTCGCACATTCTAGTATTCGACTAGGAAAAAGGGTAAGCGACCTTATATTAAAGAGAATGTTTATTCAAAAAGCCAAAGGCTTGTTCATTAAAGTGAAATATCAAATATCACTCTCACAATGAGAGGTGATTGTCTCAAAAGATCAAAATGATCAAATGTTATGGAGTCAAATGTAAAGCTCCAAGATATGTTATCAAGTTTTGTGGGAGGTCATATATACATATTTCTATAATTGAGATGGATCACTTGATCTAGTGCTAATTGTGTATGCCTTGGTTGAATTGATCATTGAAGCTTCACATTAGACTAAGGACTATCTCATTGTTGATATCCACACACAACACACAAGTTTATGTTCAATAAATGCCATATTCATTTGTGTGATTGTACTTGATGAAATGTGTTTTCACATGCTCAATCTTTGTTAATTCAAGCGCAAAAAGATTTTTGAGTGTTTTAGGTGTTTTTGGAAAGTATTTTGTTTGAAAAATGAAAATTTCAAAAATCCAGTTTTGCCCTGTTTTGGCGGCTCAGTCGCGGGTATGTCAAGTCGCGTGCCTCAGTCGCGTCTTCGCGAGTATTTTTTGGCGACTTGTTCGCGAGTGGAAGGTCCAGTCGCGTGGTTTACTCAGAGATTTTTGCGGCTCAGCTCGCGACTCACTCGCGGGTAGACCTTCCAGTCGCGAAAAACACTTAGAAAAAATTTTCAAATTTTTGTCCTTGAGTGTTTTGGCGGCTTGATCTGGCGACTTTTTGGCGACTCGTTTCAGTCGCGAAAATCGCGTGTTTTGCATATTGAGGGTTATTTTCAAAGTTGTTTTCAAAAAATTTTCATTCTTCCCTCCTGCATCTTTCTCTTTGTTCTTACCTTCATCTCTTACCCTCGTTTCTCCTTAACCCTTTGTCTATTCCTGACAAAAAGGGGGAGAGTATACTCTAAAGAGTATGTCGGAGTGTTTTGTCATTTCTATATGACTCTTGTGCACATCCTTAGGGGGAGAAATTCTATTTCTCATGTACATTTGTAGGGGGAGAGATTTTCCATAGTGGAGATGCATATACCAAGGGGGAGAAGACATTGTGTTAACTAGAAAACTTTGTTATGTTTGTTTTCTTGTTGGCTTTATGGTGCTTTGAGTTATGCATCGTTGTTCTCATTGCATCATGTTTGTGCTTTGGACATGCATACTTCCTTATGCTTTTGTGCTTCATTGAATGCATGTTCGGATGATCAATTGCTTTGCTATGTGTTCATTGTAGTCATTTCTATATGACTGTTTTGGTGTTTGATCAAGTTGCTCATATGTTTTACATCATGTTTACTTGATCGCAATTTGCTTGTTACATTATACTTGTCCTTTTATTACTTGCTTTACCTTGAGGGTCTAATGTGTTTTGTGCAAGTGTTTCAGGTTACAAGTATATATGTTCCAAGTGCATCACAGCTTCTCATCACTTTGAAGGGGAGAAACTTTATGCACTTTTAATTTATATTGTTTAAGTTTATATTCAGTATTTTGTGGTTTGTACCCATTTGCTTTTGTAAGCTGTTAGGGTTATGTTTTTAAGCATGCATTGTAGGCTTTATGGTATGTACCTTGCTTTTGCAGCCTTATGCTTATGTTGAAATCAGTACTTTGATCTAAATGTTCTGCATTTTGGTTTAGTGTACTGTCACTCTTGTGCCCTTGTAGGATTGTTCCTAGATGCATATGCCTTGTGTGCTATGCATTGGTTGAGTGTTGAGCATACAAGTGTCTTGCCTTGTGCTTGTTAACTTGTATGTCCTTGTGTTCATTCCAAGTGTGAATGAACACTGTGATCACTACCTTGAGGTGGTCACTTGGTTGATCAAGCCATGGTTTGTGTATTACTCCATCTTTGCTTGATCACATTCAGCCTGTTTCATATGCATTTATAATTTTCTGCCTACAATAATCATAGTGTATTGTTGTGTTTCAGGAGTATATTGTTCATATGATTCAAGTGCTTCACAGCTTCTAGAGTTAGGTGTGAGTGAGTTTTGTTCAACTGTTCCCAACTCACATGTTAAGTCTAGAGTCTGTTTTAGGGTTTTGTCACGGAATAGCCAAAGGGGGAGATTGTAAGGTTGAATTTATTCAACCATCTAATTGGCTTTATTCCGTGCCAAATTTGTTTGTAATTCAGCATTTAGTAACCCTGTATTTAGGTGGGTTTGTTGTAAGGGTAGTGAGTGAGATAGAGTGAAGTTTGCTCAAGAGTGTGCAAGAAAACAGAGAGTCGCGGCTGGGACTCGCGGGTGGACTCGCGGCTTCAACCCGCCAGAAGCTGCACACGTGCCAAGCATGCTGGAAGATGAACAGTCATGCTAGCTGGAGCACTACAGGACAAAACAGGACAACTGGCCATACGGTTATCTTGCGACTGGAACTCGCGACTTAGTCAAGCCGTGAGGTCAAGCCGCGAGCCACCCCTGTTTTGTAAAACCTGACGTTTCACATTCCTCTCCCACTCCAATATAAATACCCCTTTTACCCACGATTGAGAGAGAGCTTCCAGAGAGAATTTTGAGAGAGAAACCCTAAAGAAAAACAAGATTGTTTCACACACAATCCCTACCTTAGAGTCTCTTCATATTCCTCAACTCTCTTCCTCTCCATTGTCAAATCCTTGAGAGGTATTTTACCAAACCTGGTTCTCACCATCATCATCACTGTGAGACAGTCGTTTGGAGTTCTGGGAAGCAGTTAGGAAGGAGCCAATCTACATTGGTTGATGCTATGGTATAGTAGCGGAATCCGGGAAGCTAGAAAAGAAAAAGGTTCGGCGCAACCTCGTTGGAGCAAGAAGCTTGGAGGGCTTAGGTGCACTGGGTAGATTAGGCTTGGAGGGTCTATTGCTGTCCTTGTATCCCAACTATATTTTCTAGTGGATTGATTACCGCTTGGAGGGCGGCGGAGAGGTTTTTCGCCGAGGTCTTCGGTTTCCTCTTCGATAACACATCGTGTGTTGTCCTTGTGTTTGCATCTCTCTTCCCTTTATCTTTGCCTTTTATTTTCTTCTGTGGATGTGATTTTATTATGTTATGGCTTAGATAGTTTTTATTCTATTTCACATTATAGCATATGTTAAGTTTCCGCACACTTGTTGTTTGACATATTACTTGTATTGATTAAGTTTATTTTTTGGGGTCTAAACGTTCAAAAGTGTTTTGTACACGTTTTTGAACTTTCAATTATGAATTGTTTTATAGCAAATAGTCAAATTTGTCTCTTGCCGGATTCTCTGATTCTGATTGGGCTAGTAACGCTGATGACAAAAAAAGCACCACTGGTAGGTGTTTTTATGTTGGAGCCAATCTTGTTACTTGGATGAGTAAAAAGAAAAATTTTGTATCTTTGTCTACTGCAGAGGCAAAATATATTGCTGCTGGAAGTTGTTGTTTACAGCTTCTTTGGATGAAAAAGCTTTTGAGTGATTATGGAATAGCACAAGACACCATGGTTGTTTATTGTGATAATTCTAGTGCTATAGATATCTCTAAGAACCCTGTTCAGCATTCTAAGACTAAACACATAGAGATTAGATATCACTTTATTAGGGACTTGGTTGAAAGGAAGATTGTGGTTCTTGAGTATATCTCTACTGAATGTCAGAATGCTGACATCTTCACCAAACCTCTTGATAGAAGTAAGTTTGAGACACTTCGTCAAGTAATTGGTGTGATTCGGTGTCCCTAGTCTTCTCTGGTTTTCATGGTCTTTGTACTTCATTACTCTACCTTTTGTGACTATTGTTTTTTTTTTTTTTTTTTTCTTTTTGTTTTTAGGACTTGCATTGCATAACATTCATGCATTTCATTCTAGGACTATTTTTGTTTCTTCTTTTCAAAAAAAAAAAAAAAAAAAAGGAAAAGGAAAAAGGGAAGCAAATTGTGTTTTGTATTTATTTTCTTGGCATTGAAAATAAGGTTGGTCAATTTATTTTCACATAACATGTCTTTGTACCTTGTTTAGCTTGGATGAGCTTATTTATTACACTTTAATAGTTGAAACTTTATAGTGCATGTTGTGTAGGAAGATGTTTATAGTTTTTGATCATATGATTTTGATCTTGAAGTCACTTGTTTTTGGCTGTCGGACTTGAACCTTTGGAGAAAGGCATAAATAACTATCTCATCACTGTTCACTAGCCAATCATGAACACCTTAGTGCATATCGTAAGATTTTGTGTTCGAGAAAGTGTAGCACAAGCACAAAAAGAAAATAAGGTGTAGCCTCGGTTAAATTGCTTAAAATTGGTGTGTACATTATTGGACTTAAAGTTAAATCAATCAAATAAAATTGGTGTATACATTATCCCGGCTAATTTAATAAGTTTCTATTAAATTAAAATTTGTGTGTATAATATGAGACAAATCAAGAAACTTACATGATTGCAAGCTTATGATCTACGAGATGTGGGAGTTATATGATGTAACTCTTTAGGTGATAGTCTCTTTCAAATTCTATGTGATGAATTTTGTAGACTTTGTGTTTGATTTATATTCACATATCACCTCACATGTATCTCAAGTTTTTGTTAGTTGCACACACTACACAAGTTACTCTTTGCTAAACTTTGTATATGTTATTATGTATGTTTTTGGTTTGATCAACCAAGTTTGAAAATTCCTTGAGTTTTATGCAAAACATATTTGATGGTTGAGATTTTAAGAGAATGGATTGAAAATCTTAATTTTGGGAAAACTGAGTTCAAAACATGTGTTTTTGAAAAGCATTTCATCTCATACTCATGCATGTGATTCATAAAATTCAATGCTTTGAGGAGATTCTGCATTATTTTGCTTTGTTTTTCAAAAAAAAAAAAAAAACTGTTTTTTCCAGAATTTCGATTGATCAAAATTGTTTTTCAACCGATCAAAATTGTAATTAAAAATGTTTGTGAGTCTCTATCTATTTTGATCGATGCTTGATTGGTGTTGGATCAATCGCAGCATTTTTGACCGATCGAATCTGTTTTTCGATTGATCGAAAATTGTGTAGAGGATTATTTTAAAAATTGATCTTCATGTGTTCAAACTCACTTTTTCAAAAGTTTTCAACTTTTTCTCTCTCCATACGACTCGGTCAAGGCTCCAATCCATTTTTTTTTTGGTCGTTTTCTACCATTCTTTTTGCAAGGTTTTTCTCTCCTAAGGCCAGTAAGACTTTATACCCTTCCTTTTGCATTTATTTTCTCTTTTCATGCATCAAATCTTGCATTATTTGGGAAATTTCGAACCTATGTAATTTTGGGGGTTTTTGATGAATTAAGCATTTTCTTTCACAATTGATCAATGGGTTTTTGTTAGGGGATGTTATAAACATAATCTTTGGTGTTTAATTTAATCAGTTTGTTGTATTGTGAGAAATTGAAAATTCTAGGGCTTGAAACTACCCGATTTGGGGATTTTGTTCAAATTAAGTTTAATTGATGAAATTTGCTTGTTGGATTGATTAATTTGATCATTATAAACTGTCTTCTAACTTGTGTGATGATCAATTGGTCAATTTAGTACAACTTGAACAAGTGATTTTTCAAAATTTTGAAGTTTTTGTTATAAACTCTACGCTCAAGCCAATTTTTTGATTCTAAACTTAAATTGAACTTGTTGTCACTGCATTAGAGCATGCATCATGAAATTTATCTGTTCATGCATCATATAGATTGTTATTCCCATATTTGTTTTTGTGCTAATTTACAGTCTGCCCTTGATTTTTTTTGTTGTCTTTGTTTTTTCTCTTGTGTCCTTGTCCTTATCCTAGCACCATGCCTAGGAAGACTAGAGCCCATAGGACATCTTTCTCTTCTTCTGCTCCTTCTTCTGTGGGCACTTTGTTTCGGAGTGAGAAAAGCCAAGAGTTGTATGAGACACTAAACCTTAAGAGAAAAATTTGGGCTTAGCGTAAGGTTTTGTTAGATGAGTTAGATCCTGCCATTAGGGCAAATTTTGAGCATCGGGGTTGGTTGCCACTTTTGGATATTGATTATCCTTCTCCTACTACCATGATTAGAGAGTTCTACTCGAACCTCTTTATCCACGTCTATGATTTCAACACTTTAGTCAAGAGTTGGATACGAGGTGTAGAGTTCACCATTACTCCTCGTGTAGTGGCTGATGCTCTTGGGGTACTCGTGGTCCCAAACCCTATTTATCCTTATGATGAGTCTCCTCCCCTAGACGACATCATGTTTTACATCACTGGTACTTCTATCCGGTGGGGTTCTGATCCTTGAATCACTTCTGCTGAGCTTACTGAGACTACCTATCTTTTCTTTAGGATAGCGTGTCATTCCTTGTGGTCTCTCATCTGCACACCATTCCTTTGGAACGATGTGCATTTTTGTATGCTCTTGTTACGGATGCTCTTATTAGTTTCCTCATCCGTTTCTTCATTCTTTGAATGAAGTTCATAGGAGTTCCTTTACTGCTTATGCTCTTTTTCATCCTGTTTTCATTCATAGGATTTTGTTGTTTTTAGGTTTAAATGACTTCCCCGCCTTTGAGCCCGAACATATTATTGCTCCCATAGGTGTTACTTTTCTTAGGTAGAGGGCTTCTCAAATGAGAGAGAGCTCTAAACGCCCTTGAGTTGACCCTTCTGGTACCGCACCCCCTCCTTCTTCTACAAGTACTACTTCTGGTGAGGCATCTGCTGATCCTGTTGGTGGTGGTGTTGCTGCTGTTCGTCCACCACCTACTTCGGATGACTTTGACATTCATCGTACATTGGAGATTTTCATGACCATTCAAATGGCTCATGGTCAGATTTTAGTGGACGTACTTGATGAACTCTGTGCTTTACAAGCAGATTTGGCACATCTTTGACGTTTGCCTTCGCCACCTCATTTTGATGATGGATTCTGATTTCCCTTTGGCATTCCGTTGCAAAAAGGGGGAGTGCATTTGGACATTTGTAGAGGAGTTTTTGTAGTTAGGTGGAGAGTTTTTGTTTGATGGAGCTTGTGGAGTTTAGATTGGATCTAGGTGCTTTACTATGTATGAATCTTTTTGGCTCTTGATGTATTGTTTTTGGGCTATTCATGTTAGGCGGAGATACATTGTTATTTATGTTTCTTGTTTCACTGTTCATTGATTTTTATTTATCAGTTATTCATGATATTAGGGCTGTCCAGATTGATCCGGTAATCCGACCCACCTGAAGAACTGATCGGACCCGACTTGAATTCGGTCGACCTAACTGCTCTGTCGATTCAGTGGCGGGTCTTCACCACCATAAACCGATTTCGGTGGATTGGTTTCGCTTTTCCTCCTCTAAAACCCGAAAAACTCGAACCGACCAAAAGATTTCCAGATTCTGGCCAACATTTCCACATCCCGGCCAAAATTTCCAGAATCCGGCGATAATTTTCTAGAATCCGGTGAAGAAACCCAGATTCCGTCGATATTTCCCTTAGATCCAGTGAGATTTTGACTGGATTTGGCGACATCTCATCAAATCCGGTGAGATTTTTGCCGGATCTAAGGGAAATCTCGCCTGAATCTGGAAAACTATTGTTGGAATCTGTGTTTCTTCACCGGATCTGTGTTTTTTCACCATTTTCTCGTCGTCTTCTCAGATCTATGACAACGACCGACCCTCCCGCCACCCGTTGATGGTCTGAACCGCCCGACTCGATTACTCCAGCAGGTCGGTGGCGGGTGGTTTTTTTTCTCACCCGATTCCGGCAGGTCGGTTCTGGGTTGGGCACAAACCCGATCCGTGGATAGCCCTACATGATATATGTCTTTGTTTTGTGTTTTGTGAAGTCAAGAATTTAGTTTTGTTTTACTTGTATTTTCCTCACATACGTTTATGTGTTTGTTGAGTATTTCAAGAAATATACAGGTTGATTCAGTTGTGCAGCTGTCTACACTTGCAATTGATGGATAGTAGTTAGGTTGGATTATTTTGTAATGGGCATTATTTTTGTAAAGGGCTTTTACTTGTAACTTTGAGCATTGTGTTTGTGTTTGTGTTTTGTCACGGATTGCCAAATGGGGAGTTTGTTAGGTTCTAAGTACTTAGGAACTAATGTATTAGAACTTCAATTTGTATTATTGGCAAACCATGATCAAAATAGGTTTAGTCTTATTTTAGACTTGCTCAAAGTATGTGTTTTATGTAAAGTTGGAATCGAGCTGCTGCAGAATTCATTGTGCAATTCAGTCTAGCTCGATCGATTGAGAATTAGACTTGACCGATCGAAAGTCGGGCAGAATGTTTTTCTAGTAGAATTTCCAACTCAGCCCTAAGCCCATATGATATGTAGGGTTTTATGTTTTGCCCTAGGTATAAAAGGGAAACCCTAGCCACGTTTTTTAGGTTGCTTTATTTGTTGTGTGTGTGAATCTCTTGTAAGATCTGAGAGGTGGTTGCCTTCACACATGCTTAGGATTATCAAGAAGGAGATTTCATTGAGAGCTTGATGATCATTCACTTGTTGCAATAAAAGTGTAAAGATACACAAGTAAGAGTGCTTGTACTTGCTGGAGAATCCAAGAAAGGAATCCGTGGTCTCGGAGCTGTCACGTGGTCGTGTCAGTAAGTTTTCTATTGGTGGGTAGCAATAGGATGTTAGTAGTCTAAATTGCTATTGTAAAATTTCGATTCTTTCATAGTGGATTCAAGTTTACCTTGAGGATAGCTAGGTTAAATCCTCCCAGGTTTTTTTCGGTGTGGTTTCCTGGGTCATTATATCTTTATGTTCTTTATATTTCGCACTTTACATTGATATGATTATATGATTGTGTGTTAACCTAAATCTGAAATTTGGACTAAGTGATCACTTGACTAATTAACTAGGTTAATCCTATTGTGTTTTAAGGGGTCTAAAAACATACAAGTGGTATCAGAGCTGGTAGCTCTCTTTTTGTAGATCTTTTGATCTCTGAGCTGATTCTTGACCCCTGTTGTCATGGATTCTTGGAAAATCTTTTTGCTTATATGTCAACTTGCCTACTTGTTGTTTTTGTCTCTTGTTGCTTTTGCTAAATCTTTCCTTGAGCACCTTGGTTTAATCACATGTGATGATAATTATTTGTGTTATACTGCTTTAATCGCCTTAAAGGCACGTGATTCTTATCTTTGGTATTTTGGATAGTGGTTATTCTAGGCATATGACAGGGAACAAAGGCTTATTCAAGACACTCTTTGAAGGAAAGATTGGGATAGTCACTTTTGGAGATGGAAGCAAACTTGTGAGCATCGGAACTGTGGACTTTCCAGGGTTGCTAGTCTTTGAAGATGTTTGGTATGTTGATGGATTGAAGGCCAACTGACTCAGTATTAGTCAGATTTGTGACAATGGACTGAATGTTCTCTTCACTAAGTATGGATGTGAGATACTTGATGGAGGAGGTAACTGTATGTGTGTTGGTGTAAGGACAGCTGACAATTGTTATGGTATAACACCAAGTATAAGCAACAAGTGTTTTAGTGCAAAGATCGATTAAGTTGACTTTTGGCATCAACGGTTAGGACATGAAAGTCATAAGCAATTAGAGAAGATTTCCAAGTGTGATGCAGTTATTGGTTTACCTAAATTTGAGAAGATAGATAAGTGCATTTGTGGACCATGTCAGACAGGTAAACAAGTAAAATCCAAACATCCGTCTGTAGCTAGTGTTCAAACTTCAAGACCTCTAGAGTTATTGCACATTGATCTTGTGGGTCCTACCAGAGTTCAGAGTTTAGGTGGAAAGAAGTATATTCTAGTTATTGTGGATGACTTTACTAGATATACTTGGGTTGTGCTTTTGAAAGATAAAGTTGAGGCTCCTTAGAAGATGATACATCTATGCAAGAAATTGCAGGTTGAGAAAGATATTGTGGTAGCTAGAATCAAAAGTGATCATGGAAGAGAATTTGAGAATACCAAGCTGACTACCTTCTGCAATGATCAAGGCACACATTAAGAGTTCTCTTCACCCAAGACACGTCAATAGAATGGAATAGTGGAACGGAAGAATAGGGTTGTTCAAGAGATGGCATGTGTCATGCTACACAATAAAAAGTTGCCCAAATCCTTCTAGGGAGAAGCAGTTAACACTGCTTGCCATACACTCAACTTGGTGTACTTTAGACCTGATTCCAAGAAAATCCTAGGTGTATTAAATATGAAGATAACATATATATCATCAAAGTTGTCATTAAAATATCTTGAGTTTATTGCGATGAAATGTTTTTTTTTTAAACCTATTACTTCATATTTAATTACAACATTTTGCATCAACTAGTACAATGACTTATTGTTATGATATTTTTCATTGATATCTCATTCAATCGATTTCGGGACTTTGTTCCTATTTTTTTTTCTTGCTTGAAACATTGGAGGTAACAAAGGCATATGTTGAAATAAGAGAGGGCTACCACCCTATCATCGTGTCTTTGGGAAAGGCCATCACGTAGTTTCCAAGGGCATTATCATCGTTTTCTTCACTGTCTTTGTAGTAACATTTTAGCAACTTCCTAGCTCTTGTGTAGGTGCATATATTGTTTAAGGATAACATTTTGTTGCGACTCCAAACTGTCAAATGTTTTGTTTGATTATTAAATCACTATATTTTTTAGGGTAAATTGCAAATTACACCCCTAAAGTTTAGCGTTGACTGGATTTTACATCTCAACGTTTCAGAAACTTGATTTTACACCCTGAAGTTTGGTTCCGTTAGCAATTCAACCCCCATGGTTAGTTTTTGCCGGTAATTGACACATCACCATGCTAACATGTTTTATTTTTGCCAAATCAACCCCAAAGCTACGTAGTTTTAGTGATGACCAAGTTAAAAGCTAGCACAATCAAAACTATGTAGTTGAATGCCTAAACTTAAAACACAAACCTCTAGCCTAAACGTCACCGTTCAGGCCAAACTCTAAAGCAAAAAACAAAGGCCCATGAAGAAGAACTCTGAGGATCTGACCTCCTTAACCCATACAGAGGAGGGCTACACTGCTTTGTACAAAACTGTAAACTAGGACAATAGAATAACATAGAAAGATAATTAGTGAGGAAACAAACTAGAAGTAATGATATTAAATTATAAACTTGACAAGGAGAAATATCAAATATGAGAAATATAATATAATAAAATAACAAAAGAGGAGGACAAACCAGTGTTTAACGAAATACAAAAGAACCTAGAAAACAAACAATTAAAAAAGATGCAAACCCAGAGATAAAAAAACAGTGAAATAGAGTGAGACACAGAAATAAAAAATAAAGCACGAAAATCCTTGTTGGCTACATGAACACTATCGTTCTTTCTTTATTCTCCTTTCTCTGTGCATGTTCCTTCTTCTTCTTTACAATCTTTGTTGTCCCAACCTAGAGCTAGCTACCATGGTTTTCAGTTTCAACGTAAAAAGCTTCTACTTTCAACTCTTATAATAAATATGCTGGACTAGTTTTTGGGACCAAGATGAGTTTTGATTGTGCAAGCTTTTAACTTGGTTCATGGCATATGGGTTAGGAAGGTCAGATCCTCAAAGGTCTTCTTTGTGGTTCTTTGTTTTTTGTTTTAGATTTTGGCCTAATGGTGACGTTTAGGCTAGAGGTTTGTGTTTTAAGTTTAGGCATGAAACTACGTAGTTTTGATTGTGCCAGGTTTTAACTTGGTCATCACTGAAACTACGTAGTTTTGGGGTTGATTTGGCAAAAATAAAAACCTCATGGCTTGACAATATGATGCAATGGTGAAACCCAAGTGCTTCAACATTGGGGACCTCATCCTAAAAAGGGTCTCCTTAGCAACTAGAAAAATTGGGAAGGACCCTATAGGGTTATCAATTGCAAAAGGAAGGGATTATACTACTTGGAAGCCCTAGATGGATGAAAATTAGAACACCCTTGGAATGTTGAGTACCTAAGAAGATATTATCAGTGAGGCATCATCCTGGACGAGCACCATCATGGACGTGTATCATCATGGACGAAGTTAAAGTTACGTGTTACATTCCCCATATTTATCTGTGTTAGTTGCTAGTACTACATGTTTTTAGTATTTTAATTCCCTAAAAGTGCACTAGCTTCCAGCTTGCACACTGTCTATGGACGTAGTTGTGATGGACGGAGTCATGAACTTAGTCCGTTTGTACATAAGTATTTTTAATTCCCTTTAGGCACTAGCTTTTAAGTATGTGCCATGCTTGTGGACAATATTTATGTTGTGTAAATATAGTTTGGATTTCCAATGTATATAATGTTGTGTGAATTTTCACTTTTCATGTTGTTGAAGTTCTTATTAAAACTAATCCACAAGAAGGCTAAAGGCCCAAGACGAGCAAAATCTCTTGACGCAGGGATGTAATGTTTATAAGCTTTCCTTAAATAAGGTAAAAGCAAAGTAAAATAAACCTAAGGTATATTCATCTAACTAATAGACGAGGTAAAGCGTGCATGCAAGAATATTCAAAATCCATGGATGAATGTGACCAGCTAAACAATCCAATCTCTGGATGGGTAAATGCTGGAAACATCTTGCCCAAAGACAAACAATTAGCCGTCTAGCCTATGGATGAAGAATAATGCAAGCTATAAGTCAAATCTATGGATGAAGAAAGTTGGCATAGGAAATTCCATTCATAGACGAGTTACACTTGTAAATATAATGAATGGTAAACTGTTGAACATGAGAAAGTTATCCGAACATGAGAAAGTTATCCTAACATGGACTAGCTAAATGCCTTCATAAGTGGACGGACCACACTTAAAACCATAGGATATAATATGGATGATGTAAATAAAGGAAATTCATTCATACACAAAAAGTAATATGTTCAACAGTAAATAAAGAATGAAGATAGAAATGGACATTCATTCATAAAAATTTAAAGAAAGGTAGACAACCATCGTCCAAAAACCCTTAGTTATTTAGTCCAATGAAGGCTATTGTATCTGTTGTACATCCATAAACTTGGACGAAGATATTGTACTTAAATCAATTTTTAAAAAAAAGCCCAAAATAACGGGCATTCCCAATTAAATAAAATAAACAAATTTTTCTAAAAAGAAATAAACTTTATTGGGATAAATGACCGGTGGCATTGCCCCTAGACTTTGAGTCGTCTTTGGCTGTCTCAACAGCGCCCTTGGCAAGTTCTGTTGAAGCGTCATCCACAACATTGACGTCCTCAGAGCTCGTCTGAAGTAAGGAACTCTCTGTTGCAGTAGGGATCTTGAAAGAATCAAAATCCATCTCAGGATAGGCCTCCTTGGCGTCAGAGCGAAAGTCTTCATAGCCAGCAATATAATGATAGTCTAGATGATTAGTGAAGTCATCTGACTTCATAAAGGTTGCAATGGCTTCCTTCTGAGCGCTCTCCAAAGATAAGGCAAACCCTTGAACTTTTACCTTATGGTGATTAATACGGGTTTCCTTCTCAATGGAGTTTGCCTTGAGCTCTTCCATCTCGTTCCTTAGCTTTTTCTCTATCCCTTGAAGATGAGTAAGCTCCTTGGTTAGCCTGATCACTTCCCCCTTCTTCAAAAGGAACTCTTCCTTCAATTCTTTGCTCTTTGCCTTAGCGGCCTTAGCCTTGTCACAAAGTTCCTTGGCTTGGTTGAACACAATATAGAACTTTTCCATGGCTTGAAAAACAAATGGATGAAGGGGAGTTAGAAATTTTCCTTAAATTTCTTAGAAAATAAAATGAGAATAATAAGAAAACTACATACCTTGAAAAGATCATGGATGACACAGTGTTCAAAGTCCTTCATTGACATGTCATAACATGTAGTCACTTCTTTGTCAATAATGATTCCTTTGAACGTCTTCTAGGCATAATCCTCGTCTAGCACCAAGTTGGGAGGACATTTGGTTGGAACTAAAGGATGAATCCTATGAGGAGCTTTGGCTGCAGGGGGAGTAGGGTTTTCAAGCTAGACAGTTGATGGAATAGCTTGGACAGGCACTAGGTTCACTGCCGAGTCGTCCAGGTCTACCGTCGTATTTTTAGACTTTGGAACCTTGGGAGGAGGAGTCTTGTTAGACTTTTGTTTCTTAATACCTCGACGTCTTGGAAGATCACCTAGGTCAATATTGCTTGAAATTCTTTTCCTCTTCCCAGTCTAGATGATAGACTTTTGGACGACCGGTGAAGTTGGTTCATCTTAAACCTGGACGTCTTCCTTTCCTGCAGCACCACTGGCCACGTTCTTCCCTTTGTTCTCTTTCATGGTGGCTAAACCTGTGATGAAGAAGATATAGGGTTAATAATATATATACATAAAATGATGATGAATGATGAAATGCGATGGACGACACTTACTTTGATGAGTGGTCTCCTTATGTGCAAGATTTTCTTCAATGGCTCAAGAGCAGGTCCCCAGACAGCAAGACAACGAAGGGTTACCAAGCTGTGGAAGGACCTCTCAGGATGAGCACGAGCTTTATCGATACGCTCCAAATAAAACTTGTCCAAGTATGGATGAGTAATGGTTGCACAAATATAAGAGAGGGTTAGACAAGGAAAGAAGTAAATAAAATAGACAAAGTAAAGGAAGAAAGACGTACCCTCAGGAGAAGACGACCTAGGGCACTAGTAAAAGGAGGGAAGGGGGCATTATTTACATCAATTGCGTACCCAGACCAATTTCCATAAACAAAGAAATTTTTTTTCTTCCATAACCTATCAGAAGAATTATGACCCCCTAATCAAACTAAATTGGGGGCCCTTAGACAAAAACTGGTAAAAACTAGCAGATTGTTTAATTTCTGAGGGTTTATAACAATAAAGGAACTCATCCACTATGATTGGATGGTTCCCCTTAAACACCTCATGCCATAGCACTTGCATGGCTACTATCATTCTCCATCCATTAAGGTTAAGTTGGTTTGGTCCAATACCCAACCTATGGAAAAGACCTTTACAAAATGAATTAAGAGGAAACCTAAGACTTGCTAACAAGTAGGAAGCATATACACCAAAACCAAAAAGAGAAGAACAACACCATTCTCCACTTTCAGGTAGACAAGGTCTAAACTCATTGGGAATCTAATATCTACCTACAAGGGTTGTTAACTTATTCGCATCTAGGGTGGACACCACCTCTAAGGCACATCTATATATGACGTTTTCGTCCTTCTCTTCATCTTGAGGGGGACTAGGCAAATTACTTCTTCTGGACGAGCTAGCCTTAATCCCAAAAGTCGTCCTATGTTGCATTTCCTGGAATTCCTTTAAAGGAATTCTAGGGACACCAGACGAATAATACTCTTCTTGGGAACTACTATTACTACTACCACTACTTTCATTACTACTCTCGTAGCTGCCACTACTACTAGGGGACTCGTCTTGATACTCATCTAATTCTCTCTTTGTACTACTACTAGATGCAGAAATATTTATAAGAATGAACAGAATTTCCTAAAAGAAGAAAACCTAAGGATGAAGGAAAGGAAGTACTTGACGAGAGACTAGAGATGAGGATGACTAGACGGAGCTCTTGGACGAGATGACAGAAAGGAAAATATTAGAAAAGTGAAAGGGTAAGAGAGAGAATATACATATTTATAGGCCCCAGAGATGGGTCAATTAAGCGACACAAACCAACCAAAAGCTGACACATGACATTTTCCTTGAAAAATAAATCCACGCAACAAGTCAACCAATAAGATTATGACATGTGGCGTAATCTGAAATGAGAAAATCCAACCGAAGCAAAGACAACATGTGGCATATCAATTGACCGTTAAAATATCGACACGTGTAAAAAATAAATAGTTCTACCATGGTGTTCAAGACGACCCTTGGATAAAGAGGGCAACTGATGGTGAACCAAAAATTGGACTATCTCCAGTTCGTCCATAGTGTCATCCAAGTTTAGAAAGGTTCTCCCAATATAAGAAGATCATCCAACTGTAAGAAGGTCGTCTAGGATGGAAACACCTGAACGACCTCCCAACACTTAGAAATTATCAACGTAAATTTTTGTTCACGAGCTTATAATTTGGACCATGTTCTATTATTTTGAAGTATGAGCAAGATCTTTGTTCATCGCTATAACTTCCCACTAAGTTCTTAACTTCTGATAGTAGTTGTAGAAGATAAGTTTGGACCTTCTAACTTCCATAGTAGTTATGGAAGTTAAGTCTGAACCTTCTAACTTCCATCCATGCTGAGGAAGTTACTAAACAAGTAACCACTCCAAAACTCACTATAAAAGGACTCATCCATATCAAATGAAGATAAGTTTTCAGCACTCCTAAAGTTGAAATCCTTGAGTTATAAAGAGATAACTAACTTAAGTTTTCACCTTTGATCTTGTGTTTATTTCATTTTAGACCTTCGAAGCAATCACTAGCCTATCGAAGCATGGAGCATTTAGCCTACTGATTTTTTGTGTACTATCAGAAGCTATTGTTAATATTGGAAATAGTTTTTGGATGGTTTTACTCTCACTTTGAATATCTTCTACTTTCAAAACTTTCTAAGAAACACTAAAACTCCCCAGTGCCTTCGCCAATATTGCTATTTTTATAACGTCATAAAATTAGTTGTATCCTGGGGATAAATTTTATTGTCTAAGGATAACATTATTACCTTTTATCAACTCTTGTGCACCATATATTGTCTAAGGATAACATTTTGTTGTGGTTCCAAATTATAATACGTTTTATTCAATTACTGAATCACTATATTATTTTCATTATGTTTTTTAGTAGTGAAAAAGTGATGTCTAATCCCAATTTTTTTAACGTGAGAAATGTTAAATCCTCTTTAGTAGAGCTAAAGTGACAAACTTTGGCATTAAAGTAAAAAAAAAAAAAAAAAATTTAGAGAATCTCTTACGTACGAGAGTTGTATGTAAGACGTACAAGATTTCCAAATTTCTTTTGCATCAAAATTTCCTTAGAGTTTGTACAAAACCCGAACGTAGGATTGTTGCACAAGATTATGGAAAATTTACGAATATGATTGTTTTTGGGACAAAATTTGTTCCACTTGAATTGAAAACGGTTATGAATATTGGAAACAGTTTTTGAATGGTTATAACTCTTTACATGTGATATATAAATGATTCTAACTCTCATTTTCAGTACTTCTTTCAAAACTTTCTAAGAAACACTAAAAATCCTCTAGGAGTTCTCTAATATTGCTGTATTTAGAATATAATAAACTTGGTTGTAACCTTGGGATAAATTTGTAGTAACATTTTTGCAACTCTTGTATGGGTGCATATATTGTCTAAGGATATCGTTTCATTGTGGCTCCAAATTGTCAAATTTTTTGTTTGATTATTAAGTCACTATTTTTTTTTGGTAGTGAAAATTTGATATGTAGTCCCAATTTTTTTATTAATGTGATAAGTGTTACTTCCTCTTTGGTATAGGTAAAGTAAAAGAAATTATGGCTAGGAAAAAATAAAAAATTAAGTTTAGAAAGTCTAGTACAGTATGTAAGACGTACGAGATTTTCATATTTCTTTTGCATCAATATTTCCTTAGAGTTTGTACAAAA
Source organism: Quercus mongolica (assembly GCA_011696235.1). Taxonomy (NCBI): domain Eukaryota; kingdom Viridiplantae; phylum Streptophyta; class Magnoliopsida; order Fagales; family Fagaceae; genus Quercus; species Quercus mongolica. The sequence continues at coordinate 46,508,367 of CM022241.1, read as the reverse complement.
CATGATTATTACTTTTTACCCGTGATATATAAATGATTCTAACTCTCACTTTTAGTACTTCTTTCAAAACTTTCTAAGACACACTAAAAATCCTCTGGGACTAGTCTAAAATTGTTGTATTTAGAAAGTAACAAACTTGGTTGTAACCTTGGGATAAATTTGTAGTAACATTTCAGAAACTCTCGTGTGGGTGCATATATTGTCTAAGGATAGCGTTTTGTTGTGGTTCCAAATTGTCAAATGTTTTGTTTGATTATTAAATCACTATTTTTTTATATATATTTTTTGGTAGTGAAAATTTGATGTGTAGTCCCTATTTTATTTATTTTTTTATATTGTGATAAGTGTTACTTCCTCTTTAGTAGAGGTAAAGTGAAAGAAAATGTGGCTATGAAATTAAAAAAAAAAAAATTTAGAAACTCTCATACGTACAAGGGATGTGTGTAAGACGTACGATGTTTTCATATTTATTTTGCATGAATATTTTGTAAGAGTTTGTATGAAACATGAACGTATGAGTGTTGGAGGCGATTCTGCAGAATTTACAAATTTGATAATTTTTTGGATAAAATTTGTTCCAATTGAAATGAAAACATTTGTGAATATTGAAAACAGTATATAAATGATTCTAACTCTCACTTTGAATGTCTTCTTCTTTCAAAACATTCTTAGAAACACTAAAAATCCGTTGGGACTTCACCAAAATTTCTATTTTTAGAACCTATTAAACTTGGTCGTAAATTTCTAGTAACCTTTTGGCAAATGTTGTGTGGGTGCATACATTGTCTAAGGAAAGTATTTCATTGGGACTCCAAATTATCAAGTGTTTTGTTTGATTATTGAATCACTACATTTTTTTAATTATATTTTTCAATACAGAAAATGAGATTTTTAGTCCCAATTTTTTTAATGTGAAAAACATGAATTCCTCTTTAGTAGAGGGAGAGTAACAAAAAATGTGGCAAACAAATGAAAAAATAATGTTTATAGAATCCCAGATGTACGAGTGTTCTATATAAGATGTACGAGAGTATCAAGTTTCTTTTCATCAAAATTAATTGATAGTTATACGAATCGCAAACATACAAGTGTTGTACTAGATTATGCAGAATTTATAAATTTGACAATTTTTCGACCAAAAGTTGTACAACTTGAAATGAAAACTGTTGTGAATATTGGAAACAATTATTGGATGGTTTTAAGACTTTACCTATTATATATAAATGATTGTAACTCTCACTTTGATTATCTTCTTCTTTCAAAACTTTCTAAGAAACACTAAAACTCCTCAGAGCCTTCTCCAAAATTGCTTTTTGACCAAAAGTTGTACAACTTGTAATGAAAACTATTGTGAATATTGGAAACAGTTTTTGGATGGTTTTAAGACTTTACCCATTATATATAAATGATTGTAACTCTCATTTTGATTATCTTCTTCTTTCAAAACTTTCTAAGAAACACTAAAACTCCTCAGAGCCTTCTCCAAAATTGCCTTTCAACCAAAAGTTGTACAACTTGAAATGAAAACTGTTGTGAATATTGGAAACAGTTTTTGGATGGTTTTAAGACTTTACCCATTATATATAAATGATTGTAACTATCACTTTGAATATCTTCTTCTTTCAAAAATTTCTAAGAAACACTAAAACTCCTCAGAGCCTTCTCCAAAATTGCTATTTTTAGAACGTAAGAAACTTGGTTGTATCCTGGAGATAAATTCGCGGTACCTTTTATCAACTCTTGTGTGAGTGCATATATTGTCTAAGGATAGCATGTCATTGTGGCTCCAAATTCTAGTACGTTTTGAATGATTACTGATTCACTATATTGTTTTCTTTATGTTTTTTTGTAGTGAGAAAGTGTTGTCTAATCCTAATTGTCAATACTTGGCCTCGATCGGGAGCGAAAAAACCGCCACCGCCATGCCTTCATTTGACCACCCGCTGTGGCGACAGCTCTTGTGCGCGCAGGGTCCTATTGGAGGGTCCCTCTCAATAATAGTGTGTGTGTTTTGCACGGAGCTTCGGGTGCTCTCTCTCTCGGTGGAGGAAGCTAGTCTACCTTTGGTCTTATGGTAGGAATCTTGGCCAAATTTTAAGAGATTACCAAAGGTGAGTGGAGTCGCCACCAATCATTGGGTTTTTCTAAGGTGTGAATGGTCACCTATTTCTAGTTGATTTTATTACCAATTCTAGGTTAAGAAAAATAAGGCATTTTTCTTAATCTGATACGGATGGAAAAATATCTTGATTCATAAGTCCGGAAGTTTGGTTACATGCGGGGAAGGTGTTAGGCACCCCACAATGCCTGTCCAAGGACAGTCCTTTGTTTTGATAAAACCTTAATTTTCGGAAATTGGTAGTAAAAACATGATCTTGGCATTGGCTATCTAGGCTTTGCATGCATGGGGGCTTTGAGTTTTGGCTTTTGAATGGGTGTGGTCCCAATTTATGCTTTCTTATGGCGTTCAAGCAAAGTGCCAGATTTCCACGGCGAAAATCTAGTGACAAGTCACCTTACTGTCGCGGTGGAAATTAGGCATTGCCTGCCTTAGGTGACACTGAATGTGACAATCACTTTGGAAAGGGGCAAGCAGGTATATATATACATACACCATGCATAATGCAAGCACACAGAGCAGGAAAGTAAATGCCTACATCCTTAGAGTATGGCCCAAAATATAGGTGCTAGAAAGTAAACGAGGGTCGCCATGCTTTAGAGATGAGGACGAATGGTACATGGCATGATATACCTAATACAACCCATCTAAGAGTGAAAGGAGGGAGGAAGGAAGGGGGCTTAGAAGAGTACAAAACCTAGGGGGAGATGCTGGACCCTTAAACCTGTTGAACACAGCCGCTCGGCTTATACCCACATGCTCGCATCCTCGCCCTTTTCGTTTACACCTGGGAGACCGTGCCCTAGCTCCATGCGTTCTCGATCTATGTGTGTACATGCAAAGGCAAAGAGAAGAAACTAGTAGACAAGAAATGGAGAGAAAGAGATGCATAGATAATGCATAATGGGTATAAAGCAAAGAAGTAGACTAGTGAAGCAAGCATAGCATGTGGAAGGACACATCACAAGCAAAGACAAACAAGTAAACAAGAGAGCAAGAAGGCAAACAAGTAAGAAAGCAAACAAAAGGTGGTATCCACGAGGGAGAAATGTAGGTTTGGATTGAATGTCCCTAACTTCATATTGTTGAAGCATGGATGACACACTAGCAACCAAGACACATGCATGGACATGTGAGAAAGTGTGTAAAAATGCAAAGAAAGCCAACAGGTGGCACAAATAAGCATGGTAAGCATATCATTGCACGAAGCGAAAAAGGAGAAAGGTACGCATGGAGCGACCCGGCATCCGGAGACGCATCCCAAGTGGTTACATTTAAACAAGGCATTATGGGAGTTAGAAGTAACCACACAACCACTCACTTGCTAAGGGTGTCAAACATGGCTGAGCCAAGAACTAGAGATGTGATGCCCCAATTTGATTGATTGTGTGATGTGTATGGGTGTGTGATGAGTTCAACATCGGGTATTTACTAGGTTGAACTGGGCTTTATGAACAACTGCAAGGAGCCTCAATTGTGACTAGTCCTTTTGAGGTGTAGCGCAGATGTGGCTAGCGTTTTTCCTTGCGTCGTTACATATGGTATCAGATCCAGGTTGACAATCCTATGTGGGCTTGGAGACACTACCCCACAAAGTGGGCCCTAACGAGGATGTTAGGGATTTAAGTGGGGGAGATTGTGATGCCCCAATTTGATTGATTGTGTGATGTCTGATGGTGTGTGATGAGTCTCACATCGGGTATTTACTGGGTTGAACTGGGCTTTATTAACAACTGCAAGGAACCTCAATTGTGACCAGTTCTTATGAGGTATAGCGCAGATGTGGCTAGCGCTTTTCCTTGGGTTGTTACTTAAATGATGCCCCAATTTGATTGATTGTGTGATGTGTGTGGGTGTGTGATAAGTCCCACATCGGGTTTTTACTTGGTTGAACTGGCTTTATTAACAACTGCAAGGAGCCTCAATTGTGACTAGTCCTTTTGAGGTATAGTGCAAATGTGGCTAGCGCTTCTTCTTGGGTCATTACTTATGGTATCAGAGCCAGCCCGGTAATCTCATGTGAGCTCAGAGTCACAACCCCCACAAAGTGGGCCCTAACGAGGACGTTAGAGATTTAAGTGGGGGAGATTGTGATGCCCCAATTTGATTGATTGTGTGATGTGTGTGTATGTGTGATGAGTCCTACATCGGGTATTTACTAGGTTAAACTGGGCTTTATTAACAACTGCAAGGAGCCTCAATTGTGACTAGTTCTTTTGAGGTATAGCGTAGATGTGGCTAGCGCTTTTCCTTGGGTTGTTACATATGGTATCAGAGCCGGCCCAACAATCCCGTATGGGCTCAGAGACACTACCTCACAAAGTGGGCCCTAATGAGGACGTTAGGGATTTAAGTGTGGGAGGTTGTGATGCCCCAATTTGATTGATTATGTGATATGTGTGGGTGTGGGATGAGTCCCACATCGAGTATTTACTAGGTAGATCTGGGTTTTATTAATAACTATAAGGAGCCTTAATTATGACTAGTCCTTTTAAGGTATAGCGCAGATGTGGCTAGCGCTTTTCCTTGGGTTGGTACTTAAGTGATGCCCCAATTTGATTGATTGTGTGATGTGTGTGGGTGTGTGATGAGTTCCATATTGGGTATTTACTTGGTTGAATTGGGCTTTATTAACAACTCCAAGGAGCCTCAATTGTGACTAGTCCTTTTGAGGTATAGGGCAGATGTGGCTAGCGTTTTTCCTTGGGTCGTTACTTATGGTATCAGAGCCAGCCCGATAAGCTCATGTGGGCTCAGAGTCACAACCCCCACAAAGTGGGCCCTAACGAGGACGTTAGGGATTTAAGTGGGGGAGATTGTGATGCCCCAATTTGATTGATTGTGTGATGTGTGTGTATGTGTGATGAGTCCCACATCGAGTATTTACTGGGTTAAACTGGGCTTTATTAACAATTGCAAGGAGCCTCAATTGTGACTAGTCCTTTTGAGGTATAGTGTAGATGTGGCTAGCGCTTTTCCTTGGGTTGCTACTTATGGTATTAGAGCCGGCCCGACAATCCCGTGTGGGCTCGGAGACACTACCCCAGAAAGTGGGCCTTAACGTGGACTTTAGGGATTTAAATGGGGGAGATATTGATGCCCTAATTTGATTGATTGTGTGATGTGTGTGGGTGTACGATGAGTCCCACATCGGTTATTTACTGGGTTGAACTAGGCTTTATTAACAATTGTAAGGAGCCTCACTTGTGACTAGTCCTTTAAAGGTATAGTGCAGATGTAGCTAGCGCTTTTCCTTGGGTTGTTACATATGGTATCAGAGCCCGCCTGGTAATCTCGTGTGGGTTCAGAGACACTGCCCCACGAAGTGGGCCCTAACGTGGACGTTAGGGATTTAAGTGGGGGAGATTGTGATACCCCAATTTGATTGATTGTGTGATGTGTACGGATGTGTGATGAGTCCCACATTGGGTATTTACTGGGTAGATCTGGGCTTTATTAACAATTACAAGGAGCCTTAATTGTGACTAGTCCTTTTGAGGTATAGCCAGATGTGGCTAGCGCTTTTCCTTGGTTCGTTACTTATGGTATCAAAACCGGCCCGGTAATCCCATGTGGGCTCAGAGTCACAACCCCCACAAAGTGGGGCCCTAACGAGGATGTTAGGGATTTAAGTGGGGGAGATTGTGATACCCCAATTTGATTGATTGTGTGATGTGTGTGTATGTGTGATGAGTCTTACATCGCGTATTTACTGGGTTAAACTGATGCTTTATTAAAAACTGCAAGGAGTCTCAATTGTGACTAGTCCTTTTGAGGTATAGTGTAGATATGACTAGCGCTTTTCCTTGGGTCGTTACTTATGGTATCAGAGCCGGCCTGGTAATCCCATGTGGGCTCAGAGTCACAACCCCCGCAAAGTGGGCCCTAACGAGGACGTTAGGGATTTAAGTGGGGGAGATTGTGATGCCCCAATTTGATTGATTGTGTGATGTGTGTGTATGTGTGATGAGTCCTACATCGGGTATTTACTAGATTAAACTGGGCTTTATTAACAACTGCAAGGAGCCTCAATTGTGACTAGTTCTTTTGAGGTATAGCGTAGATGTGGCTAGCGCTTTTCCTTGGGTTGTTACTTATGGTATCAGAGCCGGCCCGACAATCCCGTATGGGCTTAAAGACACTACCTCTTAAAGTGGGCCCCAATGAGGACGTTAGGGATTTAAGTGGGGGAGATTGTGATGCCCCAATTTGATTGATTATGTGATGTGTGTGGGTGTGGGATGAGTCCCACATCGAGTATTTACTAGGTAGATATGAGCTTTATTAATAACTAAAAGGAGCCTCAATTATAACTAGTCCTTTTGAGGTATAGCGTAGATGTGGCTAACGCTTTTCCTTGGGTTGTTACTTAAGTGCTGCCCCAATTTGATTGATTGTGTGATGTGTGTGGGTGTGTGATGAGTTCCACATTGGGTATTTACTTGGTTGAACTGGACTTTATTAACAACTGCAAGGAGCCTCAATTGTGACTAGTCCTTTTGAGGTATAGTGCAGATATGGCTAGCGCTTTTTCTTGGGTCATTACTTATGGTATCAGAGCTAGCCCGGTAATCTCATGTGGGCTCAGAGTCACAACCCCCACAAAGTGGGCCCTAACGAGGACGTTAGGGATTTAAGTGGGGGAGATTGTGATGCCCCAATTTGATTGATTGTGTGATGTGTGTGTATGTGTGATACATCGGGTATTTACTAGGTTAAACTGGGCTTTATTAACAACTGCAAGGAGCCTCAATTGTGACTAGTTCTTTTGAGGTATAGTGCAGATGTGGCTAGCGCTTTTGCTTAGGTTGTTACTTATGGTATCAGAGCCAGCCCGACAATCCCATATGGGCTCAGAGACACTACCTCACAAAGTAGGCCCTAATGAGGACGTTAGGGATTTAAGTGGGGGAGATTGTGATGCCCCAATTTGATTGATTATGTGATATGTGTGGGTGTGGGATGAGTCCCACATCGAGTATTTACTAGATAGATCTGGGTTTTATTAATAACTACAAGGAGCCTTAATTATGACTAGTCCTTTTGAGGTATAGCGCAGATGTGGCTAGCGCTTTTCCTTGGGTTATTACTTAAGTGATGCCCCAATTTGATTGATTGTGTGATGTGTGTGGGTGTGTGATGAGTTCCACATTGGGTATTTACTTGGTTGAACTGGGCTTTATTAACAACTCCAAGGAGCCTCAATTGTGACTAGTCCTTTTCAGGTATAGCGCAGATGTGGCTAGCGCTTTTCCTTGGGTTGTTACATATGGTATCAGAGCCCGCCTGGTAATCTCGTGTGGGTTCAGAGACACTGCCCCACAAAGTGGGCCCTAACGAGGACGTTAGGAATTTAAGTGGGGGAGATTGTGATACCCCAATTTGATTGATTGTGTGATGTGTGCGGATGTGTGATGAGTCCCACATTGGGTATTTACTAGGTAGATCTGGGCTTTATTAACAATTACAAGGAGCCTTAATTGTGACTAGTCGTTTTGAGATATAGCGCAGATGTGGCTAGCGCAGATGTGGCTAGCGCTTTTCCTTGGGTTGTTACATATGGTATCAGAGCCGGCCCAGTAATCGCTTCTGGGCTCGGAGACACCACCCCACAAAGTGGGCCCTAACGAGGACGTTAGGGATTTAAGTGGGGGGAGATTGTGATGCCCCAATTTGATTGATTGTGTGATGTGTGTGAGTTTGTGATGAGTCCCACATCAGGTATTTATTGGGTTGAACTGGGCTTTATTGACAACTGCAAGGAGCCTCAATTGTGACTAGTCCTTTTGTGGTATAGCGCAGATGTGGCTAGCGCAGACGTGGCTAGCGCTTTTCCTTGGATCGTTACAGGAGGGGCTAACATAATTTATAAAGTATAGAAGCAAGCAGGCATAGACATGCAAATAAGGATGATCCAAACCAGTTGATGTGGGCCTCGGTGTATAGATGATGACAAAGACCATAGTGTCTAGATCGAGTCATAACCATTAGGCCAAAACACAAGAGAGAAAGATAAAGCGACAAAAGGGCTACAATTGCACATGGCATGAAAAACATAGCTTAGGTCTATGCATACAAACACCGCATGGAGCGCACGAACATATGGAAGATTGTAAAAAGCATGTAGAGAACATAGATCCAAACACATAAGCATGTGAAAACATAGATCTAGACATATAGGCATGGAAATATGCATGTAGGCATGTAAATGTACATCTAAGCATGTGAATGCAGGTATAAAAGCATGGAAGAACACAAAGATCTAAGCAAGGTGTAACAAGCATGTGAGCATATAACTCTAACATCAACATAGAGCAAAAAAAGAACGAAACATGGGAAAACACAACATAAAACCCTAACACGAAGATCTAAACAAATAAGCATGTAACAAAAAGGTAGATCTAAGCATGGAATGCGACATAAGGCACACAAGCAAAGTGATTTAAGCTAGATGTACAAATAAAGCAAGAAACATGCAAAGAAAGCCGTAAATCACGTTATTCAAGCAAAAATAGGAAGATAAATGCTAGAAAAAAATTTAGAAGGTTAGGGGTGTAGATGATAGCTAAAAAGCTACATCCACACCCCTAAACCCCAAACCCAAATGTAGAACCAAAGGAAAGGAAGATTGGGTATAGGAACAATACCTTGTGCTTTTGTTGAGAAAAAAAGAATCAAGAAGTTTTGATGTGTGTTTTTTTTTTTTTTTTTTTTTTTTTTGTGTTTTTAGGTGTTTGGAAGAGAGAAAAACGTGTAGAGAAACTGGGCAGAGTGCAAAACTCAGAAAAAATGTGGTATCTTTTTGGTCTGAAGGGTGCTTGGGGCTATTTATAGCCTTGGCACGCATTACGAGGTGGCAGCCCTTGAATGGCTATCGGCCTCAAAGGGCCTAAAAATGTGTTGATCTAGACATCCCTGGAAAAATATTGACATCTGTTTTCCAAAAAGGTATGGATCTTGAAAGTCCAACGGTCGGATCAAAAGTTATGGCTCTTGGAAGTTTGTGGTCCTTTTATCAGTGCATCATCCCAGTTTTCTTGATATCTTGGCCGTTCTAACTCCGATTTTGATCCATGAATAGTTGTTGGAATGAGAATTTGATAATCTTCATAATGACATTGGTTCCAACCCATTTCGACAGCCGGATCAAAATTAGGGCTTTTGGGCCCACCCAAGATCGACCTCGGGTCAAACCTAGTCAAAATTGTTAAAAATCTCAGAGAAGCTTGGGTTTGATGTAAAAAATGTGAAAAACATTGTTTTGTGAGGGTTTTGACCTCGTTTGACATTTGGTCAAACCTACGGCTGACGAGAGGCATTTTGGTCATTTTAGTTGAGAAGGGCACTTTGAGTGCTCTGGTGCCTGAACGGGTTGCGCCATGTCGTTGTAGATGCTCTCACAGACGTATGAAGAGAAAATGATATTTTTGGATTTTTCGAGGTTTGGCATGCAAATCGAAGGTGGACAAAAATACGGTACCAACAATAGCCCCTTCTTTATTTGATATCTTGAGTGCAATGAGAGGTGTCGGATAAAGAACATGATTTCGAATTTTGTTGCCCCTAAATTTGCGTACGGAGACTATTTATGGATCGAGACCGGACTTTACTTGCTTGGCCCGACCTACTACAGCTACTATTGAATATTTTCCAAACATGTCTTTGTACTTTGAGAGAGGAGAAAAGAGAGGTTTTTATTTATTTATTTATTTATTTTTAATTTTTTTTAGGGTTTGACTGGGTCTGCGTTGACCGAGTCAACGTTGATCGGGTTAATGTTGACTTGGTCAACCCTGCCCGGCGGCACTTATAGGACTGCTGGGCCTACCCGGTGGCCTTAGAAGGTGCGCCAGGCAGCTTAAGGCCTATAAATGGCCATTTTCTTTGCTCATTTCTCACTTTCCCTCTACTTCTCACTTCTACAAAAATTTCCAGAGTGCCTTAGAGCTTAGCGAGTCCGTCCTTTCAACTTCAATCCGCTATTTCAGTCTGTTGCTCCAGCCTTCTCTGCACCTAATGTTAGTGTCTATTTTTCCTTCTTCTCTTATTTTTCTGCAAAATGTTAGTAGCAATACTACTAGAGATGCATGCTAGTGTTTATTCTATTTTTGGAAAATATGCATGCCATGATTTATGCCATGCTATCTTAGGAAAATATGCATGCATTTTGTTTTTGTTATATGAGTGTGAGAATATGCGGGAATTTAAATTTTGAAAATAAAATGCGGGATATGGGTAAGGGGACTTACCTAGTAGTTAGGAATAGTAGAAATGTGTGCCTAGAGCATAGTCGCTAGTTTACTCACTATAGATTAGGGATTTTGGAAATTCTTGAATGAACATGAGCCCAAGGACGCATGTCGCTGGTTCACCCGCTGTAGATTGTGAGCTCGAGGACACTTGTCATTGATTCACCCACTGTAGAATGCGAGCCTAGAGACGCTTGTCGATGGTTCACTCGTTATAGATTGTGAGCTTGAGGACGCTTGTCGTCGATTCACCTACTGTAGAATTCGAGCCCAGAGACACTTGTCGATGGTTCACCCGTTGTAGATTGTGAGCTCGAGGACGCTTGTCGTCGATTCACCTACTGTAGAATGCGAGCCCAGAGACACTTGTCGCTGGTTCACCTGTTGTAGATTATGAGCTCGAGGACGCTTGTTGTCGATTCACCCATTGTAGAATGCGAGCCTAGAGATGCTTGTCACTGGTTCACCTGTTGTAGATTGTGAGCTCGAGGACACTTGTCGTCGATTCACCCACTATAAAATGCGAGCTCAGAGATGCTTATCGTTGGTTCACACGCTGTAGATTGTGAGCTCAAGGACGCTTGTCATCGATTCACCCACTGTAGAATACGAGCCCAGAGATGCTTGTCGCTGGTTCACCCGCTGTAGATTTGAGCTCAAGGACGCTTGTCGTTGATTCACCCACTGTAGAATGCAAGCCTAGAGACTTTTGTCGCTGGTTCACCTGCTGTAGAATGTGTGCAAGAATCTACTTCTGGTGAGATCATATGCCTGACATAGACTTGCATAACATGTTTAGGAAAAAAGTTAGTTCATTTTCATTGCCATTTAACTTATGGGATTACCACTTATGTCTGAATTTCTTGCTGTTTTGTAGATCATGTCTTGGAGGGCTGGCTCTCGGGAAGATCGGGGAGGACCCCCATGTATACTATGTCCCACAGGGACGATTCTTCTGATGACGAGACTGCTTTGGTTGGTAAGCAGGTGGCTTGAGTTCTGTAGAGCCACATTGACTGCGAGGAGGAGGATATTGGACCCAGTCTATAGAGACTTGGTCCAGGAGACAACGTTCAATTGAGACGGCCGGTGTCTCCTCTAAGTCCTGTACTGTTTCTAGCGGGGCTTCTTCACGGCATAGGTTGGCTAGAGGAAGGGGGGCCTCTGGAGGAGAGATGCGAGCTGAGGATCTTGTCATAGACATATATGCTGATTTTCCTGGGGACGAGGTTTTATCGGAGTTTGGGGCTCGGAGGCATGGTCTAAGGCTGAGGTTCCCACCACTTTAGCTGATGCTTGCACTAGAGCTATAGACAGAGGCATTTGGGACACTCACCTTCAGTGGGGGCTAAAGAACCATCCTTCCGCACCGGTGCGGAGGGGAGAGGTATGTTGTATTCCCTTTTTGGTCATTCAAATTCCGGTTATATGCATGTGCTAATGAATAGCTTTTGATTTTGAATGCAGGGGGGCGACAAGCTCCGTGGTCGAGGTGCCTGGTCCACTTTCCTCTAGCTGTGTTTGCTCATGGGACCCATCAGCAGTAAGACGAGTTTTTGAGAGAGTAGGGATTTAGGGACTTCTTGTGGATTTCCCTGTTCACCATGAGGCATGGGATCAGGGAGGCTTTGGTGCGGCGGTTTCATGTCGAGCTAAGGGGAGTATGCGGTCCTCCCTTTTGATTGGACGACCATTTTGGGTATCATATTTGGTGGCCTCCCGATTCTGACCGAGGAGATAAGCTTCGATATGGCTTGCGAGCTCTTGGGTAACCCTTCTCCAATGACTGCAGAGACGAGGGGATATTTCGGGCCCACTATATCACCATAGATTCACACTGAGTGGCTGTAGAGTAGCATTCCCTAGGACGTGGCACCCACCGACATTCATCTTCATCGGTTTTTCGTGTGGTTTCTTGGTAGTTGCTTCTTTGGCAACAATCGGTTAGTGTTGACTTGCCAGTTGCTGTGGGCCATGAGAGTTGTCTCCGGCATTAGGACATACGACTAAGGGTCCATCACCTATGGCTTCTTCATTGCTTTCTTGAGGTAGGCCTCCCAGTGGGATTTCAGGAGTTTGGAGGGATACTGGTAGATTTTGATGTGGTGGGCATATAAGTACATCCCAGCTTTGCGGCCGCATTATACAGGTTTGTCCGTGACAGTATACCCTCGAGCATATGCATGGGCACATTGTAGGATCACGAGGGTTGTCGTAGTGCAGCCAGTTACTATTTTTTGCGGCTTTAGATTGCATCACTCGGGATGAGATTATAGTCCTTTGTTGATACTGTATTTTGTCCACCCTCGATTTGCGTGCTGGACCCCGAAAAATCCAAAAATATTATTTTCTCTCTACAGGGCCGTGAGAACATTCAGAATGACATGGTGCAACCCATTCGAGCACCAAAGCACTCGAAATGCCCTTCTCAGCTAAAATGACCAAAATGCCCTTAGTCAGCCCTAGGTTTGACCGAAGGTCAAGCGATGTCAAAACCCTCACAAAAAAATATTTTGCATAGTTTTATATCAAACCCGAGCTTCTCGGAGAATTTTAACAATTTTGACCAAGTTTGACCCGAAGTCGATCTTGGGTGGGCCTAAAAACCCTAATTTTGATCTGGTTATCAGAATGGGTTGAAACCAACACCATTGCGAAGATTATCAAATTCTCGTTCCATTGACTATAAATGGGTTGAAATTGGAGTTAGAACGGCTGAGATATCACAAAAATCGGGATGACGCACTAATTGATGCACCACAAACTTCTGAGAGCCATAACTTTTGATCCGACCGTTGTATTTTCAAGCTCCATACCTTTTCGGAAATAGGAAGTTGTAAGGTTGAATTTTATCAACCATCTTGTTGGCTTTATTTCTTACCCAATTGCTTGTAATTTAGCAATTAGTTACCCTGTGTTTAGGTGGGAATCATGTAAGGGTAGTGTGTGAGAGAGTGTGAAGAAATGCTCAAGATTGTGCAGTGAAGCAGGGACTCGCGGCTAGATCTTGCAGGTGGCTTGCGGCTTGCAAGCCACCAGAGGATGCACATGAGTGAAGCTTGCAGAGAAGCTGAACCGTCATGCCAGCTGTAGCACTACAAGACAAAAAGTCCAGATTGGCCATTCTGTTAGCTTGCGGCTTGGACTTGCGACTCAGTCAAGTCGCAAGGCCAAATTGCCAGTCCACTCTATTATGAAAAAATTGACTTTTCGCATTCCTTTCTCACTCCAGTATAAATACCCCTTATACCCATGAAATATTGAGAGCTACCAGAGAGAATTTTGAGAGAGAAACCCTAGAAAAAAACAAGATTGACTCATCCACAATCTTCACAAAGTGACTCTTCAAATTCCTCAACTCTCACCCTCTCCATTGTTACATCCTTGAGAGGTTCTTTAACCAAATCCTTTTCTCACCATACCCATATCTGTGAGAAGGCTTTTTGGTGCTTTGGGAAGTAGTTTGGAAGGAACCAATTCATATTGGTTGATGCTATGGGTTATAGTGGAATCCGGTAAGCTAAAGAAGAAATAGGTTCAGCGTAACCTCGTTGGAGTAGGAGCTTGGAGGGCTTAGGTACACTGGGTAGATTAGGCTTGGAGGGTCTTCTGTTGTTCATGTATCCCAACTACATTCTTTAGTGGATTATTTACCGATTGGAGGGCGGCGAAGAGGTTTTACGTCGAGGGCTTCAGTTTCCTCTTTGATTACACATCGTTGTGTTGTCCATGTGTTTGCATCTCTCTTCCGTTAATCTTTGTCATTTAATTTCTGCTGTAGATGCGATTTTATTTGGTTTAGATTGTTTATCAATTTTGTTATATGTTTATGTTCATATTCCACACATTAATTGTTTGATAATATTCTTGAATTGATATTTTGGAAATTGGGGGTCTAAACGTTCATAGTGTTTTATACACATATTGAACATTTAGAAGTCAAAATATTTCCAAGGGAGTCAAGATCAATCCAATCAGAGGCCTTTTGAGGTTGGTAGTCCTTGAAGGGCTGCCGCCTCGAAACGTATGCTGGGGCTATAAATAGCCCAAGATACCCCTCAGACTAGGAGAGACCACATGTTTTCTGAGTTTTGCACTTTGCCTAGTTTCTATATATGTTTTTCTCTCTTCCAAACACCCAAAAACACAAAAAAACACCCAAAAAAACACATCAAAGCTTCTTGATTCTTCTCTCCTCACCAAAAGCACAAGGTATTGTTCCTATACTCAATCTTCCTTTCTTTTGGTTCTACACTTTAGGTTTGGGGTTTAGGGGTGTGGATGTAGCTTTTTAACTAGCATCCCTGCCCCTAACCTTCTAAATCTTTTTCTAGCATTTATCTTGCTATTTTTGCTTGAATAACATGATTTACGACTTTCTTAGCATGTTTCTTGCTTTATTTCTATTTCTAGCTTAAATCTCTTTGCTTGTATGCCTTATGCCATGTTCCGTGCTTAGATCTATCTTTTTGTTACATGCTTATTTGTTTAGGGTTATATGCTCACATGCTTGTTATGCCTTGCTTAGATCTTTGTGTTCTTCCACGCTTTTATACTCGCATTCACATGCTTAGATGTATATTTACATGCCTACATGCATATTTCCATGCTTGTATGTCTAGATCTATGTTTTCACAAGCTTGTGTGCTTGGATCTATGTTCTTTACATGCTTTATGCCATCTTCCATATGTTCGTGTGCTCCATGCCATGTTTGTGTGCCTATACCTAGGCTATGTTTGTCATGCCGTGTGCTATTGTAGCCCTTTTGTTGCTTTGTCTTTCTTCCTTGTGTTTTCAGCCTATCGGTTCGGACTTGATCTAAACCCTATGGTCTTTGTCATCGTCCATACACCTTGGCCTATATTAAAGGGTTTGGATCACTCTATTTGCATGTCTATGCTTGCTTGCTTCTATGCTTTATGCTTGTCTGAGCCTTTCTTGTTCTATGCTTTGCCATGTTTGTTGCCCATTGCGGGCTTGATCTTGTTTGGTTACACCCAACGCCGATGAGGCCTCATTCAGAGGTAACCATTTGGGAGGTATCTTTGGATGCTGGGTTGTTCTGTGCATACCTTTCCTCTTTTTTACTCCGTGCGATGATATGCTTACCATGCTTGTTTTGTGCCACTCATTGGCTTTCTATGCATTTTTACATGCTTGTTCACATGTCCATGCTTGAGTCTTGCTTGCTAGTGTGTCGTCTATGCTTCAACACAATGAAGTTAAGGACATTCAATCCAAACCTACATTTATCCCTTGTAGACACCACCTTTCGTTTGCTTGCTTGCCTTCTTGCTCTTTTGTTTGCTTATTTATCTTTACTTATCAAGTCTCCTGCCACATGCTAGGCTTGCTTCACTTGTATGCTTCTTCGCTTTATACCCATTGCGCATTATCTATGCATCTCTTTCTTTCCATTGCTTATTTGCTGGTTTCTTGTCATTGCCTTTGCGTGTACACACATGGAGTAAGGACGTATGGAGCTAGGGCACGGTCTCCCATGCGCAAGCAAAAAGGGTGAGGATGCGAGGATAAGCCAAGCGACTGTGTTCCGTGGGTTTAGGGTCTAGCCTCTCCTCTTTGGTTTTGTACTCTTTTAAACCCCCTTCCTTCCTCCCCCATTTCTCTCTTAAATGGGTTGTATTAGGTATATCATGCCATGTACCATTCGTCCTCATCTCTAGAGCATGGCGACCCTTATTTACTTTCCTACACCCGTATTTTGGGCCATGCTCTAGGGGTGTAGGCATTTACTTTCCTACTCTGTGTGCGTGCATTATGCATGATGTATGTATATATATACCTGCTTGCCCCCTTTCGATGTGATTTTCACAATCCATGTCACCTAAGGCAAGTGATGCCTAATTTTTGCCGCAAAAGTAAGATGACCTGTCGCTAGATTTTTACCATGGAAATCTGGAACTTTGCTCAAACACCATACAAAAGCATAGATTGGGACCATACCCACTTAAAAGCCAAAGCTCAAAGCCCTCCATGCATGCAAAGCCCCAATAGCCAATGCCAAGATCATGTTTTTACTACCAATTTTTGAAAATTAAGGTTTTATAAAAACAAAAGACTATCCTTGGACAGGCGTTGTGGGGTGCTTAACACCTTCCCCACATGTACCCAAACTTTCGAACCTAAGAATCAAGATTTTTTGCCATCCACATTAGATTAGGAAAAATGCTCTTTTTCTTTACCTAGGATCAGTAATAAAATCAACTAGAATTAGGTGACCAATCATACCTTAGAAAAACCCAATGATTGGTGGCGACTTCACTTACCTTTGGTAATCTCTTAAAATTTGGTCCAAATTCCTGCCATAAGACCAAAGATAGACCTACCTTCCTCCACCGAGAGAGAGAGCACCCGAAGCTCCGCGCAAAACAAACACACCATCATCGAGAGGGACCCTCTAATAGGGCCCTGCGCATGCAGGAGCTGTCGCCACGACGGGTGGTCGAATGAAGGCATGGCGGTAGCGGTTTTTCCACTCTCGATCGAGGCCGAGAGTCAACAGACTGGCGACTACACTTGGGATCGATAAGAGTTTAGCCTTTAAGCTTTTGATAAAACCATAATCTTCGGACATTGGCTTTCAAAAACATAGAAATTGGCATTGGCCTCCGGGCTTTCCTTTTGAAAAAGGACTTTTACTATATCCTAGTAGGCCATTTTCAAAAGAGCAAAATATCTTTTTCCAAAAAAATCCTTTTCCAAATGGGAGGCTTTGAGATATTTTCACATGGGGTTTTTACCGCTTTCCTCGCATGGTTTACTGCTTTCCTCACATGCTTCATAACTTTCCTTCGCATGCAAACATAGGGTAGCAAAATTTAATTTCCGCTACACCTTTATCTGCTTTCATATATATATATATATGAAAGCTATATATCTATTGTGCTTTGAAAAAGTCTTTCCCCTTTATTAAGGATTGCATGACATATACAACCTTTTTGAGCTGAACCCGAGCTTCGCATTGCTAGCGTAGTCACATCTCTTTGGGGATTTCATCACCCCATCTGTAGATGCCTAGACACACACATGGCAGTGTTACCTATACTTAGATTCGAGGCTGATATTGTAGGCACTTCTGGGTCCATGGGTGGACAGGAGTAGCTGAAAAGGCCCCCTCGATCCTTCCTACACCATAACTTCCATGAAGGGAAGGGTATGGTGATTAAGTACCCTAGGACAGGAATATCCTACCAGTTAAGCCTTTGCATATAGTTGGCCTAGTTATGTCAAACCCATGAGGACTAGATCAAGCCTAGAGCCCATCAGGACTAGGTGAAACCTAAAGAGTGAACATCCAAGCCTAGGAAATGATACCTTTATAGGCCTAGAGGTCAGGGGAAAGTGTCTTGTAACATGTGTGCCCTTTTTGCTTGCGCCAAAGAAATTGTGCTCTACTCCAGGTTCTTTCTATCCTACTTGCATAGCATCCATGATTAAACCCCTAGGGAAAGCAACCCCGTTGCTTGTACATGCTAGATCATACCCTATTCCTAAGGGTTTACAACCTTATAAGGGCACTTATGCATACTAATTGGTTCTATCACCTAATTGTGCAAAGATAAAATTTGTGGCAAGTAACCGAAACTCCATTCAAGAGGAAATGCTGCCAAAAATTTGTCAAGAATTCCAAGGCATCAAGAGTTCAAGAGCTTTCCTAGAAAAGATCTAAAAGATTGTCCAGAAGCATAAATCATCAAAGAGATCACAAGACGTCAAAGTGGCCAAGAGGGTCCAAGATCCAAATTGCCAAGAGATCCATGCCACCTAAATTGCCAAGATGTCAAAATTGCCAAAGGTCCTAGATGATAAAAATCCAAGGGCTGTCCCAAGAGATCCAAAGGTCCAAGAGATCCATGCTGCCAAAGTCACCAAGAGATCCGAAGGTAGCTTCTTCGAGAAGTCCATAGCCGAGTTCTCTCTTATAGTTGCATTTCTTGTAAAAGGCCCATTATTGGAGCTAATGAACTTGGTGTCATAAAAGAGAATTTTTTACAAGCATGTAGTCAAAGGAAGGGTCCTTCCTGCATTGTTGAGCATATCATGAAAGTTTCGGTTACTTGCCAATCTCATGCGTTAATCTTGCATCATAGTAGAAACTCACCATGATAAATACCCAATCAAGGGTGCGAAGCCAAGTTTTTTTCTTAAAAAAATGGTAGGTGCATGTTAAATATCAAAAGCATAAACTAACTTGATTTTGGTGTTATGTTTCCATCTTGTCAAACACACCCCGTTTCTTTCACCTCCTATTCTACACAAGAACCAAAAGATTGCTAAAAAGAAACAAGCCAAGCTACCACTATGCCGGATCCCATTGTCACTAGATTTCGCATAAGAGAGATGTCTACTAGTGGTACCTCTCCCCATGATGAAACTGTTTAGGAAGTTTCTCTTCTGAAGGAGCAAGTGTTAAAATTGATGTGCATGGTGCAACAACTAGTTGTGGGAGGAGGAAAAAAGTCTTTCGGTCATAGTCAAGGAGGTCCCCAAACTGAGAATGAAAATCAGCCTCCATCAGTAAAGGAATAGGGCCATAATGTACCGCCCCAGGGTAACGACCAGGAAACAGGTCCCGACTGCATAGTTCTTTAGAGAATAAAAAAGAAGAGTGGGGAATCTTTCCGAGAGTATGCCCAGAGGTTGCGTGAGCTAGCTGCATAAATGCAACCCCCTATGATGGAAAATGAGATGATCAAGTGTTTCATCGACAACCTCAAGCCTCCTTACCATGGGAAGATGATTAGCACCCAAGTCACTCATTTCGCTAGCCTCATTCCTATTAGAGAGCGCATTGACAAGGGTATTAGGAGCAAAAAGACCATGGATGCCAAGTCTCTAAGTTCCATGGTTAAACAACAAGTCAAGAGAATGACCGGTCGTAAGACTAAGGAAGTCAGTGTTCATATGGTCGATAATGCATTAGAAAGGCCTAGGGGTGTTACTTCTACCTATGCTACCCCAGTTGCCAGACCTTATCAGCAACAAAATCAGTTTGCTCAAGTACCTAACCAAACCATTAATCAGAGAGGAAGGCCAGATTCATCTTGTCCCTTTAGGAGGGAAAACCGGAAGTACACCTCGTTACCCATGCCCATGGCAGATCTTTATGCTTACCTACTGGAAAGGAAGCTGGTGATGCTAATGTTTCAGAGGCCTAGGGAAGGCCCTCCATCACCTAATTTTGATCTATCCAAGAAGTGCGAACACCATTTCAGGGCTGAAGGGCATACCATTGAAGAATGTCACCATTTGAGAGACCGTGTCTAGGATCTCATAGACAACAAGTTGATATAGTTTGATAATGCAATCGCTCTGAATATCATCACCAATCCTTTGCCTCCCCATCAAGAAGGGAATGTAAATGCCATCATCATAGTGGAAGAAAGGGTTCCGGAGCAAGGACACATGGAGCTAGGGCACGGTCTCCTAGGTGCAAGCAAAAAAGGGTGAGGATGCGAGCATGTGGGTATAAGCCTCTCCCCTTTGGTTTTGTACTCTTTTAAACCCCCTTCCTTCCTCCCTCCTTTCCCTCTTAAATGGGTTGTATTAGGTATATCATGCCGTGTACCATTCGTCCTCATTTCTAGAGCATGGCGACCCCTGTTTACTATACTGCACCCATATTTTGGGCCATGCTCTAGGGATGTAGGCATTTACTTTCCTGTTTTGTGTGCTTGCATTGTGCATGATGTACGTATATATATATATATATATATATATATACCTGCTTGCCCCCTTTTGGTGTGATTGTCATAGTCTATGTCACCTAAGGCAAGTGATGCCTAATTTCCACCGTCGAAATTTGGCCCTTTGCTTGAATGTCATAGGAAAGCATAGATTAGGACCACACCCATTCAAAAGCCAAACCATAAAGCCCCCATGCATGCAAAGCCCCAATAGCCAATGCCAAGATCATGTTTTTACACCAATTTTTGAAAATTAAGGTTTTATCAAAACAAAGGATTGTCCTTGGATAGGCGTTGTAGGGTGCTTAACACTTTCCCCACACGTAACCAAACTTTCGGACCTAAGAATCAAGATTTTTCTCCATCTACATTAGATTAGGAAAAATGTCCTTTTTCTTAACCTAGGATTGATAATAAAATCAACTAGAAACAGGTGACCAATCACACCTTAGAAAAACCCAATGATTGGTGGTGACTTCACTTACCTTTGGTAATCCCTTAAAATTTAGCCTAGATTCCGATCATAAGACCAAAGATAGACATACCTTCCTCCACCAAGAGAGACAACACCCAAAGCTTCGTGCAAAACACACACACCCATCATCGAGAGGGGCCTTCTAATGAGGCCTCGTGTGTGCAGGAGCTTTCGCCACAACGGGTGGTCGAACAAAGGCATGGCGATGGCCGTTTTTTTGCTCACGATCGAGGCCGGGCGTCGACATCTGCCCTTATGATGGCAAGTTGCTGGGGAGGCCAGAGCTCATTATTGCTATGGGCCAGTTGAGGACTTGACGTTGGATTTAGGCATTAATGAGCTGGGAGTTCTTTCTAGCAGATAGGACCTTCCATCAGGTTAAGCTAGTCTATGGAGTGCCTAGGGATACGCTTTCTCATGGATTATCCTTCAAGACCATTGTCCTGGGCGACACAGCTTATGCGACAGGTTCCTTTGATACTTTTGTGGATACCAACGGAGATTATTCTACTTGGTTTGCATAGTCTTCTACGGGCCTGTCATCGGAGATGTCCCTATGAGTGGAGGTAGGGTGTTGGGAGGTATTATCCGTGCTCAGGTGGCTACCGGGGCAGAGTGGAAAGCGCGCATAGAGCTTTAGAGGCCAAGGTGACAAAGTGTGAGGGCCTCCTTGTTGCTAGGGAGGTACACATGTAGGAGGAGACCACTCGAGTGTTAGCTTAGGAAAGGGAGATTTGGCAGAGAGACAGGGAGATTCAGGCTGCCGCGACAGAGAGAGAGTGAAGCTTGTTTCAGAGTGAGATAGCCCTGCATTAGGGCTATTCCATGCTTTTAGCGGGAGAGTTACGAGTGGCTAGTGTTCCTATTCTGGCTGCTCCTCAGATTCCAGGCCAAGGGCCCATCATTCCTCTATTCGATCCTAAGTGCATGCTAGTTCCTCTAGGCCTGCCAGGCGGTTGGGGTTCTTTCGCTCAGGCTCTGGGGCCTTCCCAGGATCCAAGGTATGCTCTCAGCATTTCAGGCGGTGCGGGCCCTTCTACTGGTCCTTTTGTAGGTGACAATTGTGGGGATGATATGGACCAGTATCTTAGGGGTGATGATTCTCCATAGGGTTGGCCATTTGTTGTAGCATGATGTAGCCCTTGCGTGGGCATGTATTTTTCCATGTATTTTGTAGACATTGGCCCATGATGGGCTGGCTATGTATGTATATTATTCATTGCCTCTCGATAGGCTTGTACATGTATGTATTGTATTGCCCCACAGTGGGCTTCGATGTATGATATTGTTCCCTTGCTTCATGGTTGTTGATACCGTATTTTTTCTACTTTCAATTTGTGTACTGGACCCTGAAAAACTCAAAAATATCATTTTCTCTCCATGGGGTCACGAGAACATATATAATGGCGTGGCACAACCCGTTTGGACACTGGAGCACTCAAAGTACCTTTTTCAGCCAAAATGACCAAAATGCCCCTAGTTAGCCCTGGGTTGACCAAAGGTCATACAAGGTCAAAATCCTCACAAAACAACATTTTTCATGGTTTTATGTCAAACCCGAGCTCCTCGGAGATTTTTAGTAACTTTAACCAAGTTTAATGTGAAGTTGACTTTCGGTGGGCCTTAGAAACCTTAATTTTGATTTGACCATTAGAACGAGTTGAAACTAATTCTATTGCGAAGATAATAAAATTCTCATTCCAACAACTATTTATGGGTCGAAATTGGAGTTAAAATGGTTAAGATATTGAGAAAATGGTGAAAAGCACATCAGCACGCTTTTCGAGGTCATAACTTTTGATCCAATCGTTGGATTTTAATTTCTTTAGTTTTCTGAAAACTAGACATCCAGAGGTTTCCAAGGACACCAATATTTCCTCAATCTAGATTTGGAAAGACCTCCAAATGTGCATCCAAAGTTAGAACTTGAAAAGTGCATGAGGATGAAATTGCTGACGTTAGCCGGGCCTGATCCGATGGCCCTTATAAGGCCGCCGACCCAACCTGGCGGCCCCTAAAATACTGTTGAGCCTCGGGAAGCATGAAAGGGGCTATAAATAGCCCCTAGCACCCCAAATTGGATGTGTTACGCCCCAAACCTAACTATAAAGATAGGCACGTGACAACTGCCGCACGCTTATAAAGTAAGCACCCTACAAGTGTGCAAGGCCTTCTTAGAAACTAAAATTTATCCTCAAAAATTTCTTTATGAATAGATCTTCAATAATTTAATAGGAACAAAATCCAAGCCTTATGTACATAATGCCAATTGGCCAATAAATATAGAACTATTAGAAGACCATCCAATCCTAAAATCACTAAGCTTCCATCCAATCCCAAAATCATTAAGCTTCTTTTCCTGCTTACAACCCAACATCAAAACTCCCAAAGCTAGCAATTCTTCACAATATGAAACTGGAGGAGAAAAAATGGGGTGAGCTGACAACTTAATAAGTAACAAAAATCCTAATAAGTTTTATCAAACAATAGATCTGTAAAGTAATAAGATGTAATATGAGTCTTCAAAAGTTATAATACACTATGGGTTATCAAAAATAACTAAAGAAGTTTCATAGTCTTAAAATAATAAGTTGCAAATAAATCGCATACTTTAATCTTACAAATATATCATGGATGATTTAGAAAGTAGTCAGTTTTTCATATATCAAAAGCTATAACTTACAATAGGTTTCAAAAATACATAAGCAATTTTAATGACTCAAAATAGTTAAAATACTCAAACATAATTCATATTCTTAACAATCTTATGACTATGGTCACGTTATATCCCCGTGACTGGGCATTAGAGTACCAATGAATAACCTCCATTGCCTGGGTATCAAAATCAATTCATAGTCAGATTGTCCATAATCATATATATGAAATCATAGTTTCTAACAAAAATATATCTTATTCAAGCATGTATATAAAAATCATATACTCAGTATTAAAATATATTTGTAATAATCCTTTACTTGAAATCAGTAATACAATAGAAATAAAAATTTCAACAATTATAAACAATTTTTAGTAGTTAAAAATACATTAATATAAGCAAAATAAAACTTAATTAGAATAAGGTTACTTACCTCTAAAAGCCATATCAAAAGGAATTTCTCCCTAACACTTTCTCTAAAGTCCTTAGGTATCACGTAAACAATTTTTCAAATATCATTAATCAATAATATAATATTTTTAAATAAAACTTATATGAATACCTAGCCAGAAGAGAGATTGCTAAAAATATCCAATAATTTTTCACTATTATCTCATAGTTAAAAATCCACATATTCATAATATATATATATATATATATATATATATTTCCTCTACTCTCTGCCACTAGTAGTACCTAGGGATAAAGCCTATAGAAACACCATACGTATAGCCATATAGGGTCAAAAGTACACCACCTAATCTTCTATACGTGTGCTCATATATATATATATATATATATATATATATATTAATCTCCATTCACCCCTAGTTCTCTTCGAGATGAGGACAAAACTAGGAAAAAGGTACTATATTCTATATCATAAAAAATCAAGCCTACACGGTCACATGACCTTTTGCTATTCGCTAAGACCCCAATTCGGTAAAGCTGTGCAGAATTGGACCCAAGAGCCTTCTTTTACACTTAACGTGACATAGGGAACATAGAAAATAAATCAAATTCCTTCTTCGTTTACATCGTTAAACTCATTATTAGCCAAAATACTCACATAAAAAAATATTTTAATTCCATATAAAGCCTAAATTTGACAAAGAACGAGATTTCTTAGGCTCTTACCTCAAGTGTGCCGTCAATCTTTCACTACTTGAACAAACTCAGAATTCTTCCTCCAAAATATCTATCATTATACTTTAACTTAATTAGCTTATATATATAGTTAGGGTTTCAACCAAATTTTCTAAAAACTCGCTTAATAATATTAATTATAAAAATTGACCCCACAAAAAGATTTACTTAAACACACTCTTTTTAAATCCTTATTTTTTTTGGGTATTATAGGATGAGAACGGAAAAAGGGGGGTTTTTGGGAGCTGTTTTGGGCATTTTTAGGCATTTTTTTTTTCTCTTTTCTCACTATATTTCTCTCCAAAAAACAAAAAAAACACGTCAAAGTTTCTTGATTCTTTTCTCTTCTTGAAAAATACAAGGTAGTGTTCATATCCTCCATCTTCCTCTTCTTGGTTCCACACCTTGGATTTAAGGTTTAAGGGGTATGGATGTAGCATTTTAACTACTATCCATACCCCTTTTTCTTAAAAGCTTCATCAAGCTTTTTATCCTTTCTTTTTGCTTGAATAACATGATTTATTGCTTTTTCTAGCATGTTTCTTGCTTTATTTGTGCTTCTAACTTAAATCTACATGCTTTATGCTTTATGCCATCTTTTATGCTTAGATCTACATCCTTACATGCTTATATGTTTAAATCTACATGCTTTATGCTTTATGCCATGCTTTCTATGCTTAGATCTTTTTTTCCCAAGTTTTGTTTGGCTAGATCCATGTTTCTATGCTTGTTTACATGTCTATTTGTCTTTCCTACATGTTTTATTTTTTATGCTATACTTTCCTATGTTTTGTTCCCCTTTTTGCTCTATGTTGATGTTAGGGTTACATGCTCACATGCTTGATATCATGTCTATGGTTATGCCTTGCTCGGATCTATGTGTTTTATATGTATATTTCCATGCTATATGGTTAGATCCGTGTCTTCACATGCTTATGTGCTTGGATTCATGTTCTTCCATGATTATGTGCTAAGTTTCTACACGTTTAGATGCACGTTTCTACGCCTAGATGTCTAGATCTATGTTCTCTACACGTTTTATGCTATCTTCCATGTGCTTGTGCGCTCCATGCCATGTTTGTGTGCTTAGGCCTAGACCTTGTTTGTCCTGCCATGTGTTATTGCAGCCCTTTTGTCGCTTTATCTTTCTTTCTTGTGTTTTTGGCCTAATTGTTAGGACCTGATCTAGACCCTATGGTTTTTGTCATTGTCCATACACCTTGGTCCATATCAAAGGGTTTGGATCGACCTCTGTTAGGGTATATGCGATTCAATGTTAGGAACATATGTCACTATTTTATGTAATTGGTTAATCCTTTGAAAAAATGCACTTTATTTGTAATTGGGTAGATCTAGGATGTGTTTAATGCTTCAAGGAACAAGGTTTCAAGTTCAAGTGTTAAAGCCATGCAAGTCTGTCCAAGAAATAGGTGTGAAAGTGCTGCATTTTAAAGCTCGATAGCTAGCATTTATTGAGATTTAAAAAGCTGCTGAAGCCCATGGCTCGACAGCTAGCTCGATAGATAGCTATCTATTGAGGTTGATGAAATTCAGTTTTTCAAAGCTGAATTCAATCCAATCCGTGAGTATATGTTTGGGCTTTCTTTTCTCACAACCCTAAACATATATAAGGATTATTTTAAGGGCCGTCAAGGGTGACACAAGTTGCACAAATGTGGAGCAAAGTTTTGTTCATGCAAATTGTGACCAGAGACAGAATTTGCCCTAGTTCATCTTTCTCTTGAAGAAGCTACTGTGTTTGTACACCGTAGGGTTTTATGACCAAGGAGCTTCTTGATTTTCATCGTGTGATGAACTGAAGAACTTTGCAGTCAATATCTTTCTCAAGTTGGTGATTAAGTTGCGTACTGAGATTCGTGCAATTGGTTAGTCATGTACCGAGAGCCGTGCATTGAAAATGAGAGATTGTCACTACAAAACAAGTCCAATTGGGTATTGGGGTAAGGGTTCAACTGTAGGTTGGTATAAGGTACTGAGATTCCTTTACTTGTAACTGCTTGTTGTGATAATAGTGAATTATCAAGAGTGGTGACCTTAAAATCAGCCGGTGGGGTTTTTGTCGTGTTAGTTTTCCCCATTTGAAAACAAATCATCTGTGTCAAATTTATTTTTTGCTGCATTTAGTTTAATTGGTGATTTGTTTGTGCTGCCACGCATATTGTATGTTAATATGATTAGTTAATCAACTTGGAAAATAAATTGGTTAATTTATCACAAGGGGTCAATACATTTTTGGCCTATCAAGTGGTATTAGAGCAGGAACACTTTGATTAGAGTTAATTTTTGCTGTGTGATCTATTGACCCCTGTTTGTCATGGATAGAGGACAGTCTCTTATTATACCTCCTTTATTTGATGGCACTAATTATGCATATTGGAAAGTATGCATGAAAGCTTTCTTGCAGTCTTTAGATTAGAAAGTGTGGTAAGCTGTGGAGATAGGGTGGACTAAGCCTATGGAAGCACCGGCCGACTGGGTTGATGCTAAGATCAAGGTGGCAAACTTCAACAGTAGGGCATTGAATGCTTTGTTCAGTGCAGTCACAAATGAGGAGTTCAAGAAAATATCCTCTACTGAAACTACAAAGGAAGCATGGATCATCCTCCAAACAACCTGTAAGGTTGAATTTATTCAACCATCTAATTGGCTTTATTCCGTGCCAAATTTGCTTGTAATTCAGCATTTAGTAACCCTGTATTTAGGTGGGATTGTTGTAAGGGTAGTGAGTGAGATAGAGTGAAGATTGCTCAAGAGTGTGCAAGAAAACAGAGTGTCGCGGCTGGGACTCGCGGCTGGACTCGCGGCTTCAACCCGCCAGAATCTGCACACGTGCCAAGCATGCTGGAAGATGAACAGTCATGCTAGCTGGAGCACTACAGGACAAAACAGGACAACTGGCCATACGGTTATCTCGCGACTGGAACTCGCGACTTAGTCAAGCCGCGAGCCACCCCTGTTTTGGAAAAACCTGACGTTTCACATTCCTCTTCACTCCAGTATAAATACCCTTTTAACCCACGATTGAAAGAGAGCTTCCAGAGAGAATTTTGAGAGAGAAACCCTAAAGAAAAACCAGATTGTTTCACCCACAATCTCTACCTTAGAGTCTCATCAAATTCCCTCACTCTCTTCCTCTCCATTGTCAAATCCTTGAGAGGCCATTATACCAAACCTGGTTCTCACCATTATCATCTCTGTGAGACAGTCGTTTGGAGTTCTGGGAAGCAGTTAGGAAGGAGCCAATCTTTATTGGTTGATGCTACGGTGTAGTAGTGGAATCCGGAAAGCTAGAAAAGAAAAAGGTTCGGCGCAACCTCGTTGGAGCAAGAAGCTTGGAGGGCTTAGGTGCATTGGGTAGATTAGGCTTGGAGGGTCTATTGCTGTCCTTGTATCCCAACTGTATTTTCTAGTGGATTGATTACCGCTTGGAGGGCGGCGGAGAGGTTTTTAGCCGAGGTCTTCGGTTTCCTCTTCGATAACATATCTGGTGTTATCTCTGTGTTTGCATCTTCCTTCCTCTCTATCTCTGCCTTTACATTATCTGCTGTGGTTTATTTTATTAAGGCTTAAATAGTTGTTTAACCAATTCCATATTATAGCATATGTTAAGTTTCCGCACACTAGTTGTTTGACATATTGCTTGTGTTGGTTAAGTTGGATTTTGGGGGTCTAAACGTTCAAAAGTGTTTTTGTACACGTTTTTGAACTATCAATTGGTATCAGAGCGGGTACACAGCTGTTTGGTTTCATTACCATTTGTGTGATCCTAGACCCCTGAGTTGTGGTTGTTATTTTCGTTTATACCATGCTGAATTATAGCCCAAGTGTTCGTGATAATGTCTCTATGCATATGACTGAAAGGAGTCTTACTGATGATCTTGTAGAGTTATTAATAACTAAGAAACATGCTAGAGTTTTTGTTCACATGCTGAAACATCTTGAGAATCAGAATCTTGTCTTACACAGTAGCATATCTGAATCAAAATCATTGATTAAGAAATATAAAAGAAAGAATAGAATGTTGTGTGAGATGATTGAGAATCTGAAAATGAAAAATCAATCTACAAGTAGCATGAAACCTGATGATGAGTTTGTGTTTGAAGGTCAAGATTGTTTGTCACATGTGAATCTATTTGTTCATACCTCATTAAAGGTGTTTAATGCATGTTTGTGGTATCTTGATAGTGGGTGTTCTCGCCATATGACAGGGGATAAGTCACTGTTTAAGTCACTCAAAGAAAAGGTGGGTGACTATGTGACCTTTGGGGATGGAAGCCATGCTCAAGTCCTAGGCAAAGGAACCATCGAGATACCCGGTTTGCCTCTGTTGAAAGATGTGCTGTTCATAAAAGGGCTGAAGGCGAATTTGCTGAGCATCACTCAAATTTGTGATGACGACTTTCTGGTACAATTCTCCAAGAAAGGATGTTTGATCATCAATAAAGAGGGGATTCAGGTTTTGGAAGGAAATCGGACTACGGATAATTGTTATGGAATAGTTCCCACGACACCAATATCATGTAGAAGTGCTCGGGTGGATATGATGGAGTTGTGGCATCACAGATTTGGGCATGCCAACTTCAAACAAGTAGCAAAAGTCTCCAAACTTGAAGCAGTCGAGGGACTTCCTAAGTTTGGAAAAGTAAAGAAGACCATTTGTGGTGCATGTCAAATGGGGAAGCAAACTAAGGCAAGTCATCACAAGGTAAATGTGATAGCCACCTCTCGTTGTTTGGAGTTACTTCATGTTGATCTGATGGGGCCCACCAGAACTGAAAGCTTAGGGGGAAAAAGATATATTATGGTCATTGTGGACGACTACTCAAGATACACTTGGGTTGAATTCCTTAGAGAAAAATCAGAAGCTTGTGAAAGGCTGGAGATTCTGTGCAAGAAATTACAAAATGAAAAGGGGATTCCAATAGCCAAAGTTAGAAGTGATCATGGGAGAGAATTTGAGAATGCAAGATTCGAGTCCTTCTGTGAGAAGAATGGAATTAAGAGAGAGTTTTCAGCTCCCAAAACTCCACAACAAAATGGAGTGGTAGAAAGAAAAAATCGTGTGATTCAGGAGATGGCTAGAGTCATGTTGCTTAACAAGGAAATTCCTCAAAAATTTTGGGGAGAAGCTGTCAACACCTCGTGTCACATTGGCAATAGGATTTTCTTTCGAATTGGTACACAGAAGACTGCATATGAGATATGGAATGGGAAGAAGCCTAAAGTGAAGTATTTCCGGGTATTTGGAAGCAAATGCTATATCTTGAATGATCGAGAGAATCTTGGGAAGTTTGATGCAAGAAGTGATGAAGGTATTTTTCTCGGCTATTCTACTACAAGTCGAGCATATAGAGTGTTTAACAAGAGAACAAAGACTGTGATGGAATCCATAAATGTCAAGATTGATGATGCCTTACCTAAGGTGGAAATGATTGATGATATAGAAGGGCCGAGCACCGAAGAGCCTGATGTTGAGGTAGAAGCTTTGGATATAGAAGATAAAGAACCTATACCAGAAGTAGAATCGACTCCCATCAACCCAAGAAGGGAAACGAGATCGATGTCTAGAACTTCAAGTCCTCTTACTCCTCCAGAAGTTCATCCTCCTATCTCTCGTAGTGATGAAGTTTCCACTACAAAAAGGCAATCCTCAAGAATTATCAAGAATCATCCGGAAAGTAATATCATAGGATCACTTGATGACGGTCTTCGCCTCAGGAAAGGAAATATTCTGCTAGCCAATCATGTAACGTATCACTGTTATCTTGCACAGTTTGAACCAAAAAGGGTTGAAGAGGCTCTTCAAGATGAGAATTGGGTTGAGTCAATGCATGAAGAGCTGAATCAGTTTGTGAGGAATGACGTGTGGGAACTTGCTCCACGGCCTGAGAACGTTCATGTTATAGGCACAAAGTGGATTTTTAAAAACAAAACTGATGAAGATGGAGAGATAATTCGAAACAAGTCTCGGTTGGTGGCTCAAGGATACACACAAGTAGAAGGGGTGGATTTTGATGAATCATTTGCTCCGGTGGCAAGACTCGAATCCATTCGAATCCTCATGTCCATTGCGTGCACCTTGAAGTTCAAACTTTATCAAATGGATGTTAAGTGTGCTTTTCTGAATGGATATCTAAATGAAGAGGTTTATGTTGAGCAACCAAAAGGATTTGAGGATCCTCATTTTCCGGATCATGTATTAAGATTGAAGAAAGCACTATATGGTTTAAAACAAGCGCCTAGAGCCTGGTACAATCGTCTTACACATTATCTTCTAGATAGAGGTTTCAAGAGAGGGTACGCCGATCGAACTCTATTTGTCAAAAATGATGAAGATTATCTCCTTGTGGCACAAGTCTATGTTGATGACATAGTGTTTGGAGCAACTATCGAAGATCGTGCTACTGAATTTTCTGAGGAGATGAAGAAGGAGTTTGAGATGAGCATGGTGGGGGAGCTCACATTCTTTTTGGGTCTTCAAGTCAAACAACAGAAGGAGGGTATATTTGTATCTCAAGAGAAGTATGCCAGAAATATTGTCAAGAAGTTTGGCCTAGACTCCAAAAAACATGCCTCCACTCCCATGAGCTCTTCCACTAAACTGAATGTGGATTCATCAGGAGTTGAAGTAAGTCCTACATTGTATAGGAGCATCATAGGAAGTTTGCTCTACCTTACAGCAAGTAGACCGGACATTGCTTTCAGTGTGGGCGTTTGTGCCAGGTACCAAGCTAATCCGAAGGAATCTCATCTGACTGCTGCTAAGCGAATCATTCGATATGTGAATGGTACTGCGAACTATGGTCTGTGGTATTCAAAAGACTCAAATGCTTGTCTTGCTGGGTATTCAGATGCTGACTGGGCTGGCAGTGTAGACGATCGGAAAAGCACTTCAGGCGGCTGTTTTTATCTTGGTAACAATCTTGTTTCGTGGATGAGCAAGAAGCAGAATTCAGTGTCTTTATCTACTGCAGAAGCAGAATACATCGCTGCTGGAAGTTGCTGCACTCAGCTTCTTTGGATGAAGAAATTACTTCATGACTATGGAATTCCTCAAGAAACGATGTGTGTTTTCTGTGACAACACCAGTGCCATCAATCTTTCCAAGAATCCTGTTCAGCATTCAAAATCCAAACACATAGAGATACGTTACCATTTCATTCGGGATTTGGTAGAGGAAAAAGTTGTGTGTCTTGAGTTCATACACACCGACAATCAAAAGGCAGATATCTTCACCAAGCCTCTCGATGGTCCACGGTTTGAATCACTCCGTAAGACCATTGGTGTTGGTACAATTCCTTGACTCTCTAGTGTGTTGTGTGCTTCACTTATTCATAATATGTTACATCTGTTTGTGTTGGGGCACACACCTTTTCTTGTTTAATGTTTTGTGCAACGTGCTTCTTGTTTGTTTGTTCTTTTGTGAATACTGTTGCTTCTTTATATGTTTGTTCAATCATTTTTTTGTGTCCTGTGTCAAAAATCCAAAAATCCCATAAAAAGTAGAAAATCAAAAAGCTTGATTGACTCTGTTGAGCTTTGTCTCAAAACTTGTTTTGCCTTGTACCTTTGTGCTAATGGCTTTGTGCATTTTCGAGCATTGCTTGTTTTCATGCACTCATATCACTATGGGAAAAATCTTGAAATCTATGTGATTGTTGTAAATAGATCTTCATACTTGTCATGAATGATTAGTGAATGGTTATGTTGATCTTGAGACATGCATAGACTTGTGTTTGTATATCTTCCCACTTTTTATTTTTGTTTTTGCTAAAAAGAGCTCACCAAATGTAAATCTCCAAATGAAAAGAGATATTGAGCTGCAAAAGCCTGTCGCACATTCTAGTATTTGACTAGGAAAAAGGGTAAGCGACCTTATATTAAAAGTGAAATTTCTTTCAAAAAAGGCCAAAGGCCTGTTCTTCAAAGAGAAATGTTATATATTCCTCTCACAATGAGAGATGAGTGACTCAAAAGATCAAATGTTATGATTGTTAGTGGAGTCAAATGAAAAGCTCCAAGTTATATTATCAAGTTATGTGTGGGAAGTCATATATTCATATTTCTATAATTGAGATTGGTCACATGATCTAGTGCTAATTGTGTATGCCTTGGTTGAATTGATCATTGAAGCTTCACATTAGACAAAGGACTATCTCATTGTTGGTATCCACACACAACACATAAGTTTATGTTCAATAAATGCCATATTCATTTGTGTGATTGTACTTGATGAAATATGTTTTCACATGCTCAATCTTTGTTCTTTCAAGCACAAAAAGATTTTTGAGTGTTTTTAGGTGTTTTTGGAAAGTATTTTGGTTGAAAATCTGAAAATTTCAAAAATACAGTTTTGCCCTGTTTTGGCGGCTCTGTCGCGGGTGTGTCAAGTCGCGAGCCTCAGTCGCATCTTCGCTGGTCATTTTTGGCGACTTGTTCGCGAGTAGAAGGTCCAGTCGCGAGTTCACTCAGAGATTTTCGCGGCTCAGCTCGCGACTCACTCGCGGGTAGACCTTCCAGTCACGAAAAACACTTAGAAAATTTTTCAAAATTTTGTTCTTGTGTATTCTGGCGGCTTGAACTGGCGACTGTGTGGCGACTTAATCCAGTCGCGAAAATCGCGTGTTTTGGACATACAGGGGCAGTTTTTAAAATTTTCTGTTTTCCCTCGATCTTTTTGTGACTGTTCATTGTCTTTTTCTTCTGCACTTTCCCTTTCACACCGTGCCTCCATTGTCGATCTCCATTGTTTGCTTCTTCTCAGCTAAAAATCGTCGACTACCAGGTATGGTTCTCTGTCTTGCACTCTAATTTTCCTAATGTCTTGGTTTTCCCTCTGGATTATTCACTTTTGCGTGTGATTTTGTGATGGGTTTTGTGATGGGTTTTGTGATGTCATCGTTGTCCTTTCTTAGCTTATGGTAGCCTGTGCTTATGGTTTTGAGCTAATTTATTTTGTTGGTTGTGTTCTTCATCATGTGCTTAGCTAGGGTTAGTTGATTTTTGACTGATCTGCTGTTGCTATCATGCTTCACTTTGATCTTGTGTGATCTCTTGTTGATGTGGTGTTGATTTTGGTCCTTTTTCAGCTGATTATGTGGTTATATTTGATCTCTCTCTACTGTGTTATTCTAATTTGGGCTTTTGGTGTCCCTCATTGTTCTTTCTGACCATACTCATCCAGCTGTTAGGGTTTCTTCATTGTTCCTAAATTTTCACTAACCCACTGCTGATATAGTCTGTTGGATTGTGTTCTGTCATTTCCTTTGTTGATAATGCAGACTGGTCATGTCTCCATTCAAAAAGGCTGCTGTGAAAGGAGGTTCTTCCAAAGGGAAGGAACCCGTTATTGATGTTGATGAAGACACACCTCTCCCGAAAGTGACTCGCTCTTCATCACAGAGATTCGATCCCACTAAGTTCAGATCCTATTCAGCCTATCAGTCATTTGAGAATTTTTTTCTTCATGCCACACCATTACTAGAGAGAGCTGTGGATCTGCCCTCGCTTCACAACACTGACATTCAGATATGTTTTGCTCACAAGGATTGGAATTACCTTCTCTCTGATCCGGATATCGTGTATGAAGAGTTGGTTAAAGAATTTTATGCTAACGCAATTGTGGAAGGAGATGAACTTAAGTGCTGGGTTCGGCATAAGAGCTTTTCTATCTCTCCTACATACCTGGCAGAAATTCTTCACATCAACAGACCCATTTTTCGTCATTCACCGGTCTATGATGATCTATGTCCTGATGAGGAGCTTCTCAAACAAAGCCTTGGTCAAGACTTGGAGTTCTCACCAAATGGAAAATCCATCAGTGTTTCTTCTCTTTCTCCGAAACTGAGAGTGCATACGATTGTGATGTTTCACAATTTGTACCCTTTGTCAAGTACTGGGTATATGAATCTCGGACGTGCCTTGTTTCTTCATGATCTCATCTCTGATGAAGAAATCGACATTTGTGCTCATATCTTTCATGTTCTGCGCAAAACGGCTCTCCGAAATGAGTCTCGGATATGCATTCCCTTTTGCAGTCTCATTTCCCGGATCTTGAAGCTCAAGGGAATCTATCCAACAGCTGATGAGTCTCCTCTTCCTAAACCGAGCCCAATCAACATGCGTACATACAATGCCAGTGTTGGACATAGTCGGAAGAGAGCCAAACCAGAAACTTCTGCATCTCACAGTGATCCTCCGTTCAGTAATCTCTCCCTCGATGAGAAACTTGATCTCATTGTCTCCTCTGTCCACGAGCTGAATTCAAAGGTGTCTGGACTCACTGCTTCTCTACATCATCAAAGCAACCGATGGGATATGAAGTTTACTTCTCTTCAAACCCAGCTGGATCAAATTCAGAGAAAGCTAGAAGAGGATGACTAGCCTATTCCATGACAAAAAGGGGGAGTGATAGGCTTAATCAGAGGGGGAGGATATTACCCTAAGGGGGAGTGTCATTATCTAAGGGGGAGTGTCTTTAATTTTTTTATCTTTAAGTTGATATATTATGTTTTGTAAAACTGTTATTCAGGTATTTGTTGGTTTGTACCCATTTGCTTTTGTAAGCTGTTAGGGTTATGTTATTAAGCATATTTGTAGGCCTTGTGGTATGTACCATGCTTAAGTGCAGCCTTTATGCTAGTTGAAATCAGTACTTTGTTCCAAATGTTCTGCATTTTGGTTTATGTACTGTCACTCTTGTGCCCTTGTAGGATTGTTCCTAGATGCATATGCTTTGTGTGCTATGCATTGGTTGAGTGTTGAGCATACAAGTGGCTTGCCTTGTGCTTGTTAACTTGTATGTCCTTGTGTTCATTCCAAGTGTGAATGAACACTGTGATCACTACCTTGAGGTGGTCACTTGGTTGATCAAGTCATGGTTTATTACTCCATCTTTGCTTGATCACATTCAGCCTGTTTCATATGCATTCATAATTTTCTGCTTACAATAATCATAGTGTATTGTTGTGTTTCAGGAGTATATTGTTCATATGATTCAAGTGCTTCACAGATTCTAGAGTTAGGTGTGAGTGAGTTTTGTTCAACTGTTCCCAACTCACATGTTAAGTCTAGAGTCTGTTTTAGGGTTTTGTCACGGAATAGCCAAAGGGGGAGATTGTAAGGTTGAATTTATTCAACCATCTAATTGGCTTTATTCCGTGCCAAATTTGCTTGTAATTCAGCATTTAGTAACCCTGTATTTAGGTGGGATTGTTGTAAGGGTAGTGAGTGAGATAGAGTGAAGATTGCTCAAGAGTGTGCAAGAAAACAGAGTGTCGCGGCTGGGACTCGCGGCTGGACTCGCGGCTTTAACCCGCCAGAATCTGCACACGTGCCAAGCATGCTGGAAGATGAACAGTCATGCTAGCTGGAGCACTACAGGACAAAACAGGACAACTGGCCATACGGTTATCTCGCGACTGGAACTCGCGACTTAGTCAAGCCGCGAGGTCAAGCCGCGAGCCACCCCTGTTTTGGAAAAACCTGACGTTTCGCATTCCTCTTCACTCCAGTATAAATACCCTTTTAACCCACGATTGAAAGAGAGCTTCCAGAGAGAATTTTGAGAGAGAAACCCTAAAGAAAAACCAGATTGTTTCACCCACAATCTCTACCTTAGAGTCTCATCAAATTCCCTCACTCTCTTCCTCTCCATTGTCAAATCCTTGAGAGGCCATTATACCAAACCTGGTTCTCACCATTATCATCTCTGTGAGACAGTCGTTTGGAGTTCTGGGAAGCAGTTAGGAAGGAGCCAATCTTTATTGGTTGATGCTACGGTGTAGTAGCGGAATCCGGAAAGCTAGAAAAGAAAAAGGTTCGGCGCAACCTCGTTGGAGCAAGAAGCTTGGAGGGCTTAGGTGCATTGGGTAGATTAGGCTTGGAGGGTCTATTGCTGTCCTTGTATCCCAACTGTATTTTCTAGTGGATTGATTACCGCTTGGAGGGCGGCGGAGAGGTTTTTCGCCGAGGTCTTCGGTTTCCTCTTCGATAACATATCTGGTGTTATCTCTGTGTTTGCATCTTCCTTCCTCTCTATCTCTGCCTTTACATTATCTGCTGTGGTTTATTTTATTAAGGCTTAGATAGTTGTTTAACCAATTCCATATTATAGCATATGTTAAGTTTCCGCACACTAGTTGTTTGACATATTGCTTGTGTTGGTTAAGTTGGATTTTGGGGGTCTAAACGTTCAAAAGTGTTTTTGTACACGTTTTTGAACTATCACAACCTTTGAGGGAACCATGGCTATCAAAGATTCAAAACTTCTGAGGCTCACTACAAGCTTTGAAGAGATCAAGATGGAGGAGGATAAGTCGTTCAATAAATTCTATGCCAAGCTTGAGGACATAGTAAACTCAGCCTTCAATCTTGGGGAAACCTTTCTTGAACCTAAGATTGTGAGAAAGGTGCTCGGATCTCTACCTAAGAGATTCCATGCCAAGATCACCGTGATTGAGGAATAAAAGGATATTGATAAAATTTCTTTAACAGAGCTGGTTAGAAATTTGCAGACCTATGACTTGGGTTTGACAAGGATCAGGAAATTGAGCAAGAGCAAGAGCATGGCATTGAAGGCCAAGAGCAGTGATATTGATGAGTCTTCAGACGATGAAGATTCTAAAATGAAGTCCTACATTACAAGGCAATTCAAGAAGTTCATGAAGAATTCCAATGGGAAGGGTTTTGACACGGACCGTAGGCAATCTAGTTCCTCACAATTCAAGAGCCAAGACAAAGGGAAGAAGGATGCTAGGGATGGCGGTCGATACACTGTTCCTTCAGGACCAAAGTGCTTTGGGTGTCAAGGTTTTGGACATATGAAATAGGAGTGCCCTACATATCTCAAGAGCATTGGGAAGAGCAAGACACTTGCTGCTACATTGAGTGACACAGAAGCTGAGGATGATTCAGAAAATGAGGATGATGATATTCTGAATGCCTCCACTACCACTTTCAATCCTACTAAGGGGACTGTTGAAGATGTGGATAAAGAAGAGGACTTGGTGGATTCTAAGTTCGAGAAAATGGATGATCAAGATGATATCCATACAACCTATGAGAAATTATATAACGTTTCTGAGAAACATAAGAAACTTTACAGGTTGGCCACCAAGAAGCTCAATGTTGTGGAGCTTGATCATGAAGAGCTTTCCATAAAGTTTGATCCAATCAGACTATTGGAGCACTGAGGTTTGAGAATATTTTCTTGGCTGAGAAGACAAAGAAGCTTGAAATGAAGCTATTTCAAGTTAGAGCTCAATTGGAGAGGACTTCAAGTGCAAAGTTTGACGAGATGCTTAATATTCATAAATCTACTTCTGATTGAATCGGTTTAGGGTATGATTTCTCTTCTTCTAGTATTGTTTCTGCTAGTATTATTGTTTTTGTTCCTCCTAGTAATAATGTTGAAACTGAGAACACTAATGTTAAAACTTCTTTAGCTAGTGAGAACTTAGACAAGGGAAAATCTATCTTAAGAGCACCCCCTAAGCAGGACAAGAAAGAAGTTAAAAACCCTAGGGCTGAGAAGGGTAACTCTCAAAAGCCTAAACAGAAGAAGTAACATCTTTGTCATCACTATGGAGTAGCCGGTCATACTTGATCTAATTGCTATAAGTGGTTAGCCACTCAATAGAGCAATGGCATGATCGCATCGGGAAACCAGAATCAGTTTCCATCCTCCTTTGCTTCCTTTGGAGATCTTTTCAAAGCCCTCATGATCGCATCGCTTAAGGAAAGTTTCTTCCAAAGTGTGGAAGGAAAAGGGCTCCATGTGATTTTATTGCTATTTCTTTCTCTCCACCTCTTGTTTTTGTGTTTGCATTACTTGTGTGTTTTTCTTTCATGTTTTAAGTCAATTTTGTTTTATGCTTTGCTTTGTTTAACATGTTTTTGTTTGTTTGTTTGTTTGTTTTTTTTTTTTTTTTTCATATAAAAATTTAAAAAAAATGAAAAATTAGAAAAATACAAAAAACAGTGTGTGTTTTGTGTACATTGGTACTTGTGTACCTTGGATGGCCATTGAAACAAAATTGTCTAAACTTTGTATCTTTTGTAGCTTAGATGAGCATCTTTATGCACAACTTAGCAAGTGAGCTTTGTGGCTCATGTTTGTGATGAGTAAGGTTAAGTAATCTCTTGTACTTAACACTTGTATCACTCTTTTTGATAGGAAGGACTAGAAAATCCTAAGGGAAATGCATAAATAACCATCTCACCACTGTTGCCCGCCAATCATGAAATGACATTTGTATGCTTTGGCATAGCAAAAAGTGGACTGTCAAATGCTTAACATAATTGAGTTTTTCTTTTGTATCTCTTATATGCCCATGCATGGTTTGCTTAAAAGAAAAGTATGCAAAGCAAATTAAAAGCAAGAAGAATCAAAATGCTTTATATATGATTGCAAGCGTGTCTTCTAGGAGATGTGGGAGTTATAGGATGTACCTCAAAGGTGATAGTTCCCCATCAAATAGTTATGATTGTGTGTGAGTTAGGTGATTTTCTCATATCTCAAATCGTTATAACATGTAGACACTTATGTAATCTTGCGATGTTTTTCATACACAACATGCAATATTCTTTGCTACTTTTGATATATGTGCAGGTACACTATGATTTGGCCATCACAGGGAATACATGTGTTAATGTATGCTCACTAAACTTTCTTGACTTGTTTTTGAAATATAAAATTGGTTAAACTTGTTTAGTATGTGTGTGTGTGTTTTGGGATCTATGTGCTTAACATTTTTCTTGTTGAGAGATGTTTTGAGAGCTTAAAATGTTGTTTGGATCTTTGGTTGAGTAGCATACTTAATTGCATTCATATCTGTGTTTTTCTTCTCCTTCAAAAACTGTTTTTAAGTTATCTTGATAGCTGCTCGATAGCTCTCGACAGATAAGCTATCCATCGAGACTCTTCAGCTGATTTTTATCGCAATGTCGATAGCTAGTTTGATCCA
The DNA here is from genome assembly GCA_011696235.1 of Quercus mongolica. Lineage (NCBI taxonomy): Eukaryota > Viridiplantae > Streptophyta > Magnoliopsida > Fagales > Fagaceae > Quercus > Quercus mongolica. The sequence continues at coordinate 46,469,027 of CM022241.1, read as the reverse complement.
TTGAGAAACTTTCTAAACTCTCGATACCTTCTCGATAGCTGGCTTTATCTATCGAAGAACTTTTTGTCTCCTCGATAGCTTCTCGACAACTACCTCGATCCATCGAGCTTCATTATTGGAAAAGCCTCTCATTAGATCCTTGATAACTAGTTAGATAGCTAAAAGGTGTGTTTTTAAAGCTCGATAGCTCTTGATCAATCGAGCTTTATGAGTTTTCTATAAAAACGCTCCTTGCGATTTCAGACTCACTTTTCTCGACCTCTCTCGACTGATATTAATCCCTTCACCTCCCAAACACACTTTTCTCTCTCTAAACTTCATTCCCAAGATATTTTTGGCCTAAAGATCATCTTCTCTTTTCTAGTATGATCTTTATCCCTCTTGTAAGGTTGAATTTATTCAACCATCTAATTGGCTTTATTCCGTGCCAAATTTGCTTGTAATTCAGCATTTAGTAACCCTGTATTTAGGTGGGATTGCTGTAAGGGTAGTGAGTGAGATAGAGTGAAGATTGCTCAAGAGTGTGCAAGAAAACAGAGAGTCGCGGCTGGGACTCGCGGCTGGACTCGCGGCTTCAACCCGCCAGAATCTGCACACGTGCCAAGCATGCTGGAAGATGAACAGTCATGCTAGCTGGAGCACTACAGGACAAAACAGGACAACTGGCCATACGATTATCTCGCGACTGGAACTCGCGACTTAGTCAAGCCGCGAGGTCAAGCCGCGAGCCACCCCTGTTTTGGAAAAACCTGACGTTTCACATTCCTCTTCACTCCAGTATAAATACCCTTTTAACCCACGATTGAAAGAGAGCTTCCAGAGAGAATTTTGAGAGAGAAACCCTAAAGAAAAACCAGATTGTTTCACCCACAATCTATACCTTAGAGTCTCTTCAAATTCCCTTACTCTCTTCCTCTCCATTGTCAAAACCTTGAGAGGCATTATACCAAACCTGGTTCTCACCATTATCATCTATGTGAGACAGTCGTTTGGAGTTCTGGGAAGCAGTTAGGAAGGAACCAATCTACATTGGTTGATGCTATGGTCAAGTAGCGGAATCCGGGAAGCTAGAAAAGAAAAAGGTTCGGCGCAACCTCGTTGGAGCAAGAAGCTTGGAGGGCTTAGGTACATCGGGTAGATTAGGCTTGGAGGGTCTATTGCTGTTCATGTATCCCAACTACATTTTCTAGTGGATTATTGACCGCTTGGAGGGCGGCGGAGAGGTTTTACGCCGAGGGCTTCGGTTTCCTCTTCGATAACACATCGTGTGTTGTCCTTGTGTTTGCATCTCTCTTCCCTTTATCTTTGCCTTTTATTTTCTACTGTGAATGTGATTTTAATTGGCTTAGATTGTTTATCAATTCTGTATTAAGCTTTTGTTCATATTCCGCACATTAATTGTTTGATATAAAGCTTGAATTGGTAATTTGTAATTTGGGGGTCTAAACGTTCAAAGGTGTTTATACACGTTTTTGAACTTTCAATTGGTATCAGAGCGGGTACACAGCTGTTTGGTTTCATTACCATTGTGTGATCCTTGACTCCTTTTTTTTTTAGATGGATAGGTCTCAATCCCTTAATGCACCTCCATATTTTGATGGAAGTAATTATGCGTTTTGGAAGGTTCGTATGAGAGCTTTTCTATGCTCTATTGATGAATCCGTGTGGGATGCTGTTGAGATTGGTTGGACCAAACCTGAGGCAGCCAAATCCACATGGGATAAGGCAGCACTTGCTGCATCTAATGCTAACAGTAAAGCACTAAATGCTATTTTCTGTGGTGTGTCTCCAGATGAATTTCACAGGATTTCTCACATTACCATTGCCAAAGAAGCATGGGAAATTCTGGAAACCACTTATGAAGGCACGAAGAAAGTGAAAGATACCAAGTTACAAATGCTGACCACTCGGTTTGAGGAGCTCAAGATGAGTGAGGATGAGTCTTTCGACTCCTTCTATGGGAAGCTAAATGAGGTGGTTGTCAGTAAGTTTAACTTGGGGGAGAAAATGGAGGACTCAAAGATTGTAAGGAAGATCCTTCGATCATTGCCGGAAAGTTTTCGTGCTAAAGTGACAGCCATTGAAGAGAGCAAGGATCTTGACGACATCAAGGTACAGGAGCTGGTTGGTTCTCTACAAACTTATGAGATGTCTCTGCCCAATCAACGGAAGAGTAAATCCCTTGCTCTAAAGACCATTAATGAGAAGGTGGAAGATCAAGGCTCATCGGGAGAAGATATGGTGGACAAAGATGTAGCCTATCTTGTTAAAAATTTCAGAAAGTTTTTGAAATTCAAAAACAATGGAAAATTTGATGATAAGAGAAAATTTCAAAATTCTGGAAGGGAGAAGAGGGATTTCAAAAAGAAAGATGGAAAAGAATCCCAATCCACACAAGGTGTCACTTGTTTTGAATGCAACGGGCATGGACACTTCAAGAAGGAATGTCCTAATTATTTGAAATCGAAAGGCAAGGTGTATGCCACGACCTTGAGTGATTCAGACTCGTCCGACTCAGAATCTGAAGAGAGCTGTGATGGAGAAGGGAACTATTCAGCTTTCATGACTATTGCTCATGTTGAGTCTTCGGATGAGTTGAGATTGCTTGTACAAGACCTTGGAGAACATAGTGATGATGAATCACTAGGAATTGTTGAAGAATCAGAAGCTGAAGAAGAAGAAAGCACAGCAACTCTTCAAGAAAACTATAACTCACTCTTGGAGAAGTCGGGTGAGTACACAAGGGTTGCCAAGGCTGCTGTGAGAAAGATGAAGAAGGCTGAGGAGGACTACAAAAGTCTCCTAATCCGATATAGGGAAGCCAAATGTGAGATTGAAACTCTGAATGGTGAATTGTCCGAAGCTTACACAAAAGTGAGATTTCTTGAGAATGAGGTTGTGCAAGCGAATGCTAAGATAGAGAGGGTCACCACCAAGAAGCTAGATGATGTTATATCATCTTAAAAAAGCTTCTCAGACAAATCCGGATTGGGGTATACCGGAGGAAGTAGTTCATCTGTAAATATCACTAAAGAAGTGAAGTTTGTGAAGGCAAAAGATCCAGTTGTAGATGAACATACTGGTGAGAAGCTCAAGGTGGAGGAGAAGAAGAATTTGGTGAACCAACGGATGCTGAATCCCCGTAATCAGTCTGTGGGCAGGTCTGAATCTCGTGCCAAGTCACGTCCACGACCACAAAGAGGTCCTAGAGGAACTTATGTGTGCCACTATTGCGGAATTCAAGGGCATACTCGACCAAATTGTCAAAAGCTGAGAGCAAAGAACAGTGTAACTCCTCAAAGGTCAGGCGGACCCAGAAATGATAGGAGAACTTGGGCAGGTGATCAATCTAGGGAGCAAAATGGAGATCCCGGAATGATGAACGTGATGAAGATGATTGGTGCATTCACCAACTGCTTGGAAAGCTTCTCACGAAGGTTTGAAAGCCCTAACTCCCGTACCCAATCCTTTAAGGAAATCACCCCAAACGCAAGTGACGTGTGGGTGAAAAGGGGTACTCATGCATAAGCATTACAACATGTCCATGCATTAATACTTCCTATGCTTTGTGACTATGTTTGTTTGGTTTGCTTGCTGGTATTGATGTTGGTTGTTTGCTTAGTTTCTTGTGTATTTTTTTTTCTTTGTTTTGTTTGTTTTATCAATCTTTTTGTGTCTTGTGTCAAAAATCCAAAAAATTACATAAAAATTTGAAAATCAAAAAGCTTGATTGACTTTGTTGAGTTTTGTCTTAAAACTCGTTTTGCCTTGTACCTTTGTGCTAATGGCTTTGTGCATTTTCGAGCATTGCTTGTTTTCATGCACTCATATCACTATGGGAAAAATCTTGAAATCTATGTGATTGTTGTAAATAGATCTTCAAACTTGTCATGAATGATTAGTGAATGGTTATGTTGATCTTGAGACATGCATAGACTTGTGTCTATATATCTTCCCACTTTTTATTTTTGTTTTGCTAAAAAGAGCTCATCAAATGTAAATCTCCAAATGAAAAGAGATATTGAGCTGCAAAAGCCTGTCGCACATTCTAGTATTTGACTAGGAAAAAGGGTAAGCGACCTTATATTAAAAGTGAAATTTCTTTCAAAAAGGCCAAAGGCCTGTTCTTCAAAGAGAAATGTTATATATCCCTCTCACAATGAGAGATGATTGCCTAAAAAGATCAAATGTTATGTCAGAAAGTGGTGTCAAATGAAAAGCTCCAAGTTATGTTATCAAGTTGTGTGGGAGGTCATATATTCATATTTCTATAATTGAGATTGGTCACATGATCTAGTGCTAATTGTGTATGCCTTGGTTGAATTGATCTTTGAAGCTTCACATTAGACTAAGGACTATTTCATTGTTGATATCCACACACAACACACAAGTTTATGTTCAATAAATGCCATATTCATTTGTGTGATTGTACTTGATGAAATGTGTTTTCACATGCTCAATCTTTGTTAATTCAAGCGCAAAAAGATTTTTGAGTGTTTTAGGTGTTTTTGGAAAGTATTTTGTTAAAAAAAATCTGAAATTTTTCAAGAAACCCAGTTTTGCCCTGTTTTGGCGACTCAGTCGCGGGTAAGTCAAGTCGCGAGACTCAGTCGCGTCTTCGCGGGTCATTTTTGGCAACTTGTTCGCGAGTGGAAGGTCCAGTCGCAAGGGTTACTCAGAGATTTTGGCGGCTCAGCTCGCGACTCCCTCGCGGGTAGACCCTCCAGTCGCGAAAAACACTTAGAAAATTTTTCAAAATTTTGTCTTTGAGCGTTTTGGCGGCTTGCCCTGGCGACTTAACTCAGTCGCGAAAATCGCGTGTTTTGCATATTGAGGCTTATTTTCAAAGTTGTTTTCAAAATTTTTTTTTCATTTTTCCCTCATGCATCATTGGCATTGTTCGTACCTTCATCTCTTGCCCTCGTTTCTTCTTGACCCTTTGTCTATTCATGACAAAAAGGGGGAGAGTATACTCTAGAGAATGTTTCGGAGTATTTTGTCATTTCTATATGACTCTTGTGCACATCCTTAGGGGGAGAAATTCTATTTCTCACATGCACATTTGTAGGGGGAGAGATATTCCATAGGGGAGATGCATATACCAAGGGGGAGAAGACATTGTGTTAACTAGAAAACTTTGTTATGTTTGTTTTCTTGTTGGCTTTATGGTGCTTTGAGTTATGCTTTGTTGTTCTCATTGCATCATGTTTGTGCTTTGGACATGCATACTTCCTTATGCTATTGTGCTTCATTGAATGCATGTTCGGTTGATCAATTGATTTGCTATGTGATCATTGTAGTCATTTCTATATGACTGTTTTGGTGTTTGATCAAGTTGCTCATATGTTTTACATCTTGTTTACTTGATTGCAATTTGCTTGTTACATTATACTTGTCCTTTTATTACTTGCTTTACCTTGAGGGTCTAATGTGTTTTGTGCAAGTGTTTCAGGTTACAAGTATATATGTTCCAAGTGCATCACAGCTTCTCATCACTTTGAAGGGGAGAAACTTTATGCACTTTTAGTTTATATTGTTTAAGTTTTTATTCAATATAATGTGTTTGTACCCATATGCTTTTGTAAGCTTTTAGGGTTAATGTTCTATGCATAATTTGTAGGCTTTATGGTATGTACCATGCTTAAGTGCAGCCTTTATGCTATGTTGAAATCAGTACTTTAATCTAAATGTTCTGCATTTTGGTTTATGTACTGTCACTCTTGTGCCCTTGTAGGATTGTTCCTAGATGCATATGCCTTGTGTGCTATGCATTGGTTGAGTGTTGAGCATACAAGTGTCTTGCCTTGTGGTTGCTAACTTGTATGTCCTTGTGTTCATTCCAAGTGTGAATGAGCACTGTGATCACTACCTTGTGGTGTTCACTTGGTTGATCAAGTCATGGTTTGTGTATTACTCCATCTTTGCTTGATCACATTCAGCCTGTTTCATATGCATTCATAATTTTCTGCCTACAATAATCATAGTGTATTGTTGTGTTTCAGGAGTATATTGTTCATATGATTCAAGTGCTTCACAGCTTCTAGAGTTAGGTGTGAGTGAGTTTTGTTCAACTGTTCCCAACTCACATGTTAAGTCTAGAGTCTGTTTTAGGGTTTTGTCACGGAATAGCCAAAGGGGGAGATTGTAAGGTTGAATTTATTCAACCATCTAATTGGCTTTATTCCGTGCCAAATTTGCTTGTAATTCAGCATTTAGTAACCCTGTATTTAGGTGGGATTGCTGTAAGGGTAGTGAGTGAGATAGAGTGAAGATTGCTCAAGAGTGTGCAAGAAAACAGAGAGTCGCGGCTGGGACTCGCGGCTGGACTCGCGGCTTCAACCCGCCAGAATCTGCACACGTGCCAAGCATGCTGGAAGATGAACAGTCATGCTAGCTGGAGCACTACAGGACAAAACAGGACAACTGGCCATACGGTTATCTCGCGACTGGAACTCGCGACTTAGTCAAGCCGCGAGCCACCCCTGTTTTGGAAAAACCTGACGTTTCACATTCCTCTTCACTCCAGTATAAATACCCTTTTAACCCACGATTGAAAGAGAGCTTCCAGAGAGAATTTTGAGAGAGAAACCCTAAAGAAAAACCAGATTGTTTCACCCACAATCTATACCTTAGAGTCTCTTCAAATTCCCTTACTCTCTTCCTCTCCATTGTCAAAACCTTGAAAGGCATTATACCAAACCTGGTTCTCACCATTATCATCTATGTGAGACAGTCGTTTGGAGTTCTGGGAAGCAGTTAGGAAGGAACCAATCTACATTGGTTGATGCTATGGTCAAGTAGCGGAATCCGGGAAGCTAGAAAAGAAAAAGGTTCGGCGCAACCTCGTTGGAGCAAGAAGCTTGGAGGGCTTAGGTACATCGGGTAGATTAGGCTTGGAGGGTCTATTGCTGTTCATGTATCCCAACTACATTTTCTAGTGGATTATTGACCGCTTGGAGGGCGGCGGAGAGGTTTTACGCCGAGGGCTTCGGTTTCCTCTTCGATAACACATCGTGTGTTGTCCTTGTGTTTGCATCTCTCTTCCCTTTATCTTTGCCTTTTATTTTCTGCTGTGAATGTGATTTTAATTGGCTTAGATTGTTTATCAATTCTGTATTAAGCTTTTGTTCATATTCCGCACATTAATTGTTTGATATAAAGCTTGAATTGGTAATTTGTAATTTGGGGGTCTAAACGTTCAAAGGTGTTTATACACGTTTTTGAACTTTCACCTCTCATTCATCATGCATTTCATGTTTTGACCTAACTTTTGGGCTTTTTGGAAAGTTTTGAGATTTTTCAAAATCAATGAAGTTTTTGCTCAATTTTTGGGATGGGTTTTGTCAAAATGATGTTTAAAATTTCATGCACTGCATCACATTTTCATTATAACAATATTTTCAAGCATTATAGATGTGTGCTATATTTGTTGCAATGTTGTGTGCTGGTAGGTTTGGATTGGGCTGAGCTCATGATGCAATTATCTTTGCATGTCACATGTTCATGCATTCCCATGCATACGTACTTTCAATTCTATATATTTGGATATATTTTGTTGTTTGGGACTTTTCTGATTGTCTCCCTCTCTTTCTCTCTTTCTCTCCCTCTTACGTTAGTTGCGTCATGGGACCTAAGCATAAATCCACTCCGTCCCAGAACCCTCTTCATTCTGGGGCATCTTCTTCCTCTGTTCCTTCTGACCTCACTCCCTCTTTCGTTTGGTTCCGTGATGAGAAGGCCAAATTGGACTTCTTTGAGAACTTTTCATGATGCGGCATTCATTTGGAACGCCAAGTCATTCTGTCAGATTTGTCTGACACTAACCTACCCACTGTCGTTAACAGTAGGCGTTGGGAGTCACTTTGTGGCATCCATGTGCCCTTCCATGATCATACAGGAGTTCTACTCCAATATGTACAGATTTGATTACTCTACACCTCTCTTTATCACTCACATTTGAGCTGTGCACATGGTAGTTACTCCAGATATTGTATCCGAGGTACTACACATACCTAGGGTAGCGCATCCTAACTACCCTGGTTTTGAGCGTCTGAGGACAGTGTCTAAAGATGAGCTCATGTCTCTATTCTGTGAGACACCATCTTCTTGGGGTGAGCATCAAAACACCCCTTGCTCAGCCTTTGCTATAGGTCCGATGTTCCTTAATATGATGATGACATTTCTCCTTCATCTTTTGTCACACTATAACACTATCACAAAGCCTCATACTCAATTTTTGTTATCCCTACTTAAGGGACTTACCATTGACTTCCCTTCTCACTTCATACTCTCTCTTATAGATGTCTATAAGGATACGGCGACCCATGATAAGCTCATCTTTCCTTCAGCTATCATGTAGCTCCTTCACCATTTTTTTTGTCTTCTATCCTAAGTCTCCTCATTTCTCTTATATGTGTGCCTTTGACGCCACTACCTTCAACGGAGCGAGGCACAGTTGAGACAGAGGCCGCCAGGCTCTTTCGGCTTCTACAGCTCCATCCACATTCCCTCCTTCTTCTTCAGTAGGTGGAGTGACCCTTGAGACCGTTATGGCGTAGTTTGTGTGCATGGATGCTCGCCTTGACAATCTCAACAATGAGTTGTGTCAGGTGAACACTTGTGTCGGTCATATTGTGCGACAATAAGCTGTGATGGGTGGTTTCTCAGTGGCTTCCTCTCCTTCTCCCGAGGCTTCTGAGGATAAGAGTGATGATGGTTCCGGTAGTGCTGATGATGCTGAGGATGATGATGCTGACTAGTGATGATGAGATGTCTACTTGATGTACTTTCCCTTTATCACCCGTGATAAAAAGGGGGAGTAGTTTTGAGATGAGAGTAGTCATACTCATAGGGGGAGGGTTTGTATAGGAGATAGGGGGAGTGTTGATATTGAGGGATGTAGGGAGGATTTTTGTATCTTTTCTTTTCTTTCTACTTTAGATACATTATATCTTGTACATGGGTCTTGCGACCATTTTTGATATACATTGTATTTATATTTGATTTTATATTTGTTGATGTATGTTATTCACTTATCTCTCCATGTGTTATTTCTTTTCTCTCTTTATACACATGTTTCTTATTTATTGTATGCAATCTATTATTTCTGTTTCACACTAAGATGTCGTGATGAGTTTTGTTTAAAGTATTTTAGAAATACAGGTTGTAAAAGTCTACCTGCCATAAACTCTCTTCTTGTAAAGTTTTTCAAGAGTTTATGTTAGGATAGATTTTATTGTATTCAACAAGTGAGTATGAGTTGAGTGATTTATGACTTCTCTCATATGTTCATTTGTTTGTTGTGGTTTTGTCACAGATTTCCAAAGGGGAGATTGTTAGGACATATGTGATTCAATGTTAGGAACATATGTCACTATTTTATGTAATTGACTAATCCTTTGACAAAACGCACTTTACTTGTAATTGGGTAGATTTAGAATGTGTTTAATGCTTCAAGGAACAAGGTTTCAAGTTCAAGTGTTAAAGCCATGCAAGTTTGTCCAAGAATCAAGTGTGAAAGTGCTGCATTTTAAAGCTCAATAGCTAGCTCGACAGCTAGTCTTATCGAGATTTAAAAAGCTGCTGAAGCTTGTAGCTCGACAGCTAGCTCGATAGATAGCTATCTATTGAGATTTATGAAATTCAGTTTTTCAGAGCTGGATTCAATCCAATCCGTGGGTATATGTTTGAGCATTCTTTTCTCATAATCCTAAACATATATAAGGATTATTTTAAGGGCCGTCAAGGGTGACATAAGTTGCACAAGTGTGGAGCAAAGTTTTGTTCATGCAAATTGTGACCAGAGACAAAATTTTCCCTAATTCATCTTTCTCTTGAAGAAGTTGCTGTATTTGTACATTGTAGGGTTTTGTGAACAAGGAGCTTCTTGATCTTCATCGTGTGATGAACTGAAGAACTTTGCAGCCAACATTCTTCTCAAGTTGGTGATTAAGTTACGTACTAGGATCCGCACAATTGGTTAGTCACTTACTGGGAGCCGTGCATTGAAAAAGAGAGATTGTCACTACAGAATAATTCCAATTAGGTATTGGGGTAAGGGTTCAACTGTAGATTGATATAAGGTACTAAGATTCCTTTACTTGTAACCACTTGTTGTGATAATAGTGAATTATCAGCAGTGGTGACCTTAAAATCACCTAGTGGGGTTTTTTTGGTGTTGGTTTTCCCTATTTGAAATCAAATCACCCGTGTCAAATTTATTTTCTGCTACATTTAGTTTAATTGGTGATTTGTTCATGCTGCCATGCATATTGTATGTTAATCTGATTAATTAATCAACTTGGCAAATTAATTGGTTAATTTATCACAAGGGGTCAATACATACTTGGCCTATCAACCCCTATTTGCATGTCTATGCTTGCTTGCTTCTATGTTTTATGCTTGTGTTAGCCTCTCTAGTTCTAGGCTTTTCCATGTCTGGTGCCCTCCGTGGGCTTGGCCTCGTGTGGTTACATCCGACGTCCATGAGGCCTTGTTCGGGTGTGACCACTTAGGATGCATCACCATGATGCCGGTTGTTTTGTGCACACCTTTCCCCCTTTTCGCTCCGTGTGATGATATGCTCACCATGCTTGTTTGTGCAACCCGTTGGCTTTCTATGCATATTTACATGTTTGATTACATGTCAATGCATGAGTCTTGCTTGCTAGTGCGTCGTCCATGCTTCAACACAGTAAGGTTGTGGACATCAGATCCAAACCTACATTTGTCCCTTGTGGACACCACCTTTTGTTTGCTTTCTTGTTTGTTTGTTTGCGGACACCACCTTCAGATTTCCGTCTCATGAGATACACATAACCATATCTTGAGTAATCATCCATAAAAGTGATGAAATACTCATAAACTCCTTTTGCTTAGGTTGACATAGGACCACATACATCCGTATGAACTAATTCAAGCAACTCTTGGGCTCTTCTATCTTTTGCATTAAATGGTCGTTTGGTCATTTTACCCTCCAAACAAGATTCACAAACTAGAAATCCATCAAAGTCCAACAGCTCTAAGAGTCTATCTTTGATCAGTCTTTGAATTCTGTTTGAATTAATATGACCCAAATGCAAGTGCCAAAGATATGCATCATTAGTAGAAGGAAACTTTCTCTTTAATGATTTTATATGAGAGTTATTATCAAATTCATAATTGTATAATTCATGCTTTTCAGGAGTTAAAATATAAAGATATAAAGACCATCAACAATATGGCTAGAACAGATAAACATTTTATCCTTCTTTATTACAACATTGTCTTTCAAGATAACATAATATCCTTATTTACCTAAATAAGTTGCAGAAATTAAATTTCTTCGAACCTTAGGTACGTACAGACAATCTTTCAATATTAAAATTCTAGAATCAAAGAACAAATTAAACACTCCAACAGCTACAGCTGGAATCCTGCTCCCATCCGCCAAAGTAAGAAACAATTCTCCTTCATTTAGCTTTCTGGTCTCTTAGAACCCCTGCAAAGTATTGCAGATATGATTAGTACAACCTGAATCCACACACTAGGAATCCGTGGGATTTTGTATTAAACATATTTCAAGAAGGAATGACTATATGTTCCCTCAACACTAAATGTGGCTGCTCAACATACTGAGGCTTTGATCGTGACTTTAGATCTCACTCCTAATATATCAAAGTAAACTATACTTCATGATCAGGTTCATTATTCTCTTAGGATTAAGAGTTGATGTAAATAGAAGTCGTGAGATTTATTATTCATTTGACAATCGTTAGGAGAATAATAAATCTCACAGTGGTCCAGTTCAATATGTCTTAACTCTTAAAACATATCAACATATCAACTAGAAATCTCCACTTCCATGATTAAGACAAATCATTTTAGTTGATATGTTATAGTCTTCGTGGATGAAATGCCCAATTTCATCATCGACAACAAACTAAAATTCTGAGTTTACAAAAAACTTGTGATTTATATTTTCTGTGACTAAATCACATAAATCACATACTATGCATCTCATAGTCTATATGATAATGTCCAAATATTCATGTTACTATTATTTTAGATAATTATAAAACAACTTTATTAATCACAAAATAATGCCATACATATCATCATACAATAGGATTTAAGGGCACTAATCCTAACACTACCCATATGCTCACATCTTCACCCTTTATGGTTGTGCTTGGGAGACCGTGCCCTAGCTCCATGCGTCCTTGCTCCTTGTGTGTACATGCAAAGGCAAAGACAAGAAACTAGTAGTAGTAGACAAGCAATGGAGAGGAAGAGATGCATAGATAATGCGCAATGGGTATAAAGCAAAGAAGCATACAAGCGAAGCAAGCATAGCATATGGAAGAAGACGTGACAAGAGCAAACAAGAGAGCAAAAAGGCAAACAAGCAAGCAAGCAAACAAAAGGTGATGTCCATGAGGGACAAATGTAGGTTTGGATCGAATGTCCTTAACTTCATTGTGTTGAAGCATGGACGACATACTAGCAAGAAAGACTCATGCATGGACATGTGAGCAAGCGTGTAAAAATGCATAGAAAGCCAACGGGTGACACAAACAAGCATGATAAGCATATCATCACACGGAACATAAAAGGGGAAAGGCACTCACGGAGCAACCTAGCATCCGGAGATGCATCCTAAGTGGTTACACTTGAATAAGGCCTCGTGGGCATCAGATGTAACCATACAACCATGGACCCTCTAAGGGCGTTAAACATGGCAAAGCCTAGAAATAGAGATGCTAACATAAAGCATAAAGTATAGAAGCAAGCAAGCATAGACATGCAAATAAGGATGATCCAAACCCTTTGATGCAGGCCTCGGTGTATGGACGATGACAAATACCATAGGGTCTAGATTGGGTCCTAACCATTAGGCCAAAAAACAAGAAAGAAAGATAAAGCGACAAAAGTGCTACAATAGCACATGGCATGACAAACATAGCCTAGGTCTAGGCATACAAACATGGAATGGAGCACATGAACATATGGAAGATGGCATAAAGCATGTAGAGAACATAGATCCAAGCACACAAGCATGTGAAAACATATATCTAGACATACAGGCATGGAAATATGCATGTAGGCATGTAAATGTACATCTAAGCATGTGAAAGCAAGTATAAAACCATGGAAGAACACAAAAATCTAAGCAAGGTGTAACAAGCATGTGAGCATATAACCCTAACATCAACATAGAGCAAAAAAAGAATGAAACATGGGAAAACATGACATAAAACCCTAACATGTAGATCTAAATAAATAAACATGTATCGAAAAGATAGATCTAAGCATGGAACATGACATAAGGCACACAAGCAAAGAGATTTAAGCTAGAAGAACAAATAAAGCAAGAAACATGCTAAAAAGGCTGTAAATCATGTTATTCAAGCAAAAATAGCAAGATAAATGCTAGAAAAAGATTTAGAAGGTTAGGGGTGTGGATGCTATCATCCACACCCCTAAACCCCAAACCCAAAGTGTAGAACCAAAGGAAAGGAAGATTGGGTATAGGAACAATACTTTTTGCTTTTGGTGAGGAGAGAAGAATCAGGAAGCTTTGATGTGCTTTTTTGGGCGTTTTTTTTTTTTTTTGGGTGTATTTTTGGGTGTTTGGAAGAGAGAAAAATGTGTAGAGAAATAGGACAGAGTGCAAAACTCTGAAAAATGTGGTCTCTTTTTGGTTTGAGGGGCGCCTAAGGCTATTTATAGCCTTGGCACGCATTACGAGGTGGTGGACCTACCTAAAAATGTGTTGATCTGGACATCCCTTGAAAGATCTTGGCTTCCTGTTTCTGAAAAGGTATGGATCTTGAAAATCCAACAGTCGGATCAAAAGTTATGGCTTTTGGAATTTTGTGGTGCATCGATTGGTGCGTCATCCCAGTTTTCATGATATCTCGGCCATCCTAACTCCAATTTTGACCTATGAATAGTTTTTGGAATGAGAATTTGAAAATCTTCACAATGGAGTTAGTTCCAATCCATTCTGACAGCCGAATCAAAATTAGGGTTTTTGGGGCCACCCGAGATCGACCTCGGGTCAAACTTGGTCAAACCTAGTCAAAGTTGTTAAAAATCTTCTAGAAGCTCAGGTTTGATAAAAAACTATGAAAAACATTGTTTTGTGAGGGTTTTGACCTCGTTTGACCTTTAGTCAAACCTAGGGCTGATTAGGGGCATTTTGGTCATTTTAGCTGAGAAGGGTACTTCGAGTTCTCTGGTGTTTAAACGGGTTGTTCCATGTCATTCTAGATACTCTCGCGAACCCATAGAAAGAAAATGATATTTTTGGATTTTTTAGGGTCTGGCATGCAAATCGAGGGTAGACAAAATATGGTATTAACACCAATTTATTTATTTTTAATTTGAGAAATGTTAAATCCTCTTTAGTATAGCTAAAGTGAAAAAACCTGTCGCAATAAAGTAAAAAAAAAAAAATTAGAGAATCTCTTACGTACGAGAGTTGTATGCATGATGTACGAGATTTTCAAGTTTCTTTTCCAGCAAAATTTCCTGAGAGTTTGTACGAAACTCGAACGTACGACTATTGTGCAAGATCATGTAAAATATACTAATATGATCATTCTGGGACAAAATTTGTTCCACTTAAAATGAAAACATTTGTGAATATTGGAAACAATTTTTGGACGGTTATAACTCTTTACTCGTAATATATAAATGATTCTAACTCTCACTTTCAGTACTTCTTTCATAACTTTCTAAGAAACACTAAAAATCCTTTGGGACATCTCTGATTGTATTTAGAACTTAACAAACTTGGTTTTGACCTTGGGATAAATTTGTAGTAACATTGTAGCAACTATTGTGTGGGTGCATATATTGTCTAAGGATAACGTTTTATTGTGGCTCCAAATTGTCAAATGTTTTGTTTGATTATTAAATCACTATATTTTTTTTAATTATATTTTTTTCTAGTTAAAATTTGATGCACAGTCCCTTTTTTTTTTTTTTTTTTTTAATGTGATATGTGTTACTTCCTCTTTAGTAGAAGTAAAGTGAAAGAGACTGTGGCAATGAAATAAAAAATAAAAATAAAACAAAATTAAGTTTAGAGAATTTAGCACGTATGAGAGATGTATGTAAGACGTACGAGATTTTCAAGTTTCTTTTGCATCAATATTTCCTGAGAGTTTGTACAAAACACGAATGTACAAGTGTTGCAAGGGGTTTCGTAGAATTTACAAATTTGACAGTTTTTTGGACAAAATTTGTTCCACTTGAAATGAAAATGTTTGTGAATATTGAAAACATTTTATGGACGGTTATAACTCGTTGCCCATGATATATAAATGATTCTAACTCTCAATTTCAATGTCTTCTTCTTTCAAATTTTTTTTAGAAACATTAAAACTCTGTTGGGATTCTACCAAAATTGCTATTTTTAGAACCTATTAAACTTGGTTGTATTCAGGAGATAAAGTTTTAGTAACCTTTTAGCAACAGTAGTGTGGGCGCAAACATAGTCTAAGGAAAGCATTTCATTGTAGCTCCAAATTATCAAGTGTTTTGTTTGATTATTGAATCACTATATTTTTTTAATTATTTTTTTCAGTACAAAAACGAGATGTTTAGTCCGATTTTTTTTTTTTTTTTTTAATGTGAAAAGCGTTAATGCATGTTTAGTAGGGGGGGAGTGACAAAAAATGACGTAAACAAATGAGAAAACAAAGTTTATAGAATCTAGGATGTACGTGTGTTGTGTATAAGACATATGAGAGTATCAAGGTTCTTTTCATCAAAATTAATTAAGAGTTGTACGAATCTCGAACATACGAGATAATGTAGAATATACGAAACTTGAAAGTTGTAAAACTTGAAATGAAAACTATTGTAAATATTGGAAATATATTTTGTATGGTTTTAAGACATTACCTCTAATATATAAATGATTGTAACTCTCACTTTAAATGTCTTCTTCTTCAAAAACTTTCTAAGAAACACTAATACTCCTCTAGGCGGGGCCTTCTCCAAAATTGCTATTTTTAGAGCATAATAAACTTAGTTGTATCCTATGGATAAATTTCTAGTACCTTTTATCAACTCTTGTGTCGGGTGCATATATTGTCTAAGGGTAGCATTTCGTTGTGGGTCCAAATTCTAAAACATTGTGTTTGATTACTGAATCACTATATTATTTTCATTATGTTTTTTGATAGTTAAAAAGTGATGTCTAACGCCAATTTTTTTATTAATGTGAGAAATGTTAAATCCTCATTAGTATTGCTAAAGTGACACTGTGAAATGAATTGAAAAAAAAAAATTTGGGATTCTCTTACGTACGAGAGTTGTATGTAAGACGTACTAGATTTTCACGTTTCTTATGCATCAAAATTTCTTGAGAGTTTGTATGAAACCCGAACGTATGACTGTTGCACAAGATTATGCAAAATTTATGAATTTGATAGTTTTCGGGACAAAATTTGTTCCACTTGAAATGAAAACGTTTGTGAATATTGGAAACAGTTTTTGGACAGTTACTCTTTACCCATGATATATAAATGATTCTAAGTCTCATTTTCAATAATTTTTTCTAAACTTTCTAAGAAACACTAAAAGTCCTCTCGGACTACTCCAAAATTGCTGTATTTAGAACTTAATAAACTTGGTTGTATCCTAGGGATAAATTTGTAATAACATTTTAGCAGCTCTTATGTGGGCGCATATATTGTCTAAGGATAGCATTTCATTGTGGCTCCAAATTGTCAAATGTTTTATTTGATTATTAAATCACTTTATTTTTTTATTATATTTTTTGGTAGTGAAAATTTGATGTGTAGTCCTCTCTTTTTTTTTTATTATTATTATTTTTTTTTAATGTTAGAAGTGTTACTTCCACTTTAGTAGAACTAAAATGATAGAAACTGTGGCAATGAAATGAAAAAAAGAAGTTTAGAGAGTCTAGCACGTACGAGAGATGTATGTACGATGTATGAGATTTTCAAGTTTCTTTTGCATCAATATTTCTTAAGAGTTTGTATGAAACACGAATGTACGAGTGTTGTAGGGGTTTCTATAGAATTTATGATTTTGACAGTTTTTTGGACAAAATTTTTCCGCTTGAAATGAAATTTTTTGTGAATATTGAAAAAATTTTATGGATGGTTATAACTCCTTGCCCATGATATATAAATGATTCTATCTCTCACTTTCAATGTCTTCTTCTTTCAAAACTTTTTTTGAAACATTAAAAATCCGCTGCGGCTTTACCAAAACCGCTATTTTTAGAACCTATTAAACTTTGTTGTATTCAAGAGATAAATTTATAGTAACCTTTTAGCAACTCTTGTGTGGGTGCAAACATTGTTTAGGGAAAGCATTTCATTGTGGCTCCAAATTATCAAGTGTTTTGTTTGATTATTGAATCACTTTATTTTTTTAATTATATTTTTTAGTACAAAAAACGAGATACATAGTCCAAATTGTTTTTAATGTGAAAAGTGTTAATTCTTGTTTAGTAGAGGGGGAGTGACAAAAAATGTCGCAAGCAAATGAAAAAACAAAGTTTATAGAATCCAAGACGTACGAGAGTTGTATGTGAGACGTATGAGTGTATCACGTTTCTTTTTATCAAAATTAATTGAGAGTTGTACGAATCTCGAATGTATGAGTTTGGTATGAGATTATACAGTATATAAAAATTTGTCAGTTTTTGGGCCAAAAGTTGTACAACTTGAAATGAAAACTATATTGAATATTGGAAACAAATTTTGGATGGTTTTAAGACTTTACCCATTGTTAAGGACATATTTTAGGTAATTAGCTAATCCTTTGACAAAATGCACTTTACTTATAATTGGGAAAATCTAGGATGGGTTGAGTACTTCAAGAAACAAGAGTTCAAGTCAAGTGTTAAAGTCATGAAGATCTGACTAAGAAACAAGTGAAGAAAGAGCTGTTCATTAAAGCTTGATAGAAGTCTCGACAAAATCCTTTCTATCGAGATTTAATGTTGAAGCTCGATAGAAGCTCGACACAAGCTATTTCTATCGAGACTTACGAAATCAGAATTTCAAAATTTGATTTTCGGCCCAAGCTAATGTGTATGTGTTGGGTTTCTTTTCTCACAACTCTAGACATATATAAGACTTATTTTAAAGGCCGTCACATATGCATTGAGTGACCTAGTGCCTTATTCTCTCTTAAAGAAGCTACTGCATTTTTACGCCAAAGGGTTTTGTAACCAAGGAGCTTCCTGATCTTTATTGTGTATGAAATGAAAAACTTTGCAACCAACAATCTTCTTCAAGTTGCTGTAGTTAGTCACGTACTGGGATTTGTTCATCATTAGTTAGTCACATACTGGGATCCGTGCATCATTGGTTAGTCATGTATTGAGATTTATGCATTAAACAGAAAGAGTGCCATTGCAAGATCAAGTCCAATTGGGTGTTGGAGTGAAGATTCAACTGTAAGTTGGTAATTTGGGATAGGCCAAGGGTAGTTGGTATGATTTCTTTTACTTGAAATCGCTTGATTATTGATTAGTGGATTCTTGGGAGTGGTAACCTTAAGATCGCCCGGTTGGATTTTTGCCTTGGTGGTTTTCCCCATTCATAAACAAATCACCATGTCAAATTTAATTTCCGCTGCATTTAGTTTAGTTGGTGATTTTTTTGTGCTACCACGGCATTGCATGTAATTGAACCTAATTAATTAACTTGGGTAATTAATTAATTTGCAAGGGGTCAATACATTTTTGCCCTATCACCCATGATATATAAATGATTGTAACTCTCACTTTGAATATCTATCTTTAAAAACTTTCTAAGAAACACTAAAGCTCTTCAGGGCCTTCTCCAAAATTGCTATTTTTAGAACATAATAAACCTAGTTGTATCCTGGGGATTTTCTACTATCTTTTATAAACTCTTGTGTGGGGTGCATATATTGTCTAAGGATAGCATTTCATTGTAGCTCCAAATTCTAAAATGTTTTGTTTGATTACTGAATCACTATATTATTTTCATTATGTTCTTTGGTAGTGAAAAAGTTATGTCTAATCCCAATTTTTTTTTTTTAATTAATGTGAGAAATGTTAAATCTTCTTTAGTAAAGCTAAAGTGATGAAAATTGTGAAAATGAAGTGAATTATTTTTTACAAAATCTCTTACGTACGAGAGTTGTTTGTAAGATGTACTAGATTTTCAACTTTCTTATGCATCAAAACTTCTTGAGAGTTTGTACAAAACCCGAACGTACGACTGTTGCACAAGATTATGCAAAATTTACGAATTTGATAGTTTTTGGGACAAAATTTGTTCCACTTGAAATGAAAATGTTTGTGAATATTGGAAACAATTTTTGGACAATTATAACTCTTTAACCATGATATATAAATGATTCCAACTGTCACTTTCAGTACTTCTTTCCAAACTTTCTAAGAAACACTAAAAATCCTCTAGGACTTCTCCAAAATTGCTATATTTAGAATGTAAAAAACTTGCTTGTATCATTGGGATAAATTTGTAGTATCATTTTAGCAAGTCTTTGTGGGTGTATATATTGTCTAAGGATAGCGTTTTGTTGTGGCTCCAAATTGTCAAATGTTTTGTTTGACTATTAAATCACTATATTTTTTTATTATATTTTTTGGTAGTGAAAATTTGATGTGCAGTCCTTCTTTTTTAATTTTTTTAATAAGAGTGGCATTGCTTTATCTTTAGTAGAACTAAAGTGAAAGAGATTGTGGTCAAAGTTTTCAAACTCAGACCGTTTATAGAATCGATAAGGGAAGAGGTTCAAGGTTTTTAAGATCAGACCGAGGTTCGACTAAGGTCAAATCGCGATGATGTCATAATTACCTTATTAATTAATTAAATACAAATATTGGTATTATATTTATAAAATTATATATATGGGGAAAATTAAATGATTTAGAAGCATTTTAATGAAATTTAATAAAAGTAAAATAATAAAGCATGAAAAATAACTTTAAAAGTTAGAATTAATTTTTAAAGTATAAAAGTATGAGTATATTTATATACTCCCTTGTAGAGATGGCTAATTAAAATATATAATGTAAAGTTGTAATTTACAACTATATGTTTTGTTGGCTTTAACTTCGTGCCAAATTTGATTGTAATTATGTTCAATCTTTTGTACCCTGTATTTATTGTGGGATTTAATTGTAAGGGTTGTGTGATAGAGAGAGAGAGAGAGAGAGTGTGTGTGAAGACTCAAGCAATTGAAGAGTTTTCGCGGGTAGCTCACGACTAAGCATCCCGTGAAATGATGCATGTGCCCTGCACATGACTGGAATGCGTAGAGTCAGGATAGATGGAGACAGCTGTGTTTCGCGAGTAGCTCGCAGGTAAGGCCTTCCCGCGAGACACTTGTGAAACATTTTGTTTTGTTAGATTGTGCTATCTGATACACACTTTTTGTACGCACATTATATATACCCACATTACCCACAAATGTTGAGGAGTGCTTCAGAGAGAAAACCTTAGCCACAAACCTTGAGAGTTAAAGATTGTTATACCCACATTTCTCTGCACAATCGCATACGGATTTTCCTCAACTCCTACCTCTCAATTTCCATACAATTGAGAGGTTGATAGCCCAAACACTTACCACACCCTTTCAAAGTGTCAAGTGAGGTTTTGGTGCTGCTGGGAAGCATTGGAAGAAGCCAAGTTTGGCGGATACAATCGGGGGTATTGCGGGATTCAGAGAGCTAGACAAGACATGGTTCTGAGAAGCCTTGTTGGAGTAGGAGCTTGGAGGGCTTAGGTAGATCGGATAGATTAGGCTTGGAGGGTCTCTTGCTAACCCATGTATCCCAACTAATTGTCTAGTGGATCGATTACCGCTTAGAGGGCGGCGGAGAGGTTTTTCGCCGAATTCTTCGGTTTCTTCTTCGATAACACATCGGCGTGTTATCCTGTGTTTGCATTCTTCTTCCTTACTCTTTTACCTTTCATTTTACTGATGTGTTATAATGATTATGGGTTAGAGTAGCTTGTTTGTTTATCCGCTCGCATTTACTCTATTCCGCACTTAGTATTAAGTTAGAGTAAAATCAATCGAGCTGTAACTTTAATTTGGGGTTCTAAATAGCTCTTGTGTTTTTACACATTTTCGAGCTTTCATATAATAGAATAAAATATTATTAATATTAGTTATGATATAAAATAAAAGTAGTAATGAAAGTTTATTTAATTTATTGGTATGAATTATGTTAAGTTTATATTAAGTATATTTAGTTTTCACTTAGATCACCAACACTCCAGTATAGCCTAGTCGTAAAACTCTAAAGCTAACCCAATTCAGCCGAAGTTCTAATCCCAGTAACTGCACTTTAATAATTTTTTCTAATTTATCAAGTAAGATTGGACCGGGATTTTTTCACGGGATTTGTTTGAAATCCGGTTCTGCTTGCTTAAAAAACCGAATTTCAATCCGGTTTCTAGTTAACTCAGTCAGACCGGCCAGTCCAGTCCATGTTTAACAACCTTGACTATGGCAATGAAATGAAAAAGAAAAAAGAAAAAAAGTTTAGGGTTCCTCGTACGTATGAGAGATGTATGTAAGATGTACGAGATTTTCAAGTTTCTTTTGCGAAACTTGAATGTACAAGTGTTGCAGAATTTACGAATTTGACAATTTTTTGGATAAAAAAGTTTCACTTGAAATGAAAACGTTTGTGAATATCGAAAAAAGTATATGGGTGGTTATAACTCCTTACCCATGATATATAAATGATTCTAACTCTCACTTTCAATGTTTGCTTCTTTCTAAACTTTCTTAGAAACACTAAAAATCTTCTAGGACTTCACCAAAATTGCTATTTTTTAGAACCTAATAAACTTGGTTGTATTCTGGAGATAAATTTATAGTAACGTTTTATCAACTCTTGTGTGGGTGTATACATTGTCTAAGGAAAGCATTTCATTGTGGGTCCAAATTATCAACTTTTGTTTGATTATTGAATCACTATATTTTTTTTTCATTTTATTTTTCAATACAAAAAAGGAGATGTTTAGTCCCAATTATTTTTAAAGTGAAAAGCGTTAATTCATGTTTAGTAGAGGGGGAGTGACAAAAAATGTGGCAAACAAATGAAAAAACAAAGTTTATAGAATCTCGGATGTACGAGAGTTGTACATAAGATGTACAAGAGTATCAAGTTTATTTTCATAAAAATTAATTGATAGTTGTAAGAAACTCGAACGTACAAGTGTTGTACAAGATTATGCAGAATTTACGAATTTGACAGTTTTTGGACCAAAAGTTGTAGAATATGAAATGAAAACTAATGTGAATACTGGAAATAGTTTTTGAATGGTTATGAGACTTTACCTATGATATATAAATGAATGTAACTCTCACTTTGAATATTTTCTTCTTTCAAAACATTCTAAGAAACACTAAAGTTATGTTTGGTAATTGTTTTTGTTTTTTATTTTTAAAAACTTGTTTTTGGGAATAAAAAAAAAACAATTTTCTTGTATTTTTGAAATAAAAAACATGTTTGATTAGTTGAAATTAAAAAAAGAAAATTGAAGAAAAAAATAAAAAATTCTAAAATATGTTATTAAAATTTGAACTCTAATGCTAACTCATTAAGACTGATTCATTAAATTAAATGCGTGTTTTCTTTGACTTTTGAAAACTAAAAACTGAAAACAGTCTTTTGTATGCTTTCAGTTTCCTTCGCAAATTGAATTTTGAGAATAGTTTTTGTTACTGATGTTATCTGTTACTTGAGACTTTTCAGTTGGGGACGTGAGTAGTGTCGAATATTCGTAAAATAGTGTCAGTTTTTGAAGACATACAGAAATCAGTTTCTGTCTCCAACAAAGAGCCTAATTAAATGGGGCTTTTCATGGAGAATTTTAGGCATAACTGAAGTTACCTTGGGGGTGATCCAGTGAGATCCATACTCCATTCATCACTTGTATGTTGCATTTTTCTTACATATCTCTTGGGATTTATATCAACTTCACTGAGATGTATTAATTTATGTGATAAAATGGCATGATTAATTCAATTCTCATAGTTTTCTCTTCAGGGAAAATCTGCTGCACCTGTAACTAAAGAAGAGCTTGGAAGGGCCACGCGGACTTTTCTTCACACCCTTGCTGCTCAGGTTCTCATTTCCATTGTTTGATGATTTTGCATCATCCCCTCCCCCTGGTTGGTTGTATGCACTTACAGTTACTGGTAAGATAAGTGCTTAGTCTAATGCTCTTGCATGAGTTTTTTACAAAATTTCATTCCTAATTTTCCAATTATTAAAAATTGTACTCTGAGCTAACTCATGCCTCTAATTGTATTATTTGATGGATATTTCAAAAAATTTGTTCTGTAGGTGTCTTTGAGAATATAGGAATTGAGCCAGAAGTGGAAGGATTGGCAAATACAAAAGTGCTGGGGATCAGCTTACACGGAAAACGATATCTGAAGAAAATTGTGAGATGTTGACTACATTGCTCGATAACTTCTATGGGAATTGGCTGGATAAAGTTTCTTCTGCAAAAGGCTCCGTTGCATCTGATATTCTGGTAAGTTGTAACTACCATAAAACCTGAGAGTAGACACATTGTCCGCTTGTTTTATATCAACTCCAAAATAATAGTATTGTCATCTGCGCATGGAAATTCGAAGCCACCAGCACTAGATTTATGTTAATATTACCAATGGGAAACTTGATACAAAACTGTCCTCTCCTTGCCTAGGCAACATCTACTGAAAACTTCTCAAACAAGAATAGAGAAAAGCTGCAAAGGTGGATTGCCTTGTCTTAGGCCTATCAAACTGTTGAAGATTGACACTAGTTCTGCTCACAAGATCTTTTTATTGGAGTTAGTATCTTTTTATTGAATGTGATTTTGACAAATTTACCATTAGATTACATTTTTTTCTTATATACTCTATACTTGAAAATTTTTTAGACGGTCAAAAATTAATAGTATCAAATATTTAAATTTTAAGTTTTTGTGGTCTAAAATTATACATAAATAATAAGTTTATAAATCCAAAAGTAAATAAATCCAATTGACACAAAATTTTATATGCGTGTTAATAAAAATTGCACCAAAAACAAATAACATACAACAAATGGAGGCTTGGAGCTGTCTTAGGAACAGTTCTCGATATAGAAGTCTACTTCTTCTCTCCCCATGAAGGCCCGGCTACCTTGAATAAGCCATAAACGAGGCCTAGCTACCTCGGATTAGTCATCAAATTTTGTCTTTTCTTGTTTTTTCTGTTGTTAAGGGAGGTTCCATTTTCTTCTTTGTGGAATAAAAAAAACTTTTGAATTTGCTGTTGAAGGAGGTACTTTTTTTATGTTATGTATTTTTGAGAGAAGTAGGGACTCTTTACGAGTGCAAAGTGTTTGCCAGCCATTGTTGTGGACCTCATGTCCGCTGTACAATTCGCGCGAACCTTTAGGGAAGGAGAAAAGGTTTTCATCCTGCAATTGGGTTCAAATGCTCATGGCTCTTTCCTAATGATCTCAGAACTTTTGCATGGTCATCGAAAAGGCTTTATTGTGGTGCCGGAAGGAAAACTGGGCAGCGAATGGGAGGTTTTGGATTTCATCTGTAAAAGTCCATTGTTCCAGAGTCACTTGCTGCCAAGCCTTCATCCCAGAATTTCTCGAGGCTTAAACAGACTGTCTTGTTACCAACAGATAGGTGCCGACAGAGTTATTCAATGGTCTAATGTTCAGGAAGTGGACCTAGATTTAAGCATGAAGTTTTTGCTGCCGACAATCCTATTAAGAACCCAAACCCATTTGGGTGTGACGGCCCAAATATTATAAGCCCATTACCACCCACAAATCTGATAAGCCCATTACTTCTTCTCTCACGTGACCCAGACTCATCCTCTCTCTTTTTCTGAGTCCTCTCTCTCAAGTCTCAACATAAGCCACAAGCATACCCACCCTACTCCTACTGGGATGTTTGCTTCGAAGATACCCAGCGCCGATATTGCAGTGCATGAGCCGATTGGTACTGCGATGACTTCCGGCGGGGCAGTGACCGACTCAATCTGGAAACACTCTGGCATTGTCCAAATATTGCCCTCAGATTATAAATTGTTTGTCCTGTCATATCTGTAGCTATTAGTCGGCTATTCTAGTAGTACTGCAGATCTTAGTTATTCAATTTATACTCAATTTGTTTTTCATTTTTGGGGCTTCATAATTGTTTCTCTTGGTAACTACATGCTTAGAACTGTAACCTGTTTTCACCTCATTCTATCTTCCACAATGCTAATTAAAAAAAAAAAAAAAGGCTCATGTATCACTAGATGGAGAATAAGGCATGCCTCCATCATTACTACTTTTGAGTTTGGCATATGCTTATTCTTGGTATCCAAATTTTTATTTGTGTCTAAATGCTTTAACCATTGGATGTTGTAGTGGTGACTGTGTCCACAACTTGTTTGTCAGTAATGCAGATGATGGATTTGTAAGATTCATATGCTTGGAATAGGGAAAGATCATGTGTTCATAAAAAAAAATTGTAATGCTGCTGGATCAAAGACTATATCGGCTAGCTTCTGTATTTTAATTTATTGTTTTTAATTCAGCATTACCAATGAACTTATTCTTAGGGACGCAGTGAAGGAAATCGGCTGGAACCAGCATTTTCAAGGTTGACTCAGTTTTTGTAGGTTGACCAATTACAATTGTAACCACTCTGAACCTTATGTAATTATTAGCCATTCTAATGATATGATGTGGATTTTATTATTATTTTTTAAATGTAATGAAATAAACTGTACTCTGTAATAAGTTTCAGCTTGACTTTCATTCTGTAACCTTTTAGTAAGTTATTAGTTACTACTTACTAGTGAGATTCGTTTTTAGGGGGTGACTATGGCTGCCCAGTAAGTATGTGGGCCTCTTCCGTGTTTCCTATTGTCATGTAGTTTGCATTTACCTGGACCATGCTAGGCTGTGTTTCTATTTAGTGCAAAGAAAGGCCCATCATGTGCTATGGTCTTTCACCCTTGCTCTATAATGTATGCGGTTGAATATGTCATATTGTTAAATGTCATTTATTTGTTTGTTTTTTTTTCCCCTACATTTAATATTTTTTTATTGGATGTAAATTTTGACAAATCTACCATTAGATTATACTTTCTTATTATATTCTCCATACTTACAAAAATTTTAGAAGATCAAAGATTAATAACAATATCAATAATTAATTGTTTAAATTGCAAGTTTTTGTAGTATAAAATTATGTATAATAAATAAGTTTATGGGTCATAAACATCTGATTGACACAAAATTTGACATGTATATCAAGAGTGTAAAGAACATTTAATCCAACAGTTAAATTTTCAATATATATAATAATGTTAATTTTATTTTAAAATGAAGTTGTAATCTTAGACTGCAATCAATTTTGTTGCCAAAATATATAGCAATGTTAAAGGACTAATTTTAATGAAAAGATTAAAATTTCTTGCCATTGGTTTGCAAGAAGGAAATTTAAATCTAAGGATGGAAGCTCCAATTTTTAGTTCAAAAGCTTATTGGGGAAGGAAAAGAATTAGTGGTAGAGTCAAGATTTTAGTTAATGGGGGCAAAATGAAAATAAAGAGTTGAAGACAAAATCAATTTCAATTTTTTTAATTAGTATAATTAAAAAAAATACTAAACTAATTAAACAAAAAATTTGATGAATGTATTAAATATAATGTAAGTGTTAAGTTGTTTTTTTGATTTAGTATAAATGTTGTTGTACTTAAGATACTTAGGTGACTATATTTTTCAAACAAGTAAAATATTTAAATAAAACAATCAATATATAGTCATTATTATGCGAAGTTAAGATCTCTAGATATAAGATATCAAATAAATAATTTTATTACTTACAAGTAAAATGAAAAAGAAATTAACGTAGAAGCTTTAAAGTATGATGATATACTAAATTTTTTCAAACGTTCTATATATGACTTGATTTTTTTTTCTTTTAATTGTGAAGATAGAAGTATATTGAATAAAGGAAACTAGAAAAAAAATTACAATGGTTTAAGTCAAGGAAGAAGAAGAGAGCAAATAAAGAGAAGAAAGAGAGAGAGAGAAACATAGGAAAAAGAAGGAGAAGAAGGAAGAGAGAAACAATATTATTTTTTAAGAAAAGAAGAGAGAGAACGAAATTAAAAAAAAAATTATAACTTTAGAGTTATAGTAAGCAGTCATTTTTGGTAGTTTACTGTAACTTTGATGCTAAAAGTTTTAGCTTTAGCACCGTCATGATTGCTTTTGAGTTTGACATATGCTTATTCTTGGTATCCAAATTTTATTTGTGTCTAAATGCTTTAACCATTGGATGTTGTTGTGATGACTGAGTTCACAATTGAATCACTATATTATTTTCTTTATGTTTTTCGGTAGTGAAAAAGTGATGTCTAATCCCAATTTTTTTAATGTGAGAAATGTTAAATCCTCTTTAGTAGAGCTAAAGTGACAAACTATGGCATTGAAGTGAAAAAACAAAAATAAAGAATCTCTTACGTATGAAAGTTGTATGTAAGACGTACAAAATTTCCAAGTTTCTTTTTGAAAGTTCAATAAGTGTATAAAACACCTTGAACGATTAGACCTCCAATTTACAAATTACCAATTTAAGCTTAATGTCAAACAATTAATGTGCAAAATATGAACACAAGCTTAACACAAAATTGATAAATAATCTAAACCAAATAAAATCACATCCACAAAAGAAATTAAATGGCAAAGATTAAGGGAAGAGAGATGCAAACACAAGGACAACACACGATGTGTTATTGAAGAGGAAATCGAAACCCTCAGCGTAAAACCTTTCCGCCGCCTTCCAAGCGGTAAATAATCCACTAAAGAATGTAATTGGGATACATGAACAACAGAAGACCCTCCAAGTCTAATCTACCTAATGTACCTAAGCCCTCCAAACTCCTACTCCAACGAGGTTCCGCCAAACCTATTTCTTCTTTAACTTACCGGATTCCACTACTTGACCATAGCATCTACCAATATGAAATTGGTACCTTCTTAACTGCTTCCCAAAGCACCAAATAGCCAATAGATGGACACTCAGAACATTAGTAACATGTTATTGTTAAAAATATTGCACCAAAACACTCAATCAAGACACAGTTCAGAGTCAGGTGTTGAATGAGAAAGCTCAAAGCAGAGAGGTATAGAACAACCTATTAACACAACAACTCAAACAAAAACATTCTAGGTCACATTCCCAAGCACAAATTACAACAACCAATACTCAGCTGTATTGAAGTAGTGAATACCACATTTATCCCAAAAAAAATATGTCTATGAGACATATCTAAATGATTATGATATGATCAAACCAACACAGAGCAGACAGTATCCTCAAGGCAAAAGCAGCATTCATGAGAACAAGAAACTATAGCAACTAAAAGTCAAGACATTATAACCCGACAAATAGAACTCAACCAAATTGAACCAAAAATACTCACAAACAGAGTATATCACAAAAACAATATCATATGACAATGTGACCAATAAACATGGGTATGAGAATAACCAATCATCATAGATCAGGTTATAAACTCTAATAGTGAAATGAAACATGAAAGTAACCATATTAAGCATCCTAGAAACAAGATCAACCAAGCCCAAACACCCAAACTCAATAAACATGAACCCAACCCATAGC
Organism: Quercus mongolica; assembly: GCA_011696235.1. Classification (NCBI taxonomy): domain Eukaryota; kingdom Viridiplantae; phylum Streptophyta; class Magnoliopsida; order Fagales; family Fagaceae; genus Quercus; species Quercus mongolica. The sequence continues at coordinate 46,440,360 of CM022241.1, read as the reverse complement.
CGAAACCACAGATAACACAAAACTCAGTAACGAATCAGAAATCAAAGAAAACAAAGCTCAAAACATGAAATATGTAGTGAGAGAGAGAAAACTCATACCTTTTTCTTGAAGATTTGAGAATGAAATGAAGCAAAAATGGAGGTTTGTTCAAAAGTGACACGGTGAGTTTGAGAGAGTTTCAGGTAAGGAAGAAGATGAACAGTCAGAAATGTTTGAGGGAAAATTGAAAAGGTTTAAAAACTGACCAATTTTGCGCAAAACATGCGTTTTTCGCGACTGAATCAAGTCGCGTGCAAGTTGCCAAGGCTAGAACACTTGAAAGAAAACTTTTGAAAAAAATTTTCTAAGTGTTTTTCGCGATTGGAAGTTCCACTCGCGAGAGAGTCGCGAAAATCTCTATGTACCCCTCGCGACTAGACCTTCCAACCGAGAACAAGTTGCCAACCTGAGCCGCAAATAGCATGAAACTCCAAATTTTTGAAAAATATTCTAAGTCTTTTTTGCGACTGAAGCATTTACTCGCTAATGAGTCGCCAGTGAGTTGCGAAAGATCTCTGTTATGGACTCGCGACTGGGGCATGCGACTGGTTCTACATGTGATTGAGTCACCAGAGCAGGGCAACACAATTTTTGAATTTTTGACAGTTTTTTGTAAAAAACAAAGTACTTTTCAAAAACAACTAAAACACTCAAAAATCTTTTTGTGATTGATCAACAAAGATTGAGCATGTGAAAACACATTTAATTAAGTACAATCACACGAATGAATATGGTATTCATTGAACATAGACATGTGTGTTGTGTGTGAATATCAACAATGAGATAGTCCTTAGTCTAATGTGAAGTTTCAATGATCAATTCAATCAAGTCATACACAACTAGCACTAGATGATGTGACCCATCTCAATTATAGAAATATGCATATATGACCTCCCAAAAAAACTTGAGTACAATATCTTTGAAGTTTTTCATTTGGCTCCATGTTTAACATATCATTTGATCTTTTTGAAACAATATATCTCATTGTGAGATTGATGCCTGAAATTTTTGATATTTCACTTTGATGAGTTAGCCTTTGGCTTTTTGGGCATCATACAATTTTAATTTTTGGTCACTTTCCCTTTTTCTTAGTCAAATACTAGTATGTACGATAGGTTTTTGCAGCTCAATATCTCTTTTCATTTGGAGATTTACATTTGGTGAGCTCTTTTTAACAAAAACAATAAAATAAAGAGTGGGAAGATATATAGACACAAGTCTATGCATGTCTCAAGATCAACAAAACCATTCACTAATCATTTATGACAAGGTTGAAGATCTATTTACAATAGTCACATAGATTTTGAGATTTCTCCCACAATGATATGAGTGCATAGGGAACATGCTAAGCTCGTAGATGCACAAAGTCATTTGCACAAAGGTACAAGATAAAACATATTTAGAGACAAAACTCAACAATTTTGATCAAACTTTTTGGATTTTCTACTTTTTATGTGGTTTTTGGATTTTTGACACACAAGAAGAAAGAGATTGATAAAAAAAAAACAATGTAAAAACATTTTAAATGAATGAAAGCAAAAACAAACAATTTTCAATTCATATAATCAATAAACAAACCAACAGTCACTCAACATAGGAAGTATTAATGTATGGACATGTTATAATGCTTATGCATGAGTACCCTTTATCACCCACATGTCATCTGCGTTTGGGGTAATATCCTTATAATATTGGGTACGAGAGTTAGGACTTTCAAACCTTCTAGTGAAACTTTCCAAGCAGTTGGTGAATGCACCAATCATTTTCATCACATCCATCATTCCGGGATCACCATTTCGATCTCTTGATGGCTCAACAACCTAAGTCCTCTTGTCATTTCTTGGCCTTCTTGACCTTTGATCACTTGCATTCCTCAATGCTCTTAGCTTATGACAATTTGGTCGAGTGTGCCCTTGAAGTCCTCAGTGATGACATACATGGTTTGTTCTAGAACCTCTTTGCGATTGTGGAAGAGATTTTGTTTTGGCTTCAAATCTAACCACAGATTGATTACGGGGCTTGTTTAATACCCACTGGTCAGTCACATTCTTCTTCTTCTCAACATTTTCCTTTTCAACAGTAGGGGCAACTACAATCGGCTCTTTGGCCTTCACAAACTTCACTTCTTTGGAGATGTTCACAGTTGAACTACTTTCTCCGGTGTATCCTAATCTGGTTTTGTCGGAGAAGATCTTTTGAGAGGAAAGGACATCATCAAGCTTCTTTGTGGAGACTTGCTCTACCTTGGCATTTGCTTGAACCACCTCAAGCTCAAGAAATTTCACCTTGGTGTAAGCTTCGGTTAGTTCACCATTTAGCGTCTCTATCTCACACTTGGCCTCATTATATCTCACTAGAAGACTTCTATAGTCCTCCTCAGCTTTCTTCATCTTTTTCACAACTGCCTTGGCCACCCTTGCATATTCTCCTGACTTCTCAAGTAGAGAATTGTAGTTCTCTTTAAGACCAGCTGTATCTTCATCTTCTTCAGCATCTCATTCTTCTACAATTCCCATGAATTCCTCATCACCATGCTCCCCAAGCTCTTCCACAAGCAAATTCAAGTCCTCCGAAAACTCAACATGAGTAACAGTCATGAATGCTGAGAAATTCCCTTCTTCATCACAGCTATCCTCCAAATCAGAGGTGGAGGAATCTGAGTCACTGAGAGTGGTGGCATACACCTTGCCCTTCGATCTCAGGTAATTAGGACATTCCTTTTTGAAATGGCCTTGTCCATTACACTAAAAAAAAAATGACTCCTTGAGTAGATTGGAACTCCTTCCCTTCTCTCTTTTTGAAGTCCTTCTCCTTTTCGGAGCTCATGAATTTTCCTTTATCACAAAATTTCTCACTGTTCTTGAACTTTAGAAATTTGGGGAAATTCTTTGCAAGGTAGGCAACATCCTTTTCTACTACATCCTCATTCGATGAACCATGACCTTCTACCCTTTCATTTTGAAAGTTCAAAAACGTGTACAAAACACCTTTGAACGTTTAGACCCCCAAATTACAACTTAACCAATACAAGCAATATGTCAAACAACTAGTGTGCGGAAACTTAACACATGCTATAATACAAAATTGGTTAAAGACTATCTAAGCCATAACAAAATAAAACCACAGCAGATAATAAAAAGGCAAAGATAAAGAGGAAGGAAGATGCAAACACAAAGATAACACGCGATGTGTTATCGAAGAGGAAACCGAAGTCCTCGGCGAAAAACCTCTCCGCCGCCCTCCAAGCGGTAAACAATCCACTAGAAAATACAGTTGGGATATAAGGACAGCAATAGACCCTCTAAGCCTAATCTACCCAGTGCACCTAAGCCCTCCAAGCTTGTTGCTCCAACGAGGTTGCGCCGAACCTTTTTCTTTTCTAGCTTCCCGGATTCCGCTACTAGACCGTAGCATCAACCAATGAAGATTGGTTCCTTCCTAACTGCTTCCCAGAAATCCAAACAACTATCTCACAGTGATGATGATGGTGAGAACCAGGTTTGGTATAATGTCTCTCAAGGATTTGACAATGGAGAGGAAGAGAGTAAAGGAATTTGAAGAGACTCTAAGGTATAGATTGTGGGTGAAACAATCTTGTTTTTCTTTAGGGTTTCTCTCTCAAAATTCTCTCTGGAAGCTCTCTTTCAATCGTGGGTAAAAGGGGTATTTATACTGGAGTGGGAGAGGAATGTGAAACGTCAGGTTTTACAAAACAGGGGTGGCTCGCAGCTTGACCTCGCGGCTTGACTAAGTCGCGAGATCCAGTCGCGAGTTAACCGTATGGCCAGTTGTCCTGTTTTGTCCTGTAGTGCTCCAGCTAGTATGACTGTTCATCTTCCAGCATGCTTGGCACGTGTGCTGCTTCTGGCGGCTTGCAACCGCGAGTCACCCGCGAGTCCCAGCCGCGAGTCTCTGTTTTCTTGCACACTCTTGAGCAATCTTCACTCTATCTCACTCACTACCCTTACAACAAACCCACCTAAATACAGGGTTACTAAATGCTGAATTACAAGCAAATTTGGCACGGAATAAAGCCAAGTAGATGGTTGAATAAATTCAACCTTACACATTTATCGTCTTAGGAGCCAGTGATTTGCTCTTTCTTTGATTTGGTAATGAAAGTTCATACGTTTGGAGAGAACTAATCAGCTCTTGGACTTTGATTTCATCAAGGTCTTTGCTCTCCTCAATTGCAGTCACCTTTGCATGGAAGCTCTTCGGCAATGAACGAAGAATTTTTCTAACAACTTTCGAGTCCACCGTTTTCTCTCCCAAGTTAAACTTACCGATGACCACTTCATTTAGCTTACTATAGAAAGAGCCAAAGGACTCATCCTCGCTCATCCTGAGCTCCTCAAACCTGGTAGTTAGCATCTGAAGTTTTGTGTCCTTAACTTTCTTTGTACCCTCATAAGTGGTCTCCAAAATCTGCCATGGTTCCTTAGCAACGGTGATATGAGAAATCCAATGAAACTCATCTGGAGACACACCACAAAAAATTGCATTAAGTGCTTTGCTATTAGCATTTGACGCCGCGAGGGCTGCCTTATCCCAAGTGGATTTGGCTGCCTTCGACTTTGTCCAACCTATTTCAACAGCATCCCAAACAGCCTCATCTATAGAACATAAAAATGCTCTCATCCTCACCTTCCAAAAGGCATAGTTGCTACCATCAAAATATGGTGGAGCATTTAACGATTGTGACCGGTCCATCTAAATTTGGGGTCAAGGATCACACTAAGGTAATGAAACCAATATAAGTGAACCAGCTCTGATACCAATTGAAAGTTTAATAAGTGTATAAAACACCTTGAGCGATTAGACCCCCAATTTACAAATTACCAATTCAAGCTTAATGTCAAACAATTAATGTGCGGAATATGAACACAAGCTTAACACGGAATTGATAAACAATCTAAACCAAATGAAATCACATCCACAATAGAAATTAAATGGAAAAGATTAAGGGAAGAGAGATGCAAACACAAGGACAACACACGATGTGTTATCGAAGAGGAAACCGAAACCCTCGGCGTAAAACCTCTCCGCCGCCCTCCAAGCGGTAAATAATCCACTAAAGAATGTAGTTAGGATACATGAACAGCAGAAGACCCTCTAAGCCTAATCTACCTAATGTACCTAAGCCCTCCAAGCTCCTACTCCAACGAGGTTCTGTCGAACCTATTTCTTCTTTAGCTTTCCGGATTCCGCTACTTGACCATAGTATCTACCAATATGAAATTGGTCTCTTCTTAACTGGTTCCCAAAGCACCAAACAGCCTTCTCACAGATATGGGTATGGTGAGAAAAGGTTTTGGTAATGTACCTCTCAAGGATTTAACAATGGAGAGGAAGAGAGTAGAGGAATTTGAAGAGTCTCTATGTGAAGATTGTGGATGAATCAATCTTGTTTTTCTTTAGGGTTTCTCTCTCAAAATTCTCTCTGGAAGCTCTCTACATTTCGTGGGTATAAGGGTCTATATATAGTAGGGTGAGAAAGGAATGCGAAGAGTTAGTTTTTCCCAAACAAGGTGGTCTGGCGACTTGGCCTTGCGACTGGGCTAAGTCGTGAGTTCAAGCCGCAAGCTAACGACCTAGCCAGCTTGGGATTTTTTCCTGTAGTGCAACAGCTGGCATGACTCTTCAGCTCCCCTGCATGCTTCACACGTGTGCCAACTTTGGCGGCTTGGCAGTCGTGAGTCACCCGCGAGTCCAACCGCGAGTCTTTGCATCCTTGCACAATCTTGAGCATTTCTTCACACTCTCTCACTCACTACCCTTACATGATTCCCACGTAAATATAGGGTTACTAATTGCTAAAATACAAGCAAATTTGGTACAGAATAAAGCCAACAAAATGGTTGATAAAATTCAACCTTGCACTTTTGCATCAATATTTCCTTAGAGTTTGTATGAAACCCGAATGTAGGACTGTTGCACAAGATTATGGACAAAATTTGTTCCACTTGAATTGAAAACAATTGTGAATATTGGAATCAGTTTTTTGAATGGTTATAACTATTTACCCGTGATATATAAATGATTCTAACTCTCACTTTCAATACTTCTTTCAAAACTTTCTAAGAAACACTAAAAATCCTCTAAGACTTCTTTAAAATTGCTGTATTTAAAACGTAATAAACTTGGTTTTGTTTTTTTTTTTTTTTTTTTGTTTATTTTTTTTTGTTTTTTAATGTGATAAGTGTTACTTCCTCTTTAGTATAGGTAAAGTGAAAGAAACTGTGGCTATGAAAAAAAAATTAATTAAATTTAGAAACTCTCGTACGTACAAGAGATGTATGTAATACATATGAGATTTTTATATTTCTTTTGCGTCAATATTTCCTAAGTTTTTTTACAAAACACGAACGTACAGGTGTTGCAGGGGATTCTGCAGAATTTACGAATTTGATAATTTTTTGGATAAAATTTGTTCCAAATAAAATGAAAACATTTGTGAATATTGAAAACAATTTATGGAGAGTTATAACTCCTTGCCAACGATATATAAATGATTCTAACTCTCACTTTGAATGTCTTCTTCTTTCAAAAATTTCTTAGAAATACTAAAAATCCTCTAGGACTTCACCAAAATTTCTATTTTTAGAACCTAATAAACTTGGTCATATTCTAGGGATAAATTTCTAGTAACCTATTAGCAAATGTTGTGTGGGTGCATACATTGTTAAGGAAAGCATTCCATTGGGGCTCCAAATTATCAAGTGTTTTCTTTGATTATTGAATCACTACAATCTTTAATTATATTTTTGATGCAGAAAACGAGATGTCTAGTCCCAATTATTTTTAAGGTGAAAGCGTTAATTCCACTTTAGTAGAGGGAGAGTGACAAAAAATGTGGCAAACAAATGAAAAAATAATGTTTATAAAATATCGGATGTATGAGAGTTCTATATAAGACGTACGATAGTGTAAAGTTTCTTTTCATCAAAATTAACTGAGAGTTGTACGAATCTCGAACATACTAGTGTTGTACGAGATTATGTGGAATTTACGAATTTGACAGTTTTTGGGCCAAAAGTTGTACAACTTGAAATGAAAACTATTGTGAATATTGGAAACAGTTTCTGGATGGTTTTAAGACTTTATCCATGATATATAAACGATTGTAACTCTCACTTTGAATATCTTCTTCTTTCAAAACTTTCTAAGAAACACTAAAACTCCTCAGAGCATTCTCCAAAATTGCAATTTTTAGAACATAATAAACTTGGTTGTATCCTAGAGGTAAATTCGTGGTACCTTTTATCAACTCTTGTGTGAGTGCATATATTGTCTAAGGATAGCATTTCATTGTAGCTCCAAATTCTAAAACGTTTTGTTTGATTACTAAATCACTATATTATTTTCTTTATGTTTTTCGTAGTGAGCAAGTGCTATCTAATCCAAATTTTTTATTTTTTATTTTTTTTAATGTGAGAAATGCTAAATCCTCTTTATTAGAGCTAAAGTGACAAAGACTGTGGCAATGAAGTAAAAAAAAAAAAAAATAGAGAATCTCTTACGTACGAGAGTTGTATGTATGACATACGAGATTTTCAAGATTCTTTTGCATCAAAATTTCCTAAGAGTTTGTACAAAACCCAAACATATGACAATTGTACAAGATTATGCAAAATATACTAATATGATAGTTTTTGGGACAAAATTTGTTCCACTTAAAATGAAAATGTTTGTGAATATTGGAAACAGTTTTTGGCCGGTTATAACTCTTTACCCATGATATATAAATGATTCTTGTACATTTTTAGACTCCTTAAAACACAACCAAATTAACCTAATTAATTAGCCAAGTGATTACTTAGTCAAATTATTCAAATCTAGGTTAACACAAATATATCATGTCATTGTAAAGTGCGAAAAATAAAGAACATAACAATATGATAACCTAGGAAAACTAAATCGGTAAAAAACCTGAGGAGGATTTAACCTAACTATCCTCAAGATAAAACAAATCCACTATGAAAAAATTGAAGTTTACACAATAGTGACTTAGACCACTAACATCCTATTGCTACCTTGAGTAGGAAACTTACTACCACGACCACGTGACAGCTCCGAGTCCACAGACTACTTCTTTCTTGGATTCACAGCAAGTACAAGCACTCCCACTTGTATATCTTTAAGCTTTTGAAACAACAACTGAATTGATCATCAAGTTCTTGACATAATCTTGATTCTTGATAACCCTAAGTGTATGTGAAGGCAACCATCTCTAGATCTCACAGAAGATTCAAATACACAGCATGAAGAGCAACTCTAAAATGTGGCTAGGGTTTTCCCTTTTATACTTAGGGTAAAACATAAAACCCTACATATCAAACGGGCTTGGGCTGAGTTAGAAATTCTGCAGAAAAAATAATTTGCACAATTTTCGATCGATCGAGTCTAATTCTCCATCGATTGAGCCAGGCAAATTTACACAGTAAATCCTACAGTAACTCGATTCCAACTTTACATAAAAACACATACTTTGAGCAAGTCTAAACAAGACTAAAAACATTTTGATCATGGTTTGCCAACATTACAAAATGAAGTTATAATACATTAGTTCCTAATTCCTTAGAACCTAACAATTCTAAGTCTCACTTTTAGTACTTCTTTCAAAACTTTCTAAGAAACACTAAAAATCCTCGAGGACATCTCTAAAATTTTAGTAACATTTCAGCAACTATTGTGTGGGTGCATATATTGTTTAAGGATAACATTTCGTTGTTCCTCCAAATTGTCAAATGTTTTGTTTGAATATTAAATCACTGTTTTTTTTTTTTTTTTAGTTTTTGCTAGTGAAAATTTGTGTAGTCCCTTTTTATTTTTCTTTTTATTATTGTTATTATTTTTTATAAATGTGATAAGTGTTAGTTCCTCTTTAGTAGAGGTAAAGTAAATGAAACCGTGGCAATGAAATAAAAAATAAAAAATAAAAAAAGTTCAGAGAATCTAGCACATACGAGAGATGTATGTAAGATGTATGCGCTTTTCAAGTTTCTTTTGCATCAATATTTCTTGAGAGTTTGTACGAAACACGAATGTACAAGTGTTGTAGGGGATTTTGCAGAATTTACGAATTTGACAGTTTTTTGGACAAAATTTGGTCCACTTCACATGAAAACGTTTGTGAATATTGAAAACATTTTAGGGACGGTTATAACTCCTTGCCCTTGATATATAAATGATTCTAACTCTCACTTTCAATGTCTTCTTCGTTCAAAACGTTTTTAGAAACATTAAAAATCCACTGGGGCTTTACCAAAATCGCTATTTTTAGAACCTATAAAACTTGGTTCTATTTAGGAGATAAATTTATAGTAACCTTTTAACAATTGTTATGTGGGTGCATACATTGTTTAAGGAAAACATTTCATTGTGGCTCATAATTATCAAGTGTTTTGTTTGATTACTGAATCATTATATTTTTTTTAATTATATTTTTCAGTACAGAAAACGACATTTTTAGTCCCAAATTTTTTTAATGTGAAAAGCGTTAATTCCTCTTTAGTAGAGGGAGAGTGACAAAAAATGTGGCAAAAAAAAAGAAAAAACAATGTTTATAGAACCTCAAACGTACTAGAGTTGTATATAAGATGCACAAGAGTATCAAGTTTCTTTTCAACAAAATTAATTGTGGGTTGTACAAATCACGAATGTATGAGTGTTGTATGGGATTATGCAGAATTTATGAATTTGATAGTTTTTGGGCCAAAAGTTGTAAAACTTGAAATGAAAACTATTGTGAATATTGGTAACAATTAAAATTCTCTAGGACTTCTCCAAAATTTTTGTGTTTAGAACGTAATAAACTTGATTGTATCCTAGGGATAAATTTGCAGTAACATTTTAGCAACTCTTCTGTGGGTGCATATATTGTCTAAGGATAATGTTTCATTGTGGCTCCAAATTTCAAATGTTTTATTTGATTATTAAATGACAATTTTTTTTATTATATTTTTTGGTAGTGAAAATTTGATGCGTAGTCCTTTTTTTTTTTTTTTTTAAATGTTAGAAGTGTTACTTCCTCTTTAGTGGAACTAAAGTGAAAGAAACTGTGGCAGTGAAATTGGGAAAAAAAGTTTAAAGAATCTTGTATGTACAAGATTTTCAAGTTTCTTTTGCATCAATATTTCTTGAGAGTTTGTACGAAACTCGATCGTACGAGTGTTGCAGGGGATTTAGCAAAATTTTCAAATTTGACAGTTTTTTGGACAAAATTTGTTCCACTTGAAATGAAAACATTTGTGAATATTGGAAACAGCTTTTGGATGGTTATAACTCTTTTCTTGTGATATTTTAATGATTCTAACTCTCACAGTCAGTACTTCTTTGAGAACTTTCTAAGAAACATTGAAAATCGTAGGGGACTTCTCTGAATTTGTAGTATTTAGAATGTCATTAAACGTGGTTGTATCCTAGGGATAAATTCGTAGTAACAATTTAGCAACTCTTGTGTAGGTGCATATAGTGTCTAAGGCTAGCGTTTCTTTGTGGCTCCAAATTGTCAAATGTTTTGTTTGATTATTAAATCACTATATTTTTCTTACTATATTTTTTGGTAGTGAAAGTTTGATGTGCAGTCCCTATTTTTTATTTATTTATTTTTTTTTAATGTGAGAAGTGTTACTTCCTCTTTAGTAGAACTAAAGTGAAAGAAACTTTGGCAATGAAATGAAAAAAAAAAAAAAAGGTTTAGAGAATCTCGTACGTATGAGAGATGTATGTAAGACGTATGAGATTTTCAAGTTTCTTTTGCATCAATATTTCCAGAGAGTTTGTATGAAACTTTAATGTATAAGTGTTGTTGGGGATTCTGCAGAATTTACAAATTTGACAATTTTTTGGACAAATTTTTTTCAATTGAAATGAAAAAATTTGTGAATATTGAAAACAATTTATTAACGGTTATAACTCCTTACCTATGATATATAAATGATTCAAACTCTCACCTCCTATGTCTTCTTTCAGAACTTTCTTAGAAACACTAAAGACTTCACCAAAATTACCATTTTTAGAACCTAATAAACTAGTTTGTATATTAGGGATAAATTTATAGTAACTGTAGACACTCAATTTTGCACCTATGATTTAATCAAGAAGAATGACTTGAATGACCATCCGTGTACCACAAAAATCATGATTGCATTATGTGGGGTACAGGGATTTGATAAAGTGGTGTTGCCACGTGTTATACTAAGGCTGAAGAGGCTAATGCCATTTCGATGAGATCACCCACGTCGGACGGTGAGGCCACATCAGTGGCACATTGCCAAAGGAAGTCCTACTGTTGAGAAAAAGCTTCAGAGATGGGGTTAGCCCTGACATGAATGAAGGGATGGTGGCTGCCCCCACATTTAATGCATCCCACCAAACCTCTTGGCTGCATTTAGGTGAAGAAGACCCCTAAATAGTGCTGCTTTGGCCACCGCAACTCACAAGGAGTTTAGGAAGGTGTCTGATGGGACAAGCACTTAAGTGGTGGACTGGACGATCAATAAGTGGAGGGCCAAGATTGCCTGAAGGGAGCTATATAATGTGAGAGACCCTTCAAGGTGGAAAGGGGGAAAAATCTGTAGAGAGAACACTGTAGCATTAAGAACAGCAACTGTAATAAAATTTAAGAGAGATATATTAAAAAATTACTTTCCTTGGACATTGCTGAGGAAGAATTTTTGTGCACCACATTTGTCTATTCATTGCTTTTCCTTGCTCTCTTAACATCTTTAGCCCATTGAGGGCATTGTCCACTTCATTTAAGCTTAGCGTTTTAGCCCACTCTCTACAAATTTATTGTATTAGGCTTTTTGGGCCTTAATCCATTCGTCTTTTGGACCTAAGTATCAAAGCCCACCCTTACAATTGGCGCCGTCTGTGGGGAAGGCTTGAGCTTTAGTGAGTTTGACGTCCAACCATGGCAGGATCAGGGCAAGACTGGAAGGAGTCTATTGGTTCCCAATGTTAGGATCAGTTTCTCAACCTTGAGCAGAGGAGGGACTGTGAGGTTAGTGTGCACACCACGCATACTAGCAAGAGCCAGTCTTAAGGTAGGAGTCACATCTCTCATGAGGAGAATACCGGAAGCTTGCAATTGGAGATTGACCGTCTTCGTAGGAGGTTATGCCGCGTGCGACGAAGAAGGACTCCCTCAGATTTTGACCCTTTTTCTGATGATAAGGGAGATGGGACCTACAGGCCCAGGTCTACGGCTCCTCCCAGTGAGTCTTTTTCGTACGATGAAGACTATCACTACAAACGGAGGAGTAAGAGTCAACCTCGCAAAGGTCTGGGCAATGATGCTATGAGTAGGGCTCTTAACCAGATCTCCAAATCACCGTTTACGTGTAGAATTGAAGGGGGGAAGCTTCCCTGGCATTTTACTTAGCCAACATTCACCATGTACGATGGAAGAACGGATCTCATGAAGCATGTGAGCCACTGCAACCATAGAGTGGTCGGGCACACCAAGAGCGAGGCCTTGATGTGCAAGGTGTTCCCATCCAATTTGGGGCTTGTGGAGATGAGGTGTTTTGACGGCCTGAAGGAAGGGTCTATCAACTCCTTATGGAGCTTACTCGGGTGTTTGGGGCCCGCTTTGTGACTTGCAGCAAGGTTCTTCGACCTTTGGACTTTTTGTTGTCCATGGCAATGCGAGAGGGGGAGACCTTGAAAACGTACTCTGACAAGTACTAGGAGATGTTCAACGAGATAGATGGGGACTTTGATGACATAACTATAAGGACCTTCAAGGTTAGCTTGCCCATTGAGATGATCTGAGAAAATCTTTGACCAGGAAACTGGTCAAGAGTATGCATCGACTCATGGACCGTATTGATGAGTATAAGCGGGTCAAGAAGGACCAGCAATAGGGAAAGGGGAAGGCTAAGATGGTCCCCTAGGACAGAAGAGATCTTAAGGCAGACAGGTACAATAACAACCGACCTTGGAGAGATTTTGCGGGGCATTCTAGATCTGCTACTACTCAGGTATTCAGTACTGTGTTCCAGGAGCTGGTACACCAAATCCTGGAAAACATCAAGAATGAGTCATACTTTTAATGGCCAAATAGGATAGGGGGAGACCCCATGAAGTGCAACCAAAGTCTTCATTGTCAGTACCACTAGGAACAAGGGCACACTATTGAGGATTGCAGGACTTTGTGGAGCCATTTGGAGTAATTAGTTAAGGTAGGAAAGTTGAAGCAATTCCTACATCAGCCTAACGGATAGGGCGGCCAGGCACGGTCAGGGGTTTAGAAGGACGCTTCCGCAAGACCAACTTTAGGTACAATCAACTTCATCCTAGCTAACCCTAGAAAGACTGGTTCTCAGCCATCTAGGGTGATATCTATATTTTGGCTATCAGCAGATAGCTCTGCCCCTGATCTGAAGAGGAGTAGAGTAGAGGTTTGACTAGCTTTGAGCTTTTCTGACGAAGACAAAGTGGGAACCTTGCAGCCACATGATGATGCCTTAGTAGTTACCCTCAGGATGGTAGGGTATGATGTAAAGAGGGTGCTAGTAGATCAAGGCAGTGGTGTAGAGATCATGTACCCTGACCTATTTAAGGGATTGAAGCTGAGGTCTGAAGACCTAACACGTTGTGATTCCCCTCAAATAGGGTTTGATAGCAAGGTTGTCTTTCTAAAAGGCCAAATCCAACTACCCGTTCAGACAGAGACAGAGGTCATGGAAGTGAACTATATTGTGGTAGATGCATATTCCCTCTACACTGTCATTGTGGCAGGGCCTTGGCTTCACACCATGGGGGCCATACCTTCCACCCTGCACCTAAAGGTGAAGTATCCATCCAGGGGACGGGCTGAGGAGCTAGTGGGGAGCCAATCCATGGCTAGGCAATGCATGGTGGCCATAATTAGACATCAAATCGGGGGTGAGTCCTCAGCCTTCGCGGTAAGGGACTTACAGCAATCAAGGGTGCCGGAGTTGTCTACAGGGGCAGTAGCAGAAGGGGCTAAGTATGAGCAACTGGAAAAAGTTGTTATTTGCAACGATGAGGAGAAATTCTTCCAGGTCGGAGTTCAGCTGCCACTTCAAGAGAAGGAAGAGCTGATAGATTTTCTCAGAAGAAATATTAATGTATTTGCATGGAATGCTTATGAGGCCCTCGGGGTGGATCCGGAATTCATTTGTCACCATTTAAACGTCAATCCATCTATCCTCCCCAAAAAGCAATCACCTTGGCGCTCATCCAAAGAACATTCTGATGCTATCAAGGAAGAAGTGCTCAAACTTAAGCGGGCTGGGGCCATAAATGAGGCGTTTTACCTAGAATGGTTGGCCAACACGGTGGTGGTGAAGAAGAAAAGTGGGAAATGGCAAGTGTGTGTAGACTTCACAGATTTAAATAAGGCTTGCCCAAAGGATCCTTTCCCCCTGCCTTAGATAGATCAACTAGTGGATGCAATCGCGGGCCATCCTCGGATGAACTTCTTGGATGCTTTCTAGGGATATCACCAGATACCTTTGGCTCTGGGTGATCAGGAGAAAACTTCTTATGTTATGTCCACAGGGAATTATCATTAAAAAGTGATGCCCTTTGGGCTGAAGAATATGGGGTCTACTTATCAAAGAATGATGACTAGAATGTTCAAACCACAGTTGGGCGAGAACATTGAGGTCTACATAGACGATATGGTGGTAAAGAGTAAGGTGGAGTCCAAGCACATAAATGATCTCGGAAACATTTTCAAGATACCAAGGAGACATAAACTGTGCCTTAATGCCGCTAAGTGTTCTTTTGGAGTGGGCTCTGGCAAGTTTCTGGGTCATATGGTTACCCACCGCGGAATTGAAGTCGACCGTTAGAGCAATCCATGACCTACAGCCTCCTCGAAATCCCAAAAAGGTCCAAAAGTTAACAGGAATGATTGTCGCTTTGAATCGAATCATTTCTCTGTTAATGGACAAGTGTAGGCCCTTCTTTTAGCTGTTACATAAGTGGAAGGGATTCGAATGGACAGAGGAGTGTTCCTCGACCTTCTAGTAGTTAAAGGAATATCTTTCTTGGCCACCTATTATGTCCAAGCTCGAGGAGGATGAGGATTTGTTCGCTTACATTGCTATAGCCTCATATGTGGTGAATTTGGTATTGGTGCGAGATGAGAATAGGGTGCAGTGACCAGTTTATTACATAAGCAAATCATTACATGAGACAGAGGTTTGCTACTTACCCATGGAGAGGGCTATCTTGGCAGTAGTGCATGCTAGACGGAAGCTCCCACATTACTTCTAGGCTCATATTGTTGTGGTTCTAACCCAACTCCCTCTCCGATCACTGCTTCGAAAAGCTGATTACACATGGAGGGTTGCAAAATGGGCAACGATGTAAGGAGCCTTCAATATTAAATATATGCCTCACACCTCTATAAAGGGCCAGGTCCTTGCCGAATTAGTGGTTGAGTTTGTTGAGCCATCGTTTGAAGAAAACGGTGAAAGGCCGAGCATGGATGGAAAATCAGTTGGAATGGTCTACTTACAGGAGCCTCTACCTTGGAAGGTGTATGTTGACGGTGCAGCAAACCAAAGGGGATTAGGAGTGGGGTTGGTTGTAGTATCTCCTAAAAGGATCATCATTGAGAAATTCCTAAGGCTGGGCTTCTTGGCCACTAACAATGAAGCCGAGTATGAGGCTTTGCTGGTGGAGATGGCTATGGTTCAGAAAATGGGAGGAAGTGTAGTGAAGATGTTTTCAAATTCGAGGTTGGTTGTTGGCCAAGTAAAGGGGAGCTGGAAGCCAGGGATGTGAGAATGCAAGAATACCTGAACCAGGCTAGGCACTTGCAATTAGGATTTGACTCTTTTTCCTTACACCAAATCCCTAGAAGTAGAAATACGCATGCTGATTCCCTTGCCACTCTTGCAACCTCCTCGGCGCAGAATCTACCTTGGGTCATCCTGGTCTAGGATCTATGCAGCCCTACCGAGATGGAGAGGAAGAAGGTTCAGATTCTCAACTAAGGGTGGGGCCTAGTTGGATGGATCCTATTGTCCTATTCCTTAAGGATGACATCTTGCCTAAGGAGAAGGGGGAGGCTAACAAAGTGCAAAGAAAGGCTTTTCGATTTTGGCTGTCCAAGGACCAAAAGTTGTACAAGAACTTTTTTTCTAGGCTGTATTTGTTATGCATCCATCCTGAAGCAGTAGAGCCACTCCTAGAAGAATTGCACGAGGGGATTTATGGAAACCATATAGGAGGCAGATCCTTGTCTCATAGGGCCCTTACGCAGGGATATTGGTGGCCTAATATGCAAAGGTAAGTGCAAGAATACTTGAAGAAGTGTGACTAGTGTCAGAGATTTGCTCCCAACATTCATCAGCCAGGGGGCGTTCTTAATCCTCTGTCCAGTCCCTAGCCTTTTACTCAGTGGGGCTTGGACATTATGGTATCCTTCCCCAAAGCACTAGGGAACAGGAGATGGCTTCTGGTTAGCACAGATTACTTCACCAAGTGGGTTGAAACTGAGCCACTAGCAAACATTAGGGATGTGGATGCCAAGAGGTTTGTGTGGAAGAAAATTGTCACTCGGTTTGGGATTCCTCATGCTCTCATCTTAGACAATGGACTTTAGTTTGATAGTAAGGCTTTTAGAAGATACTGCTATGAATTGGGTATCACGAATAGGTATTCCACTCCAGCTTACCCTAGGGGAATGGGCAAGCTGAGCCTGGTAATAAGGTTATAGTGAGTGGACTTAAGAAGAGGTTGGATGATGCAAAGGGCAAATGGGTGGACGAGCTTCTCCATGTCCTCTTGACGTATCGGACTACTCCTTGTAGGTCGACAGGGGAGACCCCCTTTTCAATGACCTATGGGGCTGAAGTTGTGATTTCTTTGGAGACTGGATTCCCGACACTGAGGACTAGCTTATTTGCTCCAGACAGCAATGATAACCTACTAGAAAAGAGCCTAGACCTAGTTGAGGAGCGACGAGAAAATACCATGGTTCAATTAGCATATTACCAGTAAAAACTCAAACAAGGGTACAATTTTGGTATGAAGTTAAGACCATTGAACCTAGGGGACTTAGTATTAAGGAAAGTGGTGGGCACTGTAAAAAACCCAGTATGGGTAAAGTTAGGGCCCAATTGGGAAGGACCATACCGTATCACCTCAGTAGCAGGCAAAAGAGTATACTTCCTAGTAGAGCTAGATGAAAAAGTTGTACAATGACCCTGGACTGTAAATAACCTACGAAGGTACTATTATTAATGAAAGGTAGCTCTGCCCAGTTTGCATTTATAACCTTATGTGTTGCATTAATTACCTGTGTCAATATTAAACAGAGCCTTGATCATGTCTGGTTTCTCGGACCACATACCTTGTTTAAACTAATATTCTTGACTACTTGTGTAAGTATTAAACAGAAGCTTGGCCATGCTCGGCTCCTTGGACCCCATGCCTTGGGTAAATTAATACTTCACATTATTTCATTAAGTGTTAAACAGAACCTTGGTTATGTCTGGCTCCTCAGACCACATGCCTTGGGTAAATTAACACTCTCTATTATTTTTCTGAATATTAGATAGAACCTTGGTTATGCCTGGCTCCTCAAACCACATGCCTTGGGTAAATTAACACACACACACTCTCTCTCTCTTTCTCTCTCTATTACTGGTTTGGATATTAAACAGAACCTTGGTTATGCCTGGCTCCTCGGACCACATACTTTGGGTAAATTAATGTTCTGGGTTATTTGTTTAAGTGTTGAGCAAAACTTAGGCTACATCTGGTTCCTCGAATCACACCCTTGGACAAATTAACACTTGTTTATCCCTTTCCCTACTAAGTGTTTTGTTTATCTCTAAAGCTTTAGATTTCCCTACTGATTACATAGTTTTCAATTGCTACGCATAGTTGTTTTTTCTTCTTTTCTCACTATTTATATGGGAGCAATTTATTTAAGTTAACAACCATTCATTGCCATTAAGCTTTTGTTAAGATATGGGTGTTCACCCTTAGAAGCATCATCAATTTGAAATCTCAGCAAAAGGTAAAACGGTAACTACAACCAACTCAAGACAAATACTACAAGAAAAACAAAAGTCCACAAGAGTTGAAGTTAATGTCTTTTCATTCAACAAAAGAAGAAGTACATATTGAAGATGGCAAATTGCCATAACAAAGGAAAATGACATACAAAATATATATATATATATATATATATATATATATATACACACACATAGCCATAAGAAAAAAAAGAAAAAAGAAAAAAAGAAAAATGCCTAAACTACGCCTTGGCTAGAGGAAGGTCAACCTTGCTGCCCGACTGGGAGAAAGGAAGGTTGTTGGCCTTGGGATCAGCTCCCTTGGGTTTGGTGTTAGCCTCCTTGGCCTTAAGAGCCGCATCCTTGACCTTAAGGGTAGCCTTAGAGCCTTTGACCTTTGGCGAGAGCTTGATTTCCTTGCCCTTGCCCTTATCGTTAGCCACCTCAGCCTCATGGCCTTGGTCACCAGCCTTGCCAGGCCATTTGGGAACCTCAGTAGAAGGAAGAAGGGCCTAAGTGGTAGTGGGTTGCTTGGAGGAGGTACGGGCAGGGGTAGTAGAAGGAGGGAGTGCAACTGGAACCTCACACATATCTACGGGGTAGAAGATGTTCTCAACCTTCCTCCACTCTGAGGTGGCAAGGACTCCTACCAGGTTAAGGGCCCCCACCCATACCTCCTTACAGTATGTTAGGACATATGTGTTTCACATGTTAGGAAAATATGTCACTATTTTATGTAATTGGCTAATCTTTTGACAAAACACACTTTACTTGTAATTGGGTAGATCTAGGATGTGTTTAATACTTCAAGAAATAAGGTTTCAAGTTCAAGCGTTAAAGCCATGCAAGTCTGTCCAAGATTCAAGTGTGAAAAGTGCTATTCATTAAAGCTCGACAGCTAGCATCTATCAAGACTTGAAGAGCTGTTCCAGCCCATGGCTCGACAATAACTCGACAGATAGGGTATCTGTCGAGGTTTATGAAACTCAGTTTTTCAGGATTGTTTTTCATCCAATTCGTGATTGTATGTTTGGGCTTTCTTTTCTCACAACCTTAGACATATAAAAGGATTATTTTAAGGGCCATCAAAGGTGACATAAGTTGCACAAGTGTTGAGCAAAGTTTGTTCATGCAAATTGTGACTGGAGCCAGAATTTGTCGTAGTACATCTTTCTTGTGAAGAAGCTACTGTGTTTATAACCAAGGAGCTTCTCGATCTTCATCGTGTGATGAATTGAAGAACTTTGTAGCCAACAACCGTCTCTAGTTGGTGATTGAAGTCGCGTACTGGGATCCGCACAATTGGTTAGTCACATATTAGGAGCCATGCATTGAAAAGGAGAGATTGTCACTACAGAACAAGTCCAATTGGGTATTGGGGTAAGACTTCAACTGTAGGTTGGTATATGGTACTAAGATTCCTTTACTTGTAACCACTTGTTGTGATAATAGTGGATTTTCAGGAGTGGTGACTTTAAAATCACCCGGTGGGGTTTTTGCCGTGTAGGTTTCCCCCATTCGTAAACAAATCATTCTGTCAATTTAATTTCCGCTGCATACTTAGTTTAATTGGTGATTTTTTTGTGCTACCACGCAACTTGCATGTTAATTTGATTACTTAATAAATTTGACTAATTAATCAATTAATTCATCACAATGGGTCATTATGTTTTTGGCCTATCAAGTGGTATCAAAACAGGCACACTCTGATTAGGGTTAATCTTTGCTATGTGATCCATTGACCCCTGTTTTTCATAGATAGAGGACAGTCTCTTATTATACCTCCTTTATTTGATGGCACTAATTATGCATACTGGAAAGTACGCATGAGAGCTTTTTTGTAGTCTCTAGATGAGAAAGTGTGACAAGTTGTGGAGATAGGCTAAACCAAGCCGAAAGAGGCGTCGGCCGATTGGGATGATGCTAAGATTCAGGTGACAAATTTCAACAGTAGAGCATTGAATGCCTTATTCAGTGCGGTCACAAATGAGGAGTTTAAGAAGATATCCTTCACTGAAACTGCGAAGGAGGCATGGACCATTCTCTAGACAACCTATGAGGGAACAAAGGTTGTCAAGGACTTGAAGCTCCAAAGGCTTACTACTAGCTTCGAAGAGATCAAAATGGAGGAGGATGAGTTGTTCGATGAGTTCCATGCCCCAAGCTCAAGGACATAGTGAATTCAGCTTTCAATCTTGGGGAAACCATTCCTGAACCCAAGATTGTGAGAAAGGTGCTCAGATATCTACTAGAGAGATTCCATACCAAGATCACCACGATCGAGAAATCAAAGGACATTGACAAGATTCCTCTGATAGAGCTAGTTGGTAATCTGCAAATCTATGAGTTAGGTTTGATGGGCCACAAATTGAATGACCCCTTGTGGTAGAAATTAATTAATTAATTAGCCAAGTTATTAATTAATCAATTTATCATGCAAATGCGTGGTAGCACAAAAAAATCACCAATAAACTAATTATGCAGCGGAAAATAAATAACACGGTGATTTGTTTACGAATGGGGAAAACCTAATGGTAAAAACCCCACTGGGTGATTTTCAGGTCACCACTCCCGAAACTCCACTATTATCACAACAAGCGGTTACAAGTAAAGGAATCCGAAGTACCTTACCAACCTACAGTTGAACCCTTACCCCAATACCCAATTAGACTTGTTCTGTAGTGACAATTCCCTTTTCAGATGCACAACTCCCAAGTACGTGACTAACCAATTGCACGGATCCCAGTACGCGACTTCAATCACCAACTAAGAAGGTTGTTGGTTGCAAAGTTCTTCAGTTCATCCACACGATGAAGATCAAGAAGATACTTAGTCACAAAACCCTGCGGTGCATATACACAGCAACTTCTTCAAGAGAAAGAGATGAACTAGGGAAAGAACTTCGTCTCTGGTCACAATTTTCTTAAACAGAGTTTGCTCAAAGCTTGGGCAACTTGTGAACTGTTTGACGGCCCTTAAAACAATCCTTTTATACGTCTAGGGTTAGGAAAAAAGAAAGCCCAAAGACATATTCACAGATCCCAAGAAAATCATATTAGAATTCTAAGATTCTTAAACCTTGATAGATAGAAGGTGTTGAGCAGGTGTCGAGCAGATCGAACTTTGAACAGCTTTCTTAAGCTCGATAGATACAACTGTCGAGCTTTAATGATTTTACACTATCAACTTGTTTTCTTGGACAGACTTGAAGGCTTCAACACTTGATCTTAAAACATGGTTTCTTGAAGTATTTAAACACATCCTAAATCTACCCAAATACAATTAAAGTGCGTTTTGTCAAAGGATAAGCCAGTTACATAAAATCATGACATATGTTCTTAACATGTGAAACACATATGTCCTAACAATCTCCCCCTTTGGCAATCCGTGACAAAACCACAACAAGCAAATGAACATATGAGAGAAGTCATAAATCACTTAACTCATATTCACTTGTTAAATACAATAAAATCTATCCTAAAACAAACTCTTGAAAAAATTTGCAAGAAGAGAATTTATGGCAAGTAGACTTTGACAACCTGTATTTCTGAAACATTTTAAAACAAAATTCATCAAGGCTTCTTTATGTGAAACAGAAATAATAGATTGCATACAAGTATAAGAAACATGTGTATTAAGGGAGAAAAGAAACAACACATGAAGGGGTAGGTGAAAGAAAAACATACATCATTATAAAGAAAGAGATAAGTACAATGTATGTCAATAAATGATCACAATACCTCATGTACAAGAGTAATGTATCTAAAAAGAAAGAAAAGAAAAGATACATACCAAAACTACTCCCTCTTTTTGTCACGAGTGACAAAGGGTAAGAGTGTCGAGTAGACATCTCATCGGTAGAGCTAGCATCTCCATTAGCATCATCCGAAGCATTATCGTCATCACCATTATCATCATCCTCATCCTCAGAATCAGAAGCCACGGGAGAAGGTGATGAAGGAGTAGCCTCAGGAGCAAAACCACCCATGGACGCCTATCGTTGTGCAATACGACCGACATGAATGTTCACCTGATACAACTCCGTAGAGAGTGTATCTAGGCGAGCATCCATGCGCTGCAGCTGCGCCATGATGTCTCCTAAAGTCACATTGCCCGAAGAAGAGGGAGGAGCGGATATGGATGAAGCAGAATAGGATGGAGTTGAACGGAAGGGAAGAGCTGCTGAATCTGATTGCCGCGACCTAAGCTGGGCCTCGCTACGTTTAATGGTAGTGTAATCTATGGCACACATAACGGTAAAATGATCGGAAGAGGGAAAAGGAACGGAAAAATGGCGTAAGATCCTCGTGATAGCAGAAGAAAAGATGAGCTTATCACGGGACGCCGAATCTAGATAAACATCTATAATAGACAGAATGAAATGAGAAGGGAAATCTATAGTAAGATGCTCTAGAAGTGACAAAAAAAATTGAGCACGAGACTCTGTAATGGAGTTATAGTGAGAGAGCGAATGTAGAACAAAGGTCATCACCAAGTTCATGAATCTAGGACCTTTAGCAAAAGGTCGACATGGTGTAAACAGACGCTCACCCCAAGCAGAAGGGCCCTCACAAAAAGCAGACATGAGCTCATCCTTGGACATAGTCCTCAGACGCTCACAACTAGGATAGTCAGGAAACTCTATCCTAGAGACCCAAAGCACATCCGTAACAAGTTACAGTGTGATAGGAATGCACGTGCCTCGAATGCGAGTGAAGAAAAGAGGTACTGAATGATCAATCCCATGCATGTTGGAGTAAAACTCCTAGATAAGCACAAGAGGATAGGTGACTGGGACGTCACACAATGACTCCCATCCCCTACTGTGAATGACAAAGGGAAGGTCGGTGTCGGCAAAGTTTGTTAGAATGACTTGGCGTTCCGAATGAATGCCTTGTCTAGAAAAGTTCTCCGAAAATGCCTTAAAGGCATCATCATCACGGAACTGAATATGAGATAGAGTAGGATCAGATGATGAAGAAGCTCTAGAACGAAGGGGATTCCAGGTTGGAGTGGATTTATGCTTAGGTGCCACAGACACAACTAACGTAAACAAACAGAGAGGGAGAGAAAGAATGACAATTAGAAAAGTCCCAAGCAAATGACAAATATATCAAATATGAAAAGAGAGTATGTATGCATGGGAAATGCATGAACATGTGATATGCAAAAGAAATTGCATCATGGGCTCAGCCCAATCCAAACCTATCAGCACACAAACATATAGCACACATCTAAATGCATGACAATACCATTATAATGCTAATGTGATGCAATGTATGAGGTTTTAAACTCATTTAAGTGAAAACCCATCCCAAAATTTCAATAATCACTCATTAATATTGAAAAGCCCCAAAATTTTTCAAAAAATCCCAAAACTTAGGTTTCAAAACATGAAATGCATGAATATGAAAGGATTAGAAGCTTACCAAGTGAAGAAAAACTTGAAGAAACCTTAAGGAACAATTAAGGGAGTGAGATGAAAGAGTTTTGGGATAGAAAACAGAGAAGTATCGAGAGAAAGATCGAATGAAATGAAAACCAGATCGCATAGGGAGCTTAAATAGTGCTAGCAGTAAATCTCGACAGATGTAGGTGTCGAGAGGTATCGAGACACCTGTTGAGGGAGGTATCGAGACACCTGTTAAGGGAGGTATCGAGAAAATGATTGTCGACTGCTGAGGTGTCGAGGAGGTGTTGAGGAACAACTCACCAAAATCAAGAATAAAAGCTTGATCGATCCACCAGGTGTCGAGAAGCTATCGAGGATGCAGACCCATTCTCGATTGATCCACCAAGTATCGAGAAGCTGTCGGGATTGCGATTAGAAAAAGCTAAAGAAGCTCGACAGACAGCAAGGTATCGAGGAGGTATCGAGGAGGTGTTGAGCCAGCTTTTAAAAGCAGTTTTTCGAGATGAGAAAAACACAAACATGAATGCAATCCAACATGCAACTCAACCAATGATCCAATCAACATATTAAGCTCTCAAAATCATCTCTCAATAAGAATTTTAAGCACATGGATCTTCAAAAACACACACACACACACTAAACAAGTCTAACCAATTTTATATTTCAAAAACAAGTCAAGACAGTTTAGTGAGCATACATAAACATATGTAAAACCTTGTGATGGCCAAATCACATTGTACCTACACATGTATCAAGAATAGCAAAGAATATTGCGTGTTGTGTGTGAAAAACATTGCAAGATTGCATATGTGTATATATGTTATGACGATTTGAGATATGAGAAAATCGCTTTAACTCACACACAATCATAATTGCTTGATGGGGACTATCACCTTCGAGGTACATCCTATAGCTCCCACATCTCCTAGAATACATGCTTGCAATCATTTTTAAAGCATTTTTGATCTTTTTGCTTTTGATTTTTCTTTGTATATTTTTCTTTTAAGTATATCATGCATGGGCATATTAGAGAGAGAAAAGAAATACCCAATGATATTTGACATTCCAATTTTGTTATGCCTAAGCACACAAATGTCATTGACACTGCACTTTTACTATGCCGAAGCATACAGGTATCATATTATGATTGGCGGGCAACAGTGGTGAGATGGTTATTAATGCCTTTCTCTTAGAATTTTTTAGTCCTTCCCGTCAAAAAGAGTGATATGAGTGTTAAGTTCAAGAGACAACTTAATCTTACTCATCACAAACACGAGTCACAAAGCTCACTTGCTTAGTTGTGCATAGAGATACTCATCTAAGCTACAAATGATATAAAGTTTAGAAAACTTTGTTTCAATGGCCATTCAAAGTACACAAGTACCAATGTACACAAAACACATTGTTTTTTTATTTTTCTGATTTTTCAATTTTTTTTTTATTTTTATATGAAAAACAAAACAAAGCAAAACTGAAAAACAACCAAACAAAAACATGTTAAACACCCAAAGCATAACAACTAGACTGACTCAACACTTGAAAGCAAAACACATAAGTAATGCACACACAAAAACAAGAAGAGAGAGAAAAGTGACATAATCACTTGGAGCCCTTTTCCTTCCACACCTTAGAAGAACCCTTCCTTTGATTAAACCTTTGAGTCGGCGGTGAGGGAGAAAAACCATTCAAGTTCGAAAGGAACAAGAGAGCTTTGAGAAGATCTCCAAGGGGAGCTAGAGAGAATTGAAGTTGATTCTGGTTCCCAGATGCTATCATGTCGTTGCTCTATTGAGTGGCAAGCTACTTGTAGCAATTTGGTTGAGTGTGACCGATAGCTCCACAATGATGACAGAGATGCTGCTTCTTTTGTTTAGACTTTTGAGAGTTAGCCTTCTTAGCCCTAAGGTTTTTAACATCTTTCTTCTCAAGCTTAGGGGGTGCTCCTAAGATAGATTTACCCTTGTCTATGTTCTCACTGGCTAATTCAGTTTTAATCTCATTGTTTTCAATTTTAATATTACTAGTAGGAGGAACAAAAACAGTAGTACTAGTAGAAGTAGTATTGGAGGAAGAAAGACCATACCCTAAACCTGTTCTATCTGAAACAGATTTCTAAATGCTGAGCATCTCATCAAGCTTTGCACTTGAAGTCCTCTCTAATTGAGCTCTGACTTGAAACAGCTCCGCTTCAAGCTTTTTGGTCTTCTTAGCCAAGAAATTGTTCTTGAACCTTAGTGCTCCAATAGTCTGATTCGCTTCATTAAACTTTGTGGACAGCTCCTCATGATCAAGTTCCACATAACTGAGCTTCTTGGTGGTTAGCCTATACAGTTTCTCATGCTTCTGAGAAAGCTTGTACAGCTTCTCATAGGTTATATGAATTTCATCTTGACCATCCATCTTCTCAAATTTGGATTCCACCAATTTCTCCTCTTCAATCACATCTTCAACGACCTCATCAGTAGGATTAATAGTGGTTGTGAAGGCATTTAAGATTCCGTCATCCTCATTGTCGAAATCATCCTCAGGCTCGGTATCACTCAAGGTAACAGTAAGGGCCTTGCTCTTCCCAATGCTCTTGAGGTATGTAGGACACTCATGCTTCATGTGATTGAAACCTTGACAACCAAAGCACTTAGGTCCTGCGGGAACAGTGTACTGACCACCTTCCTTAGCATCCTTCTTCCCTTTGTCTTGGCCTTTAAACTGAGAAGAACTAGATTTCCTGCAGTCCTCGTCGAAATCCTTTCCATTGGTGTTCTTCATAAACTTTTTGAACTAACTGGTGATGTAGGACTTCATCTTGGAATCTTCATCATCAGAAGATTCATCCATCTCACTGCTCTTGGCCTTCAGTGCCATGCTCTTGCCTTTACCTGTCTTGCCAATTCTAGTCAACCCTAGCTCGTAGGTTTGCAAGTTTCCAACCAGCTCAATCAAAGGAATCTTATCAATATCCTTTGATTCCTCTGTTGCCGTGATCTTGGCATGAAATCTCTCAGGTAGAGATCTGAGCACCTTCCTTACAATCTTGGGTTCAGGAATGGTTTCCCCAAGATTGAAGGCTGAGTTCACTATGTCCTTTAGCTTGGCATAGAACTCATCGAAAGACTCATCCTCCTCCATTTTTATCTCTTCAAAGTTTGTAGTGAGCCTCTGAAACTTTGAATCTTTTACAGCCTTTGTACTCTCATAGGTTGTCTGGAGAATAGTCTAAGCCTCTTTGGCAGTTTCAGTTGAGGATATCTTCTTGAACTCCTCATTGGTGACTGCACTGAACAATGCATTTAATGCTCTGCTGTTGAAGTTTGTCGCCTTAATCTTGGCATCATCCCAGTTGGCTGGCACTTCTGTAGGCTTAGTCCAGCCTATCTCTATAGCTTGCCACACTTTCTCATCTAAAGACTGTAAGAAAGCTCTCATGCATACTTTCCAGTATGCATAGTTAGTACCATCAAATAAAGGAGGTACGATTAATGAATGTCCTTTATCCATGACAAACAGGGGTCAATGGATCAACACAGCAAAGATTAAACCCTAATCAGGGTGTGCTTGCTCTGATACCACTTGATAGGCCACAAACTAAATGACCCCTTATGATAGAAATTAATTAATTAATTAGCCAAGTTATTAATTAATCAATTTATCATGCAAACGCGTGGTAGCATAAACAAATCACTAATAAACTAATTATGCAGCAGAAAATAAATAACAAGGTGATTTGTTTACGAATGGGGAAAACCTAATGGCAAAAACCCCATCGGGTGATTTTCAGGTCATCATTCCCAAAACTCCACTATTATCACAACAAGCGGTTACAAGTAAAGGAATCCCAAGTACCTTACCAACATACAGTTGAACCTTTACCCCAATACCTAATTGGACTTGTTCTGTAGTGACAGTTCCCCTTTTAGATGCATGACTCCCAAGTATGTGACTAACCAATTGCGCAGATTCCAGTACGCGACTTCAATCACCAACTAAGAAGGTTGTTGGTTACAAAGTTCTTCAGTTCATCCACACGATGAAGATTAAGAAGATACTTGGTCACAAAACCCTACGGTGCACATACACAGCAACTTTTTCAAGAGAAATAGATGAACTAGGGCAAGAACTTCGTCTCCGGTCACAATTTGCTTGAACAGAGTTTGCTCAAAGCTTGTGCAACTTGTGAACTATTTTACGGCCCTTAAAAAAAATACTTTTATACGTCTAGGGTTAGGAGAAAAGAAGGCCAAAAGACATATTCACAGATCCCAAGAAAATCAGATTAGAATTCTGAAATTCTTAAACCTCGACAGATAGAAGGTGTTGAGCAGTTATCGAGCAGGTGTTGAGCACACTGAACTTTGAACAGCTTTCTTAAGCTCGATAGATACAGCTGTCGAGCTTTAATGATTTTGCACTATCAACTTGTTTTCTTGGACAGACTTGAAGGCTTCAACACTTGATCTTGAAACATGGTTTCTTGAAGTATTAAAACACATCCTAAATCTACCCAAATATAAGTAAAGTACGTTTTATCAAAGGATAAGGCAATTACATAAAATCATGACATATGTTCTTAACATGTGAAACACATATGTCCTAACAAGGTTTAACAAGAATTGGTAAGTCGGGTAAGAGCAAGAGCATGGCACTGAAGGCCAATGGCAGTGACATGGATGAGTCTTCAGAAGATGAAGATTCCAAGATAAAGTCATACATCACCAGGCAATTCAAGAAATTCATGAAGAATGACAATGGGAAGGGCTTCGACAAGGATCGTAGGCAATTCAGATCTTCTCAGTTCAAGAGCCAAGACAAAGGGAAGAAGGATGCCAGGGATGGCGGTCAGTACATTGTACCCTCAGGACCAAAGTGCTTTAGGTATCAAGGCTTCAGTCACATGAAATAAGAGTACCCCACATATCTCAAGACCATTGGGAAGAGCAAGGCACTTGCTGCTACTTTGAGCGACACCGAGCCTAAGGATGATTTCGACAATGAGGATAAAGGAATCCTAAATGCCTTCACTACCGTTGTCAATCCTACTGAAGGGATTGTTGAAAATGTGGATGAAGAAGAGGAATTGGTGGAGTCCAAGTTTGAGAAGATGGATGAACAAGATGACATCCACACAGCCTATGCAAAGTTATACAAGGTCTCAGAAAAGCATGTGAAGTTTTATAGGTTGACCACCAAGAAGCTTAGTAATGTGGAGCTGGAACAAGAAGAAATCTCTACAAAGTTTGATGAAGCAATCAGACTATTGGAGCACTGAGGTTTGAGAATAATTTCTTGGCTGAGAATACTAAGAAAATTAAGGTAGAATTATTCTAAGTCAGAGCTCAACTGGAAGGAACTTCAAGTGCTAAGCTCGATGAGATGCCCAGTCTTCAGAAATCTGCTTCTGATCAAATCGATTTAGGGTATGATTTCTCTTCACCTAGTATTGCTTTTATTAGTACTACTATTTTTGTTCCCCTTGCTAATAATATTGAAACTGAGAACAGTGTTGTTAAAAATGACTTAGGTAGTGAGAACATAGACAAGGGTAAATCTATCTTAGGAGTACCCCCTAAATAGGATAAGAAAGAAGTTAAAAACCCTAGGGCTAAGAAGGCTAACTTTCAAAAGCCTAAATAGAAGAAGTAGGATCTCTGTCATCACTATGGAGCAGCCGGTCATACTCGACCAAATTGCTATAAGTGGTTAGTCACTCAACAGAGCAATGACATGATCGCATCGGGAAACCAGAATCAGTTTCCATCCCTTTTGCTCCCCTTGGAGATCTTCTCAAAGCCCTCATGTTCCTTTTGAACTTGAATGGTTTCAATTCTTTCCCCTCACCTCCGATTCAAGGGTTTACTCAAAGGAAAGGTTCTTCCAAGGTGTGGAAGGAAAATGGCTCCAAGTGATTCTATCACTTTTTCTCTCTCTCTTCTTGTTTTTTTGTTTAATTTGTTTTTGTTTGTTTTCTTTTTAGTTTTGGATTATTTTTTTTTTCATATAAAAAAAATTGAAAAATCAGAAAAATACAAAAAAAGTGTATATTTTGTGAACATTGGTACTTGTGTACCTTGGATGGCCATTGAAACAAAAATTTCTAAACTTTGTATCTTTTGTAGCTTAGATAAGCATCTTTATGCACAACTAAGCAAGTGAGCTTTGTGGCTCGTGTTTGTGATGAGTAAGGTTATGTGATCTTTTATACTTAACACTCATATCACTCTTTTTGATGGGAAGGACTGAAAATCCTAAGAGAAAGGCATAAATAACCATCTCATCACTGTTGCCCGCCAATCATGAAATGACATCTGTATGCTTCGACATAGCAAAAGTGCAATGTCAAAAGCTTAATATCATTGGTATTTCTTTTCTCTCTCTTATATCCCCATGCATGATTTGCTTAAAAGAAAAAAAAAATATGCAAAGAAAAATAAAAGCAAAAAGAACAAAATGCTTTATATATGATTACAAGCGTGTATTCTAGGAGATGTGGGAGTTATAGAATGTACCTCGAAGGTGATAGTCCCCATCAAACGGTTATGATTGTGTGTGAGTTAAAGTGATTTTCTCATATCTCAAATCGTCATAACATTATGCAATCTTGTGATGTTTTACACACATCACATGCAATATTCTTTGCTGCTCTTGATACATGTGCATGTACAATGTGATCTGGTCATCACAAGGTTTACATGTGTTAATGTATGCTCACTAAATTGTCTTGTTTTTGAAATATGAAATTGGTTAGAGTTGTTTAGTGTCTGTGTGTGTTTTGGGATCTTTATGCTTAACAATTTTTTGTTGAAAGATATTTTTGAGAGATCAAAATGTTGTTTGGATCCTTGGTTGAGTTGCATGTTTGATTGCATTCATACCTGTGTTTTATACTTCTTGAAAAACTATTTTTAAAGCAACCTCGACAGCTCCTCGACACCTCTCGATACCTGGCTTATCTATTGAGCTCTTTAGTTGATTTTTATCACAATCTCGACACCTTTCGATAGCTAGGTGGATCGATCGAGAAACTTTCTGTCTCCTTGATAGCTCCTCGACAGCTACCTCAATCTATCGAGCTTCTTTTGCCTTGGACACCTACTCGATAGCTACTTCTATCGAACTCTTTAAAGCTCGACAAATCCTTGACACCTCTCAATCTGTCGAGAATTACTGAGGTGCTATATAAGGGTTGCTCGTGATCTCAAACTTATTTTGCTTGATATCTCTCGATCATTCTAGCCTTTTCACCTCCCAAACCTTTCTCTTTCACCTTAAACCTCTTCCTCAAGGATTCTTCGACCTTAATCAAGTTTTCTTCACTTGGTAAGTGTCTAAATCCCTCATTTTCATGCATTTCATGATTTTTAACCTAAGTTTTTGGGATTTTTGAAAACTTTTGGGTTTTTCAAAATCAAAGAGTTTTTTGCAAAATTTTTGGGATGGGTTTTGAAGATTTGATCTTAAAAACTTCATACATTGCATCTCATGAGTATTACAACTATATTTTCATGCATTTAGATGTGTGTTATATATTTTCTCTGCTTGTGTGCTAGTAGGCTTGGATTGGGTTGAGCCTATGATACTTTTTCTATTACATGTCACATGTCCATGCATTCCCACGCATACGTTCTTTCTTTTCACTATATTTTGATATATTTGAATTGCTTGGGAATTTTCTGATTGTCTCTTTCTTCCTCTCTCTCTCTTTTGTTTGCGTTAGTCTGCTTCTATGGCACCTAAACGCAAATCTACTCCATCTCGAAACCCTCTTCGTTCTGGGGCATCCACTTCTGTTGATCCTACGCCTTTCTTGGTCTAGTTCCATGATGAGAAGGCCAAATCAGACTTCTTTGAGAACTTTTCTCAACGAGGCATTCATTCTGAATGCTAAGTCATCTTGTCGGACTTCTTCGACATTGACCTTCCTACTGTCATTCACAATAGGGAATGGGAGTCACTGTGTGACGTCTTGGTCACATGTCCATCCATTCTGATCGAGGAGTTTTACTCCAACATGCATGGATTTGACCTTTTAGTACCTCTCTTCATTACTCACGTTCGTCTCCGATGTGCATTGTCTCCCCGGAGATTATCTCCAATGTGCTCCGTGTCCCCAGGGTAGAGCATTTGACTACCCTGGCTGTGATCATCTTAAGACAATGTCTAAAGATGAGCTTATTTCTGCTTTTGTGAGCACCCCTCTAATTGGGGTGAGCGTCAGTTCACTTACTGTTTGGTCTTTGCTAAAGGCCCTCGGTTTTGAACATGGTTATGACTTTTGTTCTTCATCCCCTATCTTACTATAACTCTATCACAGAGCCTCGTGCTCGGTTTTTACATTCCCTTCTTGAGCATCTCACTATTGATTTCCTCTCATTTCATTCTTTTTATCATAGATGTGTATAAGGATACGGCATCCCGTGATAAGCTTATCTTCCCCTCCACTATCACGAGGATTTTACGCAATTTTTCTGTTCCCTTTCCGGTGTCCGACCATTTCTCTTATATAGGTGCTATAGATGCCGTTACCATTAAACAGAGCGAGGTGCAGTTTTGGTCGAGGCGGTCCGGGTTAGCAGCTCTTCCCACTTCTTCAGCTCCATCCACCTTTTCTCCTTCTACTTCTGCGGGAGGTGTGACCCTTGATGCGATTATGGCACAGCTTCAACGCATGGATGTTCACCTTGATACACTCTTTACTGAGTTGAATCAGGTGAACACCCGTGTCGGCCATATTGCTAGATGGCAAGCTCGCCTTGGTGGCTTTGTGCAGTCTCCCTCTCCTCTTCCGGAGGTATCCGAGGACAATGATGACTCCAATGATGATGATGATGATGAGGATGGTGATGCTAGCTCTTCCAGCAATGACGAGATGTCTACTTGACACTTTTACTCTTTGTCACTCGTGACAAAAAGGGGGAGTAGTTTTGGATATGAGAGTAGTCATTTTTAGGGGATTTTTGTTAGGGGGAGTGTTGATTTTGAGGGATGTAGGGAGGATTTTATGTATTTTTTTCTTTTCTCCACTTTAGATACATTTATATCTTGTACATGGGTCTTGTGACCATTTTGACATACATTGTACCTATATTATTTATAGATTGATGTATGTTTTTCACCTACCCTTACATGTGTTTTTTCATTTCTCTCTTTATGCACATGGTTCTTATTACTTGTATGCAATCTATTATTTCTGTTTCACACAAAGATGCCTTGATGAGTTTTGTTTAAAGTGTTTCAGAAATACAGGTTGTCAAAGTCTACTTGCCATAAACTCTCTTCTTGCAAAGTTTTCAAGAGTTTGTGTTAGGATAGATTTTATTGTATTCAACAAGTGAATATGATTTGAGTGATTTATGACTTCTCTCATATGTTCATTTGTTTGTTGTGGTTTTGTCATGGATTGCCAAAGGGGGAGATTGTTAGGACATATGTATTTCATATGTTAGGAACATATGTCACTATTTTATATAATTGGCTAATCCTTTGACAAAACACACTTTACTTGTAATTGGGTAGATCTAGGACGTGTTTAATACTTCAAGAAACAAGGTTTCAAGTTCAAGTGTTAAAACCATGCAAGTCTGTCCAAGATTCAAGTGTGAAAAGTGCTGTTCATTAAAGCTCGATAGCTAGTATCTATTGAGTCTTGAAGAGTTGTTCTAGCTTATGGCTCGACAGCAGCTCGATAGATAGGGTATCTGTCGAGGTTTATGAAACTCAGTTTTTCAGGACTGTTTTTCATCCAATTCGTGATTGTATGTTTGGGTTTTCTTTTCTCACAATCCTAGACATATAAAAGGATTATTTTAAGGGCCGTCAAAGGTGACACAAGTTTGTGAAGAAGCTGCTGTGTTTGTGCATTGTAGGGTTTTGTAACTAAGGAGCTTCTCGATCTTCATCGTGTGATGAACTGAAGAACTTTGTGGCCAACGACCTTCTCTAATGGCAATTGTAGGAGATAAGATTTAACATTCTAAATTCTATAGCAGCTGTGGAAGTTAAGTCTGAACCTTCTAACTTTCACACACGTTGAGGAAGTTACTAAACAAGTAACCACTCTAAAGCTCACTATATAAGGACTTATTCACATCAAATAAAAGTAAGTTTCCACTACTCCTAAAGTTGGAATTCATGAGTTCTAGAGAGAAAAACTAACTTAAGCATCAGAGGGTTCTTAGCCGGTTCACTCTGGTCACCTTTGATCTTGTGTCTTTTTCTTTTCAGGCTTTCCAAGCAACTACCTACGCATTGAAGCTTGAAGTATTCAGCCTACTGATTTTCTTTGCATCATTATTTGGTGTCGTTTGTGGGAATTGTTAAATTTGTGATTTGCAATTTATCTTCCTAAGACATAAGGATGTGTGGTTCGGACAAGGTCAATGGCCACTAGTCCAGGCCAATAGGAGAGTGAGAACACTTCCAGCCATCCCAACCATGCTCATCTGTCAACACTTGCCATGTAATTGCCTTCCATCCAACAAATACAGTCCATGGCAACTGCCATGGTAAAGCTAACCCGTCAGAATCAAGAACTAACTCGGGAGATCAACCAAAGGAGGCAACGTCATGAACGATGCATGGAAGGGCAAGCTCAAAGCCAAGAAGGTAGAGGAGAAAATGCTGAGCACGAAAACCACTCAAGGAGTACTGCTTCATGAAGGGTGCCACACTTGGAGAGGGAAATGGATCAAATGAGAAGGGTCATAGACGAGTGAGGGAGAATATGAGAAGGACAAATCACGTAGATGATTTAGTTCATCGAACTGATTCCCCTTTTATGGTTTCCATCAATAGTCATCCCTTGCCTTTTAAGTTTAATATGCCTTCCTTAGATTTATATGATGGAATGCGTGACCCGTGTGATCACATAGCGACTTTCAAGACTACAATGCACCTTCAAGGAGTTCCAGATAAGAAAAAAATTTGCAGGGCCTTTCCAACCACCCTTAAGGAGCCAGCATGAGTGTGGTTTAGCAATATACCTTCGAACACTGTTGGTTCTTTTGAAGAGTTGAGTAAGTTGTTCGTCAACAACTTTATCGGAGGACAAAGGCATAAACGCTCTTCGTCCAGTTTGCTGACTATAAAGCAAGGAGAAAACAAGAGCTTACAGTCTTTCATCACACGCTTTAACAGGGAAGCCTTAACGGTAGACGAGATGGATGACAAGTTCTTATTGGCAGCCTTCCATAATGGAGTTAGGTCAGATTTATTTATCCACAAGCTATATGATTAAGAGCCACAGACTATGGCTGAACTCATCCATTCAACCCAAAGCTTCATGAATGTAGAAGATGCAATTATTGCCAAGAAGAGGAAGAAAGCATAATGAATGGAAGCAGACCTCCCACACCATCCTGAACAAGGCCCTTGTCCAAAGAAGTCACGGACAGGAGAGGAGAAAGATAGGGACAATAGGAAGGTAGGTTCATCTTTAGGAAGGAGCTAGCACTACACGCCCTTGAATGCTCCTCTTGATCAAGTGCTTATGAAAATCAAGGATGACCCATCCTTGAAGTGGAAGATGAAGGGAGATCCCAATAAGCGCAATACGAACAAGTACTGCCGCTTCCATAGAGATCATGGGCATGACACGAACAAGTGCTATGACTTAAAGCTGCAGATAGAGAATCTTATTAGACAAGGAAAGTTGAGACATTTCATTGGACGAGATCATAAAGACGAGAAGTTGAAAGGAAAGGTAGATGAACCATCATGACTCCCACTTGGAGAAATAAGAGTCATTGTAGGAGGAACTTCAACAGGGCAATCTTCTAAGTCAAGGAAGATGCTGCGACTTAAATAATGCTTCCAAATGCAAGATTGTCACGAAGTAATAACTCGGTAAGTCCAAGGTCGAATCCACAAGGAAAAGGGAATTTATTATCAAACCACAAGAGAATAAAACTAAAATAATAAAGTTTAATTGAAGCTATTTTTAAGAGTGTAGTGAAGGTAATATAAATTCAGAGAAAATAACAATATATTAAGACGTTAAGGTTTAGGGATCCACACAACACATCTATTGGTAGTCTTAACAATATTTATTTTATAACTCAATTAAAATTCATACAAAGGATGATCTTAGTCGGATGATTTAACAATAAAAACTCAAGAATTAATTGTCTATGGTAATTTCATGAAATTGATTGATTTTAGGCAAAGCAAAACTAGTGAATTAGTTCGCAGGAAATACTAAGCATTTAACGTGCCTGAAGTCTACGATAAATCAAAGGATTATACAGAACTAAACACTTTTCTAGATGAGTAAAAAAATCAAAAACATAAAAACATAAGCATTAAAACCAATAAATAATTGTTAAGAACATACCAATAAATGGTTGGGTTTCACCCCTTGCCTTAACAAGGCTTCTAGCAAGTCATAACACAAATAAAAGCTCTAAAAATTGTATAGAAACTTTACGAAGACCTAAATTATGTTCTACAGCAGCTCCTCCCTGAATTTTTCCCTAAAGAGCCTTTAAATAGGTCAAGGAATCCTATTACAAGTCAAATTCCCGTTTGGAGAAAATCTCAGGTTTTTAGGCTTCACTTAACCGATGTTTTTGACCCATTTAACTTCCGAATCCGGACTTTTGGTGAACTAAAAAGTTGTAGCCCTTTAAGTTAGATTTCCATCCTAACTTGAATCATCCCGATTGGACATCTAAACTGAAAGTTATGCTCTAAATACTAACTGGTGCGCAGGCTGGAATCCTAATCCGAATTGGACTTAGATTTGATGCAAATTTCCTTTGATTCCTTGCTCCAATTGGACTTGAATTTAATTGGGTTTCCATTCTTTGACTTCATCATGACCCTTGTAAAAGTAAATTCCATTAGCTTTCTTCTTTGCACAAACCACTTATTTAATTTTAATATTTTACAAAAGACAAATTCATGCATTAAAATTCAATTAAGCACAAAATTGATTATTCAGTATTATTCCAAGAACAACTATAAAATTCATTAATTAACTCAAAATAAGTATGATAATACTTTCTAATAATGATATAAATATGCAAAATTAAGCTATTATCAGAAGACATACTTGAAGGTGGTACAGAATGTCCAACTCTCTGGACGACCACCAAGGACAACGGGGGTAGACAAGCAAGCCATTACGTTCACCGACGAGGACGCTGGAAGAGTCCATCTTCCACATGACGATGCGATCGTCATCACTTTGCTCATTGCGAATTATATGAATTGTTTAAAGTGAACGTGATGAGTTTTGTTTAAAGTGTTTTAAAAATACAGGTTGTCAAAGTCTACTTGCCATAAACTCTCTTCTTGCAAATTTTTTCAAGAGTTTGTGTTAGGATAGACTTTATTGTATTCAACAAGTCAGTATGAGTTGAGTAATTTATGACTTCTCTCATATGTTCATTTGTTTGTTGCGGTTTTGTCACGGATTGCCAAAGGGGAGATTTTTAGGACATATGTGATTTAATATTAGAAACATATGTCACTATTTTATGTAATTGACTAATCCTTTAACAAAATGCACTTTACTTGTAATTGGGTAGATCTAGGATGTGTTTAATACTTCAAGAAACAAGATTTCAAGTTTAAGTGTTAAAGCCATGCAAGTCAATCCAAGAATCAAGTGAGAAAGTGCTATTCATTAAAGCTCGACAGCTAGCATCTATTGAGACTTAAAAAGTTGTTTCAGCCTGAGGCTTGACAGCTAGGGTATCTATCGAGGTTTATGAAATTCAGAATTTCTAGTCTGTTTTTCATCCAATCCGTGAATATATGTTTAGGCTTTCTTTTCTCACAACCCTAAACACATATAAGGATTATTTTAAGGGCTGTCAAATGTAACATAAGTTGCACAAGTGTGGAGCAAAGTTTTGTTCATGCAAATCATGATCGGAGACAGAATTTGCCTTAGTTCATCTATCTCTTGAAGAAGTTACTGTGTTTGTACACCGTAGGGTTATGTGACCAAGGAGCTTCTTGATTTTCATCGTGTGATGAACTGAAAAACTTTGCAGCCAACATCCATCTTTAGTTGGTGATTGAAGTCGCGTACTGGGACCCGCGCAATTGGTTAGTCACTTGTTGGGAGCCATGCATTGAAAATGAGAAATTGTCACTACAGAACAAGTCCAATTGGGTATTGGGGTAAGGGTTCAACTGTAGGTTGATATAAGATATTGAGATTCTGTTACTTGTAACTGCATGTTGTGATAATAGTGAATTCATAGGAGTGGTGACCTTAAAATCGCCCGGTCGAGTTTTTGTCCTGTTTGGTTTTCCCCATTCGAAAACAAATCACCCTTTCAAATTTAATTTCAGCTATATTTAGTATATTTGGTGATTTGTTTGTGCTGCCACGCATATTGTATGTTAAT
Organism: Quercus mongolica; assembly: GCA_011696235.1. Classification (NCBI taxonomy): domain Eukaryota; kingdom Viridiplantae; phylum Streptophyta; class Magnoliopsida; order Fagales; family Fagaceae; genus Quercus; species Quercus mongolica. The sequence continues at coordinate 46,402,540 of CM022241.1, read as the reverse complement.
CTGATTAATTAATCAACTTGACTAATTAATTGGTTAATTTATCACAAGGGGTCAATACATTTTTAGCCTATCAATTTCTAATCTCTTATATATCTATTAATATTTGCATGTATAGATTGGTTCCCGTTGTTATTTACTACATTGTGGATTGAGTTTTTGGGTTGGTTTTGAAGTTATTATTGCTAGATTTGTGCTTCAAATTTAGACTTCCTATTGATTCATTTGCTTAAGTTACCAATTGGTTCATTTGCATTGGTGGTTTATATTAGTCTGCATAGGTAGTTCATGTCCAATGAATAGTGTACTAGGAGCTAGTCCAAAAAAAAAAGAAAAGAAAAAAAAGGCTGAAACGCAAAACGTCCAAACGTGGACGTGATCCAAACGCTCACTTAATATTTCCATTAGTCTCTAAATAGTAACAATAAAAGTCACAGTAAACATCTTGTAATTGGCTGCTTTGAACGTACTATGTGGACTTGATGGTATGACATGACAATTTATGATTAGTTGGAATTTTCTCTCTCTACAAATGCCTACTTGATACTTGTTCTCATGTGCAATCTTTGATTTTGGTGAGTGAGTGAGTCTTGAAATTTAATTTGGATACTTTGTAGCTAGTTTGGATGGATGGGGAGTAGAGGAGAGTAGAGTAGAGTGGGAGAGAGGGGGGGGGGGGAGAGTAAGTTAAATTTCCTAGTTTGGATGTTTTTTAAGGGAAGAGAGGGAGGGGCTTTGAGGGGTTCTAACTACTTCTAATTCCACATTTTTAATTCTCCTAAATTGGAGAGATTTGAAGGAAGAGTAGAGCATAGAAATGCTTGACCAAATGAATCACCAAATTTACCCCTCGTACTTTCAAACATAGCATTTGTCTTGAACTTTGCCAATTCTTTCTTGATTTTTTTTTCTTCTTTTTCCATATCCTGTTAGATTAGTGGCTTGTTATTAAGTCTGTATGAATGCACGTGTGCCCAATAACACTTAACTTCACATGGGACCATGATGGTTTTGGTTAGACACAACCATTCTAGGCTCCTCTTTTCTTTTCTTTTTTTCTTTGAATTAGCATGCCATGCATTTAGAAACCCAGAACAACCATTCATTTCTTCTCCTGCAACTTCTTCTTCTTTTTTTTTTTTTTTTTTTTTTTTGTCAGCCACCACTTTTTTGCATTATTGGGGTTTTGTCTCAATTCCATGTATAAAAGTGGACCTGATGTTCACCCAGCCTAAAAAAGAGGGGAAAAAAAATTTTGTAATTGAATAAGTGGACAATCGTGGTTGGTTAGTAGACTGAATTTGGTCTTATTTTATAGACAATGTTTTATGTAGGTATTTTTAAACCACCGAAATGTCTTTAATTTTAAATTGTAAATTATAGATTAAATTATAGAAGAAGAAGATGACTAAAAAGGTAAAAACAGAATTCCACAATAAGAAGAGATAAACCAACATATATAACCAAATAAAATCTTACAATATTTTAGAATTGGATTCATGGTAAAACCATAAAGGAAGGTAAATGCATAATTCATAGAAATACACAGGATTGAGTAATTAGAATGTGAATTAGGGACTCACTATGGATCCCCAATTATACGGTACTCATATAAAGACTAAGATAGTGTCTCTGAAATTCAAATAAAACTTTATTATAGAGCATAATGGAAATGATATGTGATGATCCCAAGAGTCAAGACCATCTTAGCCCAAATATTCACTCATTCTTGAAATAATTAAGACGTCCTTCTGCGAGGCGTCGACGGTAAAAGTTATCCTTGAATTCAGCCCAAGTGAACGTCCTATAGAGAGAGTACCCAATATTCGAAAGCATTTCTGGAGGTGCAGAAATTGATGCTAGCAAGGAGGGAGCTCCAAAATAAATCACTGACAATCTAGGCTCTGATGAATTTGTTACTGCCCTATGTCGGACACTTGAAAATCTTCCATTTGTCAAAACCTTCACAAATGAAATTACAAGAACATATTAATATTGGTGCACAATTTTATTGGTTAGAACTAGTAGAAGAAAATTAAATTGCACTATCAAATTTATATATGACTTAGAGAGCAACCTGTAACATGTCACCCACATTAACCCAAAAGGCATTGGGGTCAGCTGGGACAGGGATCCACTCATCATTTTGAACAGAAATTTGGAAGCCATCCACATCGTTTGATGTAAGAAGGCTCAGAAGCTGAGGGTCAGTATGCTCTCCAAATCCAATCTCAACATTGTTAGAAGTGGGTGAATAATAATTGAACCTGATGAGTGAGTCACTATCTTCATCCATGATCAGCCTGCTGAAAACTGATGTATCTTGGATATTTAGCCCCTCTGCTATTAGAACCAAAAGCTCACACATCAAAGCATTTACTGCTTTGATGTATTCATTTATTGCAGAACTGTTTTGTCATAAGAATAAAACATCATATAAATTTCTATCTTTAATCTCAAAAAAAAAAAAGAAAAAAAAAAAAGACATCATATATATATATATATATGTTAGCATAGAAACATTATTTTAGTGCGCAAACACAATTACATAATATTAAATGTAACGGGAAAGTGAGTCATTGAGGGGGACCAGAATCATCAAAAAATTGAGAATTAGGAGACATGCATATCATTTAGGAATTAGGACCATTCTTTAAGACGTCCTCTTGAAATCATAAAGACATGCTTCACATTTAGGACCATTCTTTCTTGATTTTTACACTTAGGACTTAGGACTCTTGCATTCATTTATACAAATTCAAAAGCGTCTATTATTATTTTTGTGAACATGGTCGGTCCATAGAAAATAAAATTATTTTAACTAGACTAGATTTTTGAGTAATAATTTAACGTGTAACAAAAAATAGAAAAGAGAATTTTTACAAAATATAAATACAAGAGCTAACAAATTAAACAAATATAAGTACGAACAAAATTTTTCTACACCATATAATCATTTGCCAACTTCCCATGCATATATATTACAATAAGTGCAAAATACAGTAATTAAACACCTGAATTGTGAAGAGTCATTAGAGATAGTAATGGATTTTTCTGCAACGTAGGAAGGATGAGCGCTAAGTAAGAGATACTCAAGCTCTCCCATATCTCCACGGGAACCTATATTCTTGTAGCCATAGCCAAGAGGATTAGTTGAGCTAGCTTGGCCAGCTAGTGTTTTTTCAGACATTTTTTTACCAAAGAAATTGAAACCTTCTTTCTTAACTTTTTCAATAATTTCATAAGAGATGCCATGGTTAATAACCTTAAAGAACCCTAATTCAACACATGCCTCAACAATTTCATTTGACACAATTGACCTAGGGTCCAAAAGGTTAATGGTAGGAAGGTTTTGAGAACCAAGTGGGGTTTGAGAGGAAGTGGCCATATTAAATTTTCAAATGTAGTACAAGGAAAAAAGAAGATGGGAACGGAAAGGAAAGAGACTAGGAGAGAATACACTAATGAAGATGGAGGGAAAATAAGAAAAGTGATGGTCCAAGTTTACGAGAGGTGATTGTCATATTTATATTTATGGTGGAGGAAGACCAAGGGCAAAATAGATAATCTATCATAAGGTGATCTCATTTTCTTAACTCATTCATTTTTCTTTTTCTTTTTTGAAAAATTTTTTAACTCATTCTTTTTGGGTAGTATGTAATTACACAACTTTTGACCGATTACCTATTACTTTCACATAAACACCTTTTCCTCACCACTCACAATTAACCACACATAATAGGTATTCAGTCAAAAGTTGTGTAATTACATACTACCTCAATAAGAATGAGTTAAGAAGTTTCTCAAAAAAAAAAAAAAAAAGGATTAAGAATAATGAGATCACTTTCACATAGACCACTTTTTCCCCACCACTTACAATCAACCACACATAATAGAGTACTCAGCAAAGTGTGGAATAAAGTTTTGTCATAGAATTTTTTAAATGACTTATGAACAAAGAAAAATTTATCAAAATTGTGATTAGAAAGTCTTTCAACTTAATTTTACAAGTTATGTAATTGCAACTTAGGGTGCATGGGTGCTCATTTGATATGAAGTTATGAACACAAATAATATAAATAAAAGAATATAAAAATTGGAACATGCATGTGAGATACTCAAATGTGAGAATGGGATAAAATATTTTTTTGGTATAGTAATGAATAATTTCAAAGGATCAACACCTTTGTTCAAAAAGTAAAGCTTGGACCACAAAGTTTGCCATAATTTTATCACAATTTTCCCACATAATAAGTTGTAAATAGTGAAGTAAAAGTGTTGGATTTACAAATTCACCAATCATAACTTGTCACGTAGGGAAGTTTGTGACAAAAGTTTTCATTCACCAACTAAAGCCTAGTTCATGTACTGCTCATGTATTCCCTACAGACTACTGTAAGTGTGTAATGCACGCCTCGGCTGTATTCTAATCGAAACCAATTAAATTGATATGCCCTTAAATTAAGTATTCACAAATCACAATTAGCTACTAATTAAATGCCCAGTTATGTAGCTCAAATGACTAGCCCCTCAACTCTTCGGTAACACCCTTTCCAGTTTTTTTGCTTCCTATTAGGAATAATTAATTTAATAGCCCCTTTTATAGTTACAATCCTATTGAATACTTATTCAATATAATGGACGTGTAGTGATAATAATAACCTTTTTATTTTATGATTTTTTGTTTTTCCATATTTCAATACAACAGACATCATATTGGTCCAAAGTTATGAAAATAATTGGAAATTTTTTAAAAGGATCATTCACTCTTCGGTAACACCCTTTCCTGTTTTTTTTGCTTCCTATTAGGAATAATTAATTTAATAGCCCCTTTTATAGTTACAATCCTATTGAATACTTATTCAATATAATGAACGTGTAGTGATAATAATAACCTTTTTTATTTTATGATTTTTTTTCCATATTTTCAATACAACAGACATCATATTGGTCCAAAGTTATGAAAATAATTGGAAATTTTTTTAAAGGATCACTCAAGTCAATTAAGAAAGAAATTGGATTCTTTCTCAAAAAAAAAGAAAGAAATTGCATTAAATACTACACACAAGAAATATTTAAGGAAATAAATGAGCAAAATAATATCATGGTTCATTCAGCACAATCAGAATTAACAATTGAAAATAGGACAAAGTAAATGGTAATGTAATAATTAATAATTATATATATATTGAATCAGTTATAATATATTGAAGGTACTTTCAGCCTTTAAAACCTGCTTTTGGCTACGTTTGAAAAAATTTCTTTGACCAATAATTATAGTATGGAATTGTAATGATAATGTTAAAACCTTATCTTGGTCTATTGCTATAGCCTTCAAGAGAAATTTTTAGCTTTTACTCTTACTGCTAGGGTGTTCACCAAACTGCACAAATTGAAAAAATTGTACCAAAATTGCTCGTAAAATGACATAATCGCACCACATGCAATGCAATTTGCGATTTTATAATAAGAAAATAACACAAACCGCACCCTCTCTCTCTCTATATATATTAATATATTTATTTTTTAATATTAAATATATTATTAATAATTTAATAACTCTAGTTTTCAACAAAAAAAAAGTTTAATAACCTTAACAAGTGTTGATTAATAAAGCCAGCCAAAAATAAAGAAAGACTAGCTTAATAGTTTAAAACTTGGCCCAAAACAAAGGGGAAAATCAGTTTTGGACTAAGCTGAAAAAGCCCAAAATTTGCAAAATATACTGGCTTCAAATTGTTCAAACTGCATCTTATACACCGCACAGTACATGTGATTGCAAAAATAAGGTGCGGTGCTAAAAATTATCCCAAACCACACCACACCACACCACACCGCAAACACCCCACTTAATAATAACAATATACTACATCAACAAATATCAAAATATCAAAATTATTCTCATATGCTGCTACTTGTTCTTTTCTTGTCTTTTAGTTCTTTGATTCTTTCCTGTTCTGACTTTCAAACTTCCAACCGTGTGACATTTCTTTCTTTTTTGTTTTTGTTTTTTTTTTTTTTTTGGTGTACATAAGTGTCAAATGGGTAGGACATGACTACTACCAAACTAGGCGTCTTCTTGTCTTCTCCTTGGTCTTTAAGGCCTTCTTCTATCCATTTCCAAAAATGGTTGGACATTGAGACTTGGTTGTATAAGATAAGAGTGCCGAGAGTAGAGTGTCCATTTATGTAGATATGTCTTTTGGCTTTGCTTGAACGGCAATAAGCATAAGGTAGGGAAGGAATATGCATTGTGGACCAAAGTTCGGTCAAAGAAAGTTGGTAAAACTAAAAAATGCAAAACCTTGAATTTGATACCAAAATTTGGATGGAACTGGGCCTATAGAATAGAGGTTGGGAAATAAAGGGTAGAGGGTAGAGATAGCAAAAGGAAAATGAACAAAGTAGAACTGTTTAGACCTCCATCATTTATGTAATCAAAATAATTTTAATAGCATTATATTTAAAGAAAAGAGTGGGAAATAAAGTTAGTTACGAGCATTCACCCTAGAACTACAAAGATATTTGCATGTGCACCCGAAACTTCCAACTTCTAAAATCAACCCTGAAATTTTTTGAGATATTATGAAATGCCCAACACAACATCCAAATCAGTGTCTAAATTAACAGATTAATGGATGATACTGTAGACTGAGGACCAGTCTTGTATCAACTGAGATAATAAATACAGTGGCATTTTACTCCCTTGCTTCAATTCATTCCTTTTCTTCTTGAAATATTCATCAAAGTTGAATCTCATATAGAACATACGTGTATTAATAATTATCTTCTAATTTTGGGTGTACTGACACAGTGACAATGCACTCCTAAATACTAACCTTTTTACTTCTTATACCCATAATGAACTTTATAAGCAATGATAAACGGAATTAATCCGCTTTGTCTATAGCTTGTGGGGGTGACCTAGGATAACTTTATGACTTTTCTATCCTTTCTTTTTTATTTTTTTTTTATATTTTTTTTATTATTGGTTAGAAACTTATTGTCTAAGAAAATTTTGTAATGGTTTACATGTGACTTGATTTTCATTTATTTATTTATTTAAATTGAATTTTGGTGAAGTAATTCCAATGTCAGTGATTACAAATGTGGATTTAGTAATAGTATCAAATCCTTCTATGTATATTGGCTCTTGAAATTTTAACTTGCTAGTTGTATTTGTTTTATAAGTGATAGATTTATAATTGTAGAACGGTTTGACTTAGATTTTTTAAGTTTGATTGTTCTGATAAATTCATATCATAATTAAGATTGTATGATTTCATTCAATGTTTTTTGTAATATACTATTATCACTCTTACTCTTACCTTTTTTTCCAAACAATGAAAAGGCCATTATTATTCAAAATGTGATTATTTTTTAATCATGGAAATCAAAATAGGGTAGTACTAGGGCATCAATGTGAGGATTAATGCTTCAAAACACTGAAAGAGAAGAACATGCAAAAATAGAGATTAAAACAACGGAAATGGAAATGGAGAGAACTTAACAAATGGAAATCTTGAGATGAAACAAAGTTAATTTGAAATTTAATTAAAGCGTCACTTGTGTGCGTGTGCAGGTCTGTAAGTCACGTGCAAGACTACAAGAAACTCATGTGCAAGTATGCAATCCCACGAGATTTTCTTATAAATCATTGAGAAAGGGATTTTTATTGATATTATGGTATGAAAGCCCCAAAAACCCCAAGTGAGAAAGTGCTGGATTTTAAAACTCGATAATTATCTCAACAGTTAGCATCTATCAAGGTTTAAAAACTGTTTTAGCCCATGGCTCGATAGTTAGCTCGATAGATGGCTATCTATCGAGGTTTATGAAATTCAGTTTTCCAAAATTGTTTTTCATCCAATCCATGGGTAAATGTTTGGACTTTTTTTTTTCACAACCCTAAACATATATAAGGATTATTTTAAGGGCCGTCAAAGGTTGCATGAGTGTGAAGAAAAGTTTTGTTCATGCAAATTATGATCGGAGACAAGATTTGTCCTAGTTCATCTTTCTCTTGAAGAAGTTGCAGTTTTTGTACACCATAGGGTTTTGTGACTAAGGAGCTTCTTGATCTTCATCGTGTGATGAACTAAAGAATTTTGCAACCAACATCTTTCTCAAGTTGGTGATTAAGTCACGTACTAGGATTTGCACATCTATTGGTTAGTCACATACTGGGAGCCGTGCATTAGAAGGAGAGATTGTCACTATAGAACAAGTCCAATTGGATATTGGGGTAAGGGTTCAACTGTAGGTTGGTATAAGGTACTAAGATTCTTTTACTTGTAACCGCTTGTTGTGATAATAGTGAATTATCGGGAATGGTGACCTTAAAATCACTCGTGTCAAATTTAATTTCCGTTGCATTTAGTTTAATTGGTGATTTGTTTGTGCTACCACACTATTGCATGTTAAATTGATTTAATTAATTCACTCGGTTAATTTATCACAATGGGTCAATACATTCTTGGCCTATCAGTTAATAGGCAAAGTGATTGTGTTGTAAGGTATGCCTTTTCACAATTAAAATTTACACATGTTAGAGTGTTTTGAAACTTTTTGATTTCTTATGCCCAATCGATATAATCTTTACCGTTCTGCCTCTTTCTCTGTTTTTTTCTCCTCTTCTCAGTCCTCATCACCTCTCTTTCTCTCTATTTCTATCTTTGTGTGCATAGTATTTTAACTGGTTAATTTTTTTATAGAGAGAGGCTTTTAAATGGTGTTGTAGCATTGCCAAGCAACATAATTTATCGCTTTTTAACTTATACATGGCAGAATTTTAGATAGGTTTTTTTTCTTACAAGGCAACGCATCTTTAATTGCAAGAAAAGACTTCGTTGCGTAGTTTAAATTGTTGAAATTACGCATAAAAAATAAATTTATGGGTCGTAAACATCTTATTGGCACAAAATTTAACATGTATGTCAAGAGTGTAAAGAACATTTAATCCAACGGTTAAATTTTCAAAATATATAGTAATGTTAATTTTTTTTAAATGAAGTTGTAGACTTAGACTACAACCAATTTTGAAGCCAAAATATATAGCAATGTTAAAGGACTAATTTTAATGGAAGGATTAAAATTTCTTGCCATTGGTTTGCAACAAGGAAATTAAATCTAAGGATGGAAGTTCCAATTTTTAGTTCAAAAGCTTATAGGGGAAGGAAAAGAATTAGTGGCAGAGTCAGGATTTTAGTTAATAGGGGCAAAATGAAAATAAAGAATTCAAGACAAAATCAATTTCAATTTTTTTTGTACGTTTTTAGACCCCTTAAAACACAACCAGATTAACCTAGCTAATTAGCCAAATGATTACTTAGTCAAATTAATCAAATCTAGGTTAACACAAATATATCATATCATTGTAAAGTGTGAAAAATAAAGAATACAACGATATGATAACCCAGGAAAACCAAACCGGTAAAAAACCTGGGGAGGATTTAACCTAGCTATCCTCAAGGTAAAAAGCAAATCCACTACGAAAGAATTGAAGTTTGTACAATAGAACTTAGACCAATAACATTCTATTACTACCCACCAATAGAAAACTTACTACCACGGCCCATAATTGTTCCGAGTCCACGGACTACTTCTTTCTTTGGCCTTTGCAACAACACAAGCTCACCTACTTGTGACTTTGAGACTCCACTCAAAGGATTTGGATCTCCTTAAACGTTGATGTTGTATGCAGCAACTTCTACAAAACCGGATCTTAAGATTCTTCAAGGAATAACACCGGTAGAAGACATAAGAGAGATTTTGGGTACAAAACCCTAGATCTACAAAAGAGGCACAAGATGCACTCTAATCTCTCTAAAAAAAATCTTAAAACCCCACCTAGGGTTAGCTTATAATGTCTGAAAGTTCAAAAACGTGTACAAAACACCTTTGAACGTTTAGACCCCCAAATTACAACTTTACCAATACAAGCAATATGTCAAACAACTAGTGTGCGGAAACTTGACACATGCTATAATACTAAATTGGCTAAAGACTATCTAAGCCATAACAAAATAAAACCACAGCAGATAATAAAAAGGCAAAGATAGAGAGGAAGGAAGATGCAAACACAAAGACAACACGCGATGTGTTATCGAAGAGGAAACCGAAGTCCTCGGCGAAAAACCTCTCCGCCACCCTCCAAGCGGTAAATAATCCACTAGAAAATACAGTTGGGATACAAGGACAGCAATAGACCCTCCAAGCCTAATCTACCCAGTGCACCTAAGCTCTCCAAGCTTCTTGCTCCAACGAGGTTGCGCCGAACCTTTTTCTTTTCTAACTTCCCGGATTCCGCTACTAGATCGTAGCATCAACCAATGAAGATTGGTTCCTTCCTAACTGCTTCCCAGAAATCCAAACAACTATCTCACAGTGATGATGATGGTGAGAACCAGGTTTGGTATAATGCCTCTCAAGGATTTGACAATGGAGAGGAAGAGAGTAGAGGAATTTGAAGAGACTCAAAGGTATAGATTGTGGGTGAAACAATCTTGTTTTTCTTTAGGGTTTCTCTCTCAAAATTCTCTCTGGAAGCTCTCTTTCAATCGTGGGTAAAAGGGGTATTTATACTGGAGTGGGAGAGGAATGTGAAACGTCAAGTTTTACAAAACAGGGGTGGCTCGCGGCTTGACTAAGTCGCGAGATCCAGTCGCAAGTTAACCGTATGGCCAGTTGTCCTGTTTTGTCTTGTAGTGCTCCAGCTAGCATGACTGTTCATCTTCCAGCATGCTTGGCACGTGTGCTGCTTCTGGTGGCTTGCAGCCGTGAGTCACCCGCGAGTCCCAGCCGCGAGTCTCTGTTTTCTTGCACACTCTTGAGCAATCTTCACTCTATCTCACTCACTACCCTTACAACAAACCCACCTAAATACAGGGTTACTAAATGCTGAATTACAAGCAAATTTGGCACGTAATAAAGCCAATTAGATGGTTGAATAAATTCAACCTTACAATCTCCCCATTTGGCTATTCCGTGACAAAACCCTAAAACAGACTTTAGACTTAACATGTGAGTTGGGAACAGTTGAACAAAACTCACTCACACCTAACTCTAGAAGCTGTGAGGCACTTGAATCATATGAACATGAATCTCCTGAAACACAACAATACACCATGATCATTGTAAGCAGAAAATTATAAATGCATATGAAACAGGCAATATGTGATCAAGCAAAGATGGAGTTAAGAAACAAATCATGGTTTGATCAACCAAGTGAACACCACAAGGTAGTGATCACAGTGCTCATTCACACTTGGAATGAACACAAGGACATACAAGATAACAAGTACAAGGCAAGACATTTGTATGCTCAACACTCAACCAATGCATAACACACAAGGCATATGCATCTAGGAACAATCCTACAAGGGCACAAGAGTGACAGTACATAAACCAAAATGCAGAACATTTAGATTAAAGTACTGATTACAACATAGCATAAAGGCTGCATTAAGCAAGGTACATACCATAAAGCCTACAAACTATGCATAAAACATTAACCCTAAAAGCTTACAAAAGCACAATATATCAACTTAAAGAGAAAATAGAAACTGAAGAAGAATATAAAGACACTCCCCCTTAGGTAATGACACTCCCCCTTAGGTAATATCCTCCCCCTCTGATCATGCCTATCACTCCTCTTTTTTTTCATGGAATAGGCTAGTCATCCTCTTCCAGCTTTCTCTGAATTTGATCCAATTGAGTTTGAAGAGAAGTAAACTTCATATCCCATCGAGTGCTTTGATGGTGTAGAGAAGCTGTGAGTCCAGACATCTTTGTATTCAACTCGTGGACAGAGGATACAATGCGATCAAGTTTCTCATCTAGGGAGAGAGTGCTAAACTGAGAGTCACTGTGAGATGCAGAAGTTTCTGGTTTGGCTCTCTTCTGACTATGTCCAATGCTTGCATTGAATGTACGCATGTTGATTGGACTTGGTTTGGAGATAGGAGATTCATCAGCCGTTGGATAAATTCCCTTGAGCTTCAAGATCCGTGAAATGAGACTGCAGAAAGGAACGCATATCCGAGACTCAGTTCGAAGAACCGTTTTGCGCAGAACATGAAAGATATGAGCACAGATGTCTATTTCCACATCAGAGATTAGATCATGAAGAAACAAAGCACGTCCGAGGTTCATATACCCAGTGCTTGATAAAGGGTACAAATTGTGAAACATCACAATTGTAAGCACTCTCAGTTTTGGAGAAAGAGAGGAAACACTGATGGATTTGCCATTGGGTGAGAACTCCAAGTCTTGACCAAGACTTTCTTTGAGAAGCTCCTCATCAGGACAGAGATCATCATAAACCGGTGAATGTCGGAAAATGGGTCTGTTGATGTGAAGAATTTCTGCCAGATATGTAGGAGAGACAGAAAAGCACTTTTTCCGAACCCAGCACTTAAGTTCATCTCCTTCTACAATTGCGTTAGCATAAAATTCTTTTACCAACTCTTCATACACGTCATCCGGATCAGAGACAAGGTAATTCCAATCCCTGTGAGCAAACCATTTCGGAATGTCAGTGTCATGAAGTGAGGACTGATCCAAAGCTCTTTCTAGTAATGGTTTGGCATGTAGAAAGAAATTCTCATAAGACTGATAGGCTGCATATTATCTGAACTTGTTGGGATCGAATCTCTTTGATGAAGAGCGAGTCCCTTTTGGTTGAGGTGGGTAATCATCAACATCAATTACTAGTTCCTTCCCTTTGGAACTACCTCCTTTCACAGCAGCTTTCTTGAATGGTGACATGACCAGTCTGCATTATGAACAAGAGAAATGACAGAACACAATCCAACAGACTATATTAGCAGTGGGTTAGTGGAAATTTAGGGAAAATGAAGAAACCCTAATAGCTGGATGAAAATGGTCAGAAAAAAACAATGAGGGACACAAATGGCCCAAATTGAACTACACAGTAGAGGGAGTCCAAATAGAACCACATAATCAGCTGAAAAAGGACCCACATTCAACAACACACCAACAGGATACCACACAGGATCATAGTGAAACATGACATCAATCAGCAGATCAGACAAAAATAGCTAACCCTAGCTAAGCACATGATGAAGAACACAACCACCGCAATAAACTAGCTCAAAAACATAAACACAAGCTTCCATAAGCTAAGCATGGACAAAGAGTAATAGTTGAGCTAAAAACCCATCACAAAATCACAATCAAATGTGAATAATCCAGAGGGAAAACCATAACAACAAGTAAAATAGAGTTCAAGACAGAAAAACCATACTTGTTAGTTGACGATTTTGAGCTGAAAAGAGGCAAATAATGGAGATCGAAAATGGAGGCACGGTGTGAATGGGTAAGAGCAGATGAGAAAGACAATGAACAGTCACAAAAAGATCAAGGGAAAAACAAAAAGTTTAAAAACTGCCCTTGTATGTCCAAAACACGCGATTTTCGCGACTGAAATGAGTCGCCAAAAAGTCGCCAGATCAAGCCGCCAAAACACTCAAGGACAAAAATTTGAAAATTTTTCTAAGTGTTTTTCGCGACTGGAAGGTCTACCCGCGAGTGAGTCGCGAACTGAGCCGAAAAAATCTCTGAGTAAACCACGCGACTAGACCTTCCACTCGCGAACAAATCGCCAAAAATTACTCGCGAAGATGCGACTGATGCACGCGACTTGACATACCCGCGACTGAGTCGCCAAAACAGGACAAAACTGGATTTTTGAAATTTTCAGATTTTTCAAACAAAAGACTTTCCAAAAATACATAAAACACTCAAAAATCTTTTTGAGCTTGAATTAACAAAGATTGAGCATGTGAAAACACATTTCATCAAGTACAATCACACAAATGAATATGACATTTATTGAACATAAACTTGTGTGTTGTGTGTGGATATCAACAATGAGATAGTCCTTCGTTTAATGTGAAACTTCAATGATCAATTCAACCAAGGCATACACAATTAGCACTAGATCATGTGACCCATCTCAATTATAGAAATATGTATATATGACCTCCCACACAACTTGATAACATAACTTGGAGCTTATCATTTGACTCCACTTTCAATCATAACAATTGATCTTTTTGATCTTTTGAGGCAATCATCTCTCATTGTGAGAGTGATATATGACATTTCACTTTAAAGAACAAGCCTTTGGCCTTTTTGAATAAACATTCACTTTAATAAAAGGTCGCTTACCCTTTTTCCTAGTCAAATACTAGAATGTGCGACAGGCTTTTGCAGCTCAATATCTCTTTTCATTTGGAGATTTACATTTGGTGAGCTCTTTATAGCAAAACAAAAATAAAGAGTGGGAAGATATATAGACACAAGTCTATGCATGTCTTAAGATCAGCAAAACCATTCACTAATCATTCATGACAAGTTTGAAGATCTATTTACAACAATCACAAAGATTTCAAGATTTCTCCCACAGAGATATGAGTGCAAAGAAACAAGCAATGCTCGAAAATGCACAATGCCATTAGCACAAAGGTACAAGGCAAAACAAGTTTTGAAACAAAAACTCAACAATGTCAATCAAGCTTTCTGATTTTCTAATTTTTATGTGATTTTTGGATTTTTGACACGAAAGAAGAAAATGATTGAACAAACATAAAAAGAAACAACAGTATTCACAAATGGACAAACAAACAATAAACATGTTGCACAAAGAGCTAATCAAAGAGGTGTGTGCCCTAACACAAACAGACTTATCATATTATAAATATGTGAAGCACACAACACACAAGAGAGTCAAGGAATTGTACCAACACCAATGGTCTTACGGAGTGATTCAAACCGTGGACCATCAAGAGGCTTGGTGAAGATATCCGCCTTTTGATTGTCGGTGTGTATGAACTCAAGACACACAACTCTTTCCTCTACCAAATCCCGAATGAAATGGTAACGTATCTCTATGTGTTTGGATTTTGAATGCTGGACAGGATTCTTGGAAAGATTGATGGCACTGGTGTTGTCATAGAAGACACATATCGTTTCCTGAGGAATTCCATAGTGATGAAGTAATTTCTTCATCCAAAGAAGCTGAGTGCAGCAACTTCCAGCAGCGATGTATTCTGCTTCTGCAGTAGATAGAGACACTGAATTTTGCTTCTTGCTCATCCACGAGACAAGATTGTTACCAAGATAAAAACAGCCGCCTGAAGTGCTTTTCCGATCGTCTACACTGCCAGCCCAGTCAGCATCTGAATACCCAGCAAGACAAGCATTTGAGTCTTTTGAATACCACAGACCATAGTTTGCAGTACCATTCACATATCGAATGATTCGCTTAGCAGCAGTCAGATGAGATTCCTTCGGATTAGCTTGGTACCTGGCACAAATGCTCACATTGAAAGCAATGTCCGGTCTACTGGCTGTAAGGTAGAGCAAACTTCCTATGATGCTCCTATACAATGTAGGACTTACTTCAACTCCCGACGAATCCACATTCAGTTTAGTGGAAGAGCTCATGGGAGTGGAGGCATGTTTTTTGGAGTCTAGTCCAAACTTCTTGACAATGTTTCTAGTATACTTCTCTTGAGATACAAATATACCCTCCTTCTGTTGTTTGACTTGAAGACCCAAGAAGAATGTGAGCTCCCCTACCACACTCATCTCAAACTCCTTATTCATCTCCTCTGAAAATTCAGTAGCACGATCTTCGATAATTGCCCCAAACACTATGTCATCAACATAGACTTGTGCCACAAGGAGATAATCTTCATCATTTTTGACAAACAGAGTTCGATCGGCGTACCCTCTCTTGAAACCTCTATCTAGAAGATAATGTGTAAGACGATCGTATCAGGCTCTAGGCGCTTGTTTTAAGCCATAAAGGGCTTTCTTCAATCTTAATACATGATCTGGAAAATGAGGATCCTCAAATCCTTTTGGTTGCTCAACAAATACTTCTTCATTTAGATATCCATTCAGAAATGCGCACTTTACATCCATTTGATAAAGTTTGAAATTCAAAGTGCACGCAATGGACATGAGGATTCGAATGGATTCGAGTCTTGCCACCGGAGCGAATGATTCATCAAAATCCACTCCTTCTACTTGAGTGTATCCTTGAGCTACTAACCGAGATTTGTTTCGAATTATCTCTCCATCTTCATCAGTTTTGTTTTTTAAAATCCACTTTGTGCCTATAACATGAACGTTCTCAGGCCGTGGAGCAAGTTCCCACACATCATTCCTCACAAACTGATTCAGCTCTTCATGCATTGACTCAACCCAATTCTCATCTTGAAGAGCCTCTTCAACCCTTTTTGGTTCAAACTGTGCAAGATAACAGTGATATGTTACATGATTGGCTAGCAGAATGTTTCCTTTCCTGAGGCAAAGACCGTCATCAAGAGATCCTATGATATTACTTCCCGGATGATTCTTGATAACTCTTGAAGATGGCCTTTATGAAGTGGAAACTTCATCACTACGAGAGATAGGAGGATGAACTTCTGGAGGAGTAAGAGGACTTGATGTTCTAGACATCGATCTCGTTTCCATTCTTGGGTTGATGGGAGTCGATTCTACTTCTGGTATAGGTTCTTCACCTTCTATATCCAAAGCTTCTACCTCAACATCGGGCTCTTTTGTGCTTGGCCCTTCTACATCATCAATCATTTCTACCTTAGGTAAGGCATCATCAATCTTGACATTTATGGACTCCATCACAGCCTTTGTTCTCTTGTTAAACACTCTATACGCTCGACTTGTAGTAGAGTAGCCAAGAAAAATACCCTCATCACTTCTCGCATCAAACTTCCCAAGATTCTCTCGATCATTTAGGATATAACATTTAGTTCCAAACACCCGGAAATACTTCACCTTAGGCTTCTTCTCATTCCATATCTCATAGGCAGTCTTCTTTGTACTAACTCGAAAGAAAATCCTATTGCCAATATGACACGAGGTGTTGACAGCTTCTCCCCAAAATTTTTATGGTATTTGCTTGTTAAGCAACATAACTCTTGCCATCTCCTGAATCACATGATTTTTTCTCTCTACCACTCCATTTTGTTGTGGAGTTTTAGGAGCTGAAAATTCTCTTTTAATTCCATTCTTCTCACAGAAGGACTCGAATCTTGCATTTTCAAATTCCCTCCCATGATCACTTCTAACTTTGGCTATCGGAATCCCTTTTTCGTTTTGTAGTTTCTTGCACAGAATCTCCAACCTCTCACAAGCTTCTGATTTTTCTCTAAGGAATTCAACCCAAGTGTATCTTGAGTAGTCGTCCACAATGACCATAATGTATCTCTTCCCCCCTAGGCTTTCAGTTCTGGTAGGCCCCATTAGATCAACATGAAGTAACTCTAAGCACCGAGAGGTAGCTATCACATTCACCTTGTGATGACTTGCCTTAGTTTGCTTCCCCATTTGACATGCACCACAAACGGTCTTCTTCACTTTTCCAAACTTAGGAAGTCCCTCAATTGCTTCAAGTTTGGAGACTTTTGCTACTTGTTTGAAGTTGGCATGCCCAAATCTGTGATACCACAGCTCCAACATATCCACACGAGCACTTCTACACGATATGGGTGTTGTGGGAACTATTCCATAACAGTTATCTGTAGTCCGATTTCCTTCCAAAACCTGAATCCCCTCTTCATTGATGATCAAACATCCCTTCTTAGAGAATTGTACCAGGAAATCATCATCACAAATTTGAGTGATGCTCAGCAAATTCGCCTTCAGCCCTTTTATGTATAGCACATCTTTCAACAGAGGCAAACCAGGTATCTCAATGGTTCCTTTGCTTAGAACTTGAGCATGACTTCCATCACCAAAAGTCACATAGTCACCAACCTTTTCTTTGAGTGTCTTAAACAGTGACTTATCCCCTGTCATATGGCGAGAACACCCACTGTCAAGATACCACAAACACGCATTAAACACCTTCAATGAGGTATGCACAAATAGGTTCACATGTGACAGACATTGACCTTCAAACACAAACTCATCATCAGTTTTCATGCTTCTTTCAGATTGATTTTTCATTTTCAGATTCTCAATCATCTCACACAACATTCTATTCTTTCTTTTATATTTCTTAATCAATGATTTAGATTCAGATATGCTACTGTGTAAGACATGATTCTGATTTTCAAGATATTCCAGCATGTGAACAAATACTCTAGCATGTTTCTTAGTTTTTAACAACTCTACAAGATCATCAGTAAGACACCTTTCAGACATATGCATAGAGTCATTTTCACAAACACTTAAGCTACAATTCACCATGGTATATTCCAAAACAACAATCACAACACAGGGGTCTAGGATCACACTTAGGTAATAAAACCACAACAAGTGTACCCGCTTTGATACCAATTGAAAGTTCAAAAATGTGTACAAAACACCTTTGAACGTTTAGACCCCCAAATTACAACTTAACCAATACAAGCAATATGTCAAACAACTAGTGTGCGGAAACTTAACACATGCTATAATACGAAATTGGTTAAAGACTATCTAAGCCATAACAAAATAAAACCACAGCAGATAATAAAAAGGCAAAGATAGAGAGAAAGGAAGATGCAAACACAAAGACAACACGCGATGTGTTATCGAAGAGGAAACCGAAGTCCTCTGCGAAAAACCTCTCCATCGCCCTCCAAGCGGTAAACAATCCACTAGAAAATACAGTTGGGATACAAGGACAGCAATAGACCCTCCAAGCCTAATCTACCCAGTGCACCTAAGCCCTCCAAGCTTCTTGCTCCAACGAGGTTGCGCCGAACCTTTTTCTTTTCTAGCTTCCCGGATTCCGCTACTAGACCGTAGCATCAACCAATGAAGATTGGTTCCTTCCTAACTGCTTCCCAGAAATCCAAACAACTGTCTCACAGTGATGATGATGGTGAGAACCAAGTTTGGTATAATGCCTCTCAAGGATTTGACAATGGAGAGGAAGAGAGTAGAGGAATTTGAAGAGACTCAAAGGTATAGATTGTGGGTGAAACAATCTTGTTTTTCTTTAGGCTTTCTCTCTCAAAATTCTCTTTGAAAGCTCTCTTTCAATCGTGGGTAAAAGGGGTATTTATACTGGAGTGGGAGAGGAATGTGAAACGTCAGGTTTTACAAAACAGGGGTGGCTCGCGGCTTGACCTCGCGGCTTGACTAAGTCGCGAGATCCAGTCGCGAGTTAACCGTATGGCCAGTTGTCTTGTTTTGTCCTGTAGTGCTCCAGCTAGCATGACTGTTCATCTTCCAGCATGCTTGGCATGTGTGCTGCTTCTGGCGGCTGGCAGCCGCGAGTCACCCGCGAGTCCCAGCCGCGAGTTTCTGTTTTCTTGCACACTCTTGAGCAATCTTCACTCTATCTCACTCACTACCCTTACAACAAACCCACCTAAATACAGGGTTACTAAATGCTGAATTACAAGCAAATTTGGCACGGAATAAAGCCAATTAGATGGTTGAATAAATTCAACCTTACAATGTCCTTTAAATACTGGAAAAAACGGCTCGCGATTTGGGCTTCAAACGGATATGTTATGGTCTTTTTACGTTTGCTGATTTTGCTGATATGCGATTTTCAATCGATCAAAAATCACAAGTACCAATCGAATCAAACAGCTTGTAACTCATTTGTTTTTATCCTGAACTTGAGTTTTTTGTCTTGGACTTCAATGTAGACCATTCTAAACTAATGAGACTTAGTTTTTGTCATGGTTTGTCATGGTTTGCCAACATTACAAACTTAAAACCTAACAATCTCTCCCTTTGGCAATCCATGACAAAACACACATACAACACAATGCCCATATACAATAAAATGCCCAAATACATCACAAATCCCAATCTAAGACTTCTAACCTAGAAGTTGCAAGAAGATGTAGAAGGTCTTGATCAGAATGTACCTGTCTTTTCTGAAAACACTTAAAAGAACACATCAACGCATGTGTGGAAAGAAAGACATATAAACAATAATATGAAGTAGAATACAAAAACAAAAATAAATTCTAACTCTCCCCCTAAGTTAGATACATTAAAAAGTTTTTACATTCTCCCCCTTTGAAAAAAAATTTTAACTCCCCCTAAACAAAACAAACAGGATTCCCACATATTCTCACATTTCATCTAAATCTCCCCATTTTTGTCACGTATTGACAAAGACAACTCATACAAAGAGTAAACAGACAACATACGCAACAAAAGTCAAGAGAAAATAGAGAATTAAGGGAACACAAAACAATTCAACTCTATAGAAAATAAAGACAACTCCCCCTATGAAGAGCAACAACTCCCCATAAGAACAACAAATGTAAAAAAAAAAAAAAAAACTTTTCTCCCCCTATAAAAATAGGAAAAACAAAAAAAAAAAAATTTGGGAAAAACAGTTTTGGGGAAAATTTAGGTGGTGGGGATAAATAAAAAGACAACAAACCAAACTTAAAAACTAAGTTGAGGATACATATAAAATAATATTCTCTCTTTCAATAAATGCAAACATGACACTATGTGACCCATTAATAGTTGCATGAGTAGAGAAAATATTTGCACACTGATTATCCATCATATCTCTTAAAAATATTTTATGTAGTCAACACATAAATATAGCATATAATAAAAAATATATAACTCAAAAATTAATTAATCAATTTTTAAATCAAGTTGAGTACCAATGTAGCAAAGTGTATGCATGTTATGTGTGAAAATAATGAAAGATATGACTGCAAAACTACAAGATGGATACAGAAAATAATGCAATGCATGTGAATCCTAAACACAAATGATGCATGAAAAAATAGATTGGTCAAATACTTAAAAACTGAAAAATTTTCAATTTCAATCGGTCAAGCATCGATCGAATACCAATCGAGCCAGGCAGATTCAAACCAAAATTTTTATTTTAATTTTGATCGGTCGAGAGACAGATTCGATCGATCGAAAATCTAGAAAAATCAAATTTTTGAAAAACAAAGCATATGATAACCTAGGAAAACCAGATTAACGTAGTTAATTAGCCAAGTGACTATTTAGTCAAGTTAATCAGATCTAGGTTAACACAAATATATCATATCATTGTAAAGTGTGGAAAATGAAGAACACAACAATATGATAACCTAGGAAAACCAAACCCGAAAAAAACCTGGGGAGGATTTAACCTAGCTATCCTTAAGGTAAAAAACAAATCTATTATGAAAGAATTGAAATTTGTACAATAGAACTTAGACCACTAACATTCTATTGCTACCCACCAGTAGAAAACTTACTGCCACGACCCCATGATAGCTCCAAGTCCACGAACTACATCTTTCTTTGGCCTTTGCAACAACACAAGCTCACCTACTTGTGACTTTGAGACTCCACTCAAAGGTTTTGGATTGGATCTTGAGATTCTTCAAGGAATAACATTGGTAGATGACATAAGAAAGATTTTGGGTACAAAACCCTAGATCTAGAGAGGCACAAGATGCACTCTAATCTCTCTAAAAAACTCTCAAAACCCCACCTAGGGTTAGCTTATAATGTCCTTTAAATATTGGAAAAAACAGCTCACGATTTGGGCATCAAACGGATAAGGTATGGCCTTTTTACGTTTGCTGATATGCGATTTTCAATATCAAAAATCACAAGTACCAATCGAACCAAACAGCTTATAACTCATTTGTTTTTATCCCAAACTTGAGTTTTTTTGTCTTGGGCTTCAATGTAGACCATTCTAAACTAATGAGACTTAGTTTTTGTCATGTTTTGTCATGGTTTGCCAACATTACAAACTCAAAACCTAACATTTTTAATTAGTATAATTAAAAAAAAATACTAAACTAATTAAACAAAAAATTTGATGAATGTATAAAATATAATGTAGGTGTTAAGTTGTTTTTTTGATTTAGTATAAATATTGTTGTACTTATGATACTTCATAGGTGACTATATTTTTCAAACAAGTAAAAGATTTGAATAAAACAATCTTATATAGTCATTATTATACAAAGTTAAGATCTCTAGATATAAGATATCAAATAAATCATTTTATTACTTATAAGTAAAATGAAAAAAAATTATCGTAGAAGCTTTAAAGTATGATGATATGCTAACTTTTTTCAAACATTCTAATATGACTTGATTTTTTTTTTTTTTTGAAAGCTCGAACTTGTGTGAAAACACACGAGCTGTTTAGACCCCCAAATTAAAAATTACAACTCGGTTGATTTTACTCTAACTTAAACTAAATGCCGAATAGAGTAAATGCAAGCGAATAAACAATAAACTACCCTAAGCCATATTCATCAATTCACAGCAGTAAAATAAAAGCTAAAAGAGTAGGGAAGAAGAATGCAAACACAAGACACGCCGATGTGTTATCGAAGAGGAAACCGAAGATCTCGATGTAAAACCTCTCCGCCACCCTCTAAGTGGTAAATCGATCTACTAAAGAATAAGTTAGAGTACACAAATAACAAAAGACCCTCCAAGCCTAGTCTACCTCATGTACTCAAGCCCTCTAGGCTCCTGCTACCAACTGACATCGCCAAGTCTTGTCTTTTCTGGCTCTCCGGATCATGCAATTCAGCCCGATTGCATCCATCAAACATATGGCTTCTTCCAATACTTCCTAGTAACACCAAAATCTCACTTTACTCTTAGAATGGGTGTGGTAAGTGTTTGAGCTATCAACCTCTCAAGGATTTGGAAATGGAGAGGTAGGAGTTAAGGAAAACCACAATGGATTGTGTAGAGGATTGTGTGTATAACAATCTCTAACTCTCAAGAGTTATGGCTAGGGCTTTCTCTCAGAAAAGCACTCCTTTGAATATGTGGGTAATGTGGGTATATACAATATGTGTGGGGACCTGGTGTATTAAATATGAGAAATTAGCAAAACAGAATGTTTTGCGGGTATCTCACGAGAAGGTCTTACCCGTGAGACACTCACGAAAATCAACTATCACCATCTGTCATGACTCTTCGCATTCCAATCATGTGTTGAACACATGCTTCACTTCGTGGGAAGGTTTCTCGTGAGCTACCTGTGAAAACTTCTTTGCTCTGCACTTTGGCTTGAGTCTTCACACTCTCTGTCGCACACAACCCTTACAAAGAAATCCCACATAAAATACAGGGTACATAAGATTGAACAAAATTACAATTAAATTTGACACGGAATTATAACCAACACAAAATAGTTGTAAATTACAACTTTACATTTTTATTTTTTTTTTAATTGTGAAGATAAAAGTATATTGAATAAAGGAAACTAGAAAAAAAATACAATGGTCTAAGTCAGGGAAGAAGAAGAAGAGAGTAGAAGAAGAGAGCAAATAAAGAGAAGAAAGAGAGAGAGAGAAACAAAAGAAAAGGAAGGAGAAGAAGGAAGAGAGAAGCAATATTATTTTTTAAGAAAAGAAGAGAGAGAATGAAATAATAAAAAAAAAAATTATAACTTTGGAGTTATAGTAAGCTGTCATTTTTGGTAGTTTACTGTAACTTTGATGCTAAAAGTTTTAGCTTTAGCACCATCAATGGAGTTTGCATTTTGTTGTTTGTGGTGCTAAAAATAACTTTTTAGCAATATAATAGCATTGTTGTGAATGCTTTTAGAAGTCTATAATGTTTGTTTTATTTTGAACAAAGGGACTTGTGGGTCTGAAAAAGTCTGCATTTTTATTGAGCTTCAAGATTTGAACATGCATGATTGCTTTCTACTATTATATCAAGATATCAATGAGTTTCTTTAGGTATATGCATGATTGGAACTTAGATCCTTAATTTAAAGATAAGAGACGTTATCAATTCAATTAACTAGAATTCACTACTCGTGTCAAACTTTATAAGGGTAATTTATGATATTGCAACAATATATTCTTTGCAAAAATAATTAGTATCAATTTATTGCAACGATTCCTTCATTTTAAGTTATTGCAACAATTTTCCTAATTTATTAAAGCTTCTATTGCAACAACAACAACATTTATACAAAAAAAAAATAAAAAAAAATAAAAAACAACAACAACAACAACAACTTAACACTTACATTATATTTTATATGTTAATCAAATTTGTACTAAACCAAAAAAATAACTTAACACTTACATTATATTTTATAAAAAGAATATGATGCAGCCGTTGCCAACTTTCCATGCATATTACAATAAAACATATTAAATACTTGAATCGTGAAAGATCATCAGAAAGTGGAAAAAAAAAAAAAAAAAAAAAAAAAAAAAAAAGATAATGAACATCCTATTCGTTTTTCCATCTATGGCAAGTTGAGTCAAATTTTCAAACCTATTTTGAGCATTGAAAAACACCCTACTATCTGCTAAAATTGGGAACTTGGCCACTTCATTGGCTGGCAGTTTTCTCAAAGGGACCTAGAACCTTGACTTGTATGCAGACTTTTTATGCTCCCACCATGTGAACTCCTTGTACAAGCTATCTTCTCCTTCTGCCATAAGTGAGGGTAAAGGTACTATCTTTTCATTTTAAAGGTGGCCCTCCAAAGTAGATCATTGAAATTCTAGAGTTTGTATTTTCAGCCAAAACCCTATGCTTCACACTCTTAAACCTCCCATTAGTCATTACCTGCATCACCTATGTTCTTATGGCCATAGCCAAGAGGATTGACCGGGCCAGCTTGTTGTTTTACAAACATTGGTTTAGCAAAGAAACTAAACCCTTCTTGTTGCACTTTTTCTATAACGTCCTTTGGGACACCATGGTTGATCACCTTGAAAAACCCAAATTGATCGCATGCCTCAACAATGCTCTTTGACACATTTGATCTATGGGCCCAAAGTCAAATAGGATTTGCATTGTTGCTTACAATACAGCTTTTAGACTTTCTTTCTTTGTTTCTTTTTTTTTTTTTTCTTTTTTTTTTAATTTTATTGTCTAAGCTAGTCTAATTAACATATTCTACTATAAATTCATTTGGAAATACGTGATAACTTGATATCAATTATTTTTGCAATAACTTGATATCAATTATTTTTGCAATCTATTACAATGAAAATTTCGAATATTGCAACAAATATATCATTGCAATAATAGAATATTAATTATTTCACAATCTACTGTAATGACAAACATGAAGCTGTAATGAAGATATCATTTCAATAACCTAAGATCAATTATTTTACAAGCTATTGCAATGACAAGCATAAAACAATTATTTGTTGCAAAAAAATATATCATTGCAATAACTTGACAAGAATTATTTTTGTCAACTATATATAGTCAAATTGCAATAATGAATTAAAACCTATTGTTACAAGATATGCAAAGCAGTAAATTGTTTATTGTAATAACATATATATCATCAAAGTTGTCATTAAAATATCTTGAGTTTATTGCAATGAAATGTTTTTTTTTTAAAACCTATTATTTCATATTTAATTACAACATCTCGCATCAACTATTACAATGACTCTTATTGCTATGATATTTTCCATTGATATCTCATTCAATCAATTTCAGGACTTTATACCTATATTTTTTCATGCTTGAAACATTGGAGGGAACAAAGGCATATGTGGCAATAAGAGAGGGCTACCACTCTATCATCATGTCTTTAGGAAAGGCCACCACGTAGTTTCTAAGGTCATTATCATCGTTTTCTTCACTATGTCTTTGTAGTAACATTTTAGCAACTCTTTTGTATGTGCATATATTGTCTACGGATAATGTTTTGTTGTGACTCCAAATTGTCAAATGTTTTGTTTTATTATTAAATCACTATATTTTTTATTATATTTTTTGGTAGTAAAAATTTGATGTGTAGTCCCTTTATATATATATATATATATATATATATATATGTATATATAATGTGAGAAGTGTTACTTTCTCTCTAGTCGAACTAAAGTGAAAGAAACTGTGGCAATGAAATGGACAAAAAAAAAAATTTAGAGAATCTTGTACGTACGAGAGTTGTATGTAAGATGTACAACATTTTCAAGTTTCTTTTGCTTCAATATTTCCTAAGAGTTTGTACAAAACTCGAATGTACAATTGTTATCGACGCACGGCCTCAAACATGGCAGCAAAAGAACCGTTGCCACTGTGGGCCTTCGTTTGACCACCTGTTGTGGCAACAGCTCCCACGTGCGCGGAGCCCGTTGGAGGCCCTTTTTGATGAAATGTGTATGGTTCGGGTGGAGCTTCAGGTGCTCTCTCTCTCGGTGGAGGAAGGTAGGTATACATTTCACATTATGGTAGGAATCTGGGCCAAATTTCAAGTGATTACCAAAGGTGAGTGGAGTCGCCACCAATCATTGGGTTTTTCTAAGGTGTGATTGGTCACCTGTTTCTAGTTGATTTTATTACCGATTCTAGGTTAAGAAAAAGTTCATTTTTCCCAATCTAATGTGGACGGCAAAAAAAATCTTGATTCTTAGGTCTAGAAGTTTAGTTATGTGTGGGGAAGGTGAAAGTTCAAAAACGTGTACAAAACACCTTTGAACGTTTAGACCCCCAAATTACAACTTAACCAACACAAGCAATATGTCAAACAACTAGTGTGCGGAAACTTAACACATGCTATAATACGAAATTGGTTAAATACTATCTAAGCCATAACAGAATAAAACCACAGCAGATAATGAAAAAGGCAAAGATAGAGAGGAAGGAAGATGCAAACACAAAGACAACACGCGATGTGTTATCGAGGAGGAAACCGAAGTCCTCAGCGAAAAACCTCTCCGCCGCCCTCCAAGCGGTAATTAATCTACTAGAAAATACAGTTGGGATACAAGGATAGCAATAGACCCTCCAAGCCTAATCTACCCAGTGCACCTAAGCCCTCCAAGCTTCTTGCTCCAACGAGGTTGCGCCGAACCTTTTTCTTTTCTAGCTTCCCGGATTCCGCTACTAGACCATAGCATCAACCAATGAAGATTGGTTCCTTCCTAACTGCTTCCCAGAAACCCAAACAACTGTCTCACAGTGATGATGATGATGAGAACCAGGTTTGGTATAATGCCTCTCAAGGATTTGACAATGGAGAGGAAGAGAGTTGAGGAATTTGAAGAGACTCTAAGGTAGAGATTGTGGGTGAAACAATCTGGTTTTTCTTTAGGGTTTCTCTCTCAAAATTCTCTCTGGAAGCTCCCTTTCAATCCTGGGTAAAATGTGTATTTATACTGGAGTAGGAGAGGAATGCGAAACGTCAGGTTTTACAAAACAGGGGTGGCTCGCGGCTTGACCTCGCGGCTTGACTAAGTCGCGAGATCCAGTCGCGAGTTAACCGTATGGCCAGTTATCCTGTTTTGTCCTGTAGTGCTCCAGCTAGCATGACTGTTCATCTTCCAGCATGCTTGGCACGTATGCTGCTTCTGGCGGCTTGCAGCCGCGAGTCCCAGCCGCGACACTCTGTTTTCTTGCACACTCTTGAGCAATCTTCACTCTATTTCACTCACTACCCTTACAACAAACCCACCTAAATACAGGGTTACTAAATGCTGAATTACAAGCAAATTTGGCACGGAATAAAGCCAATTAGATGGTTGAATAAATTCAACCTTACAATCTCCTCCTTTGGCTATTCCGTGACAAAACCCTAAAACAGACTCTAGACTTAACATGTGAGTTGGGAACAGTTGAACAAAACTCACTCACACCTAACTCTAGAAGCTGTGAAGCACTTGAATCATAAGAACATAATACTCCTGAAACACAACAATACACCATGATCATTGTAAGCAGAAAATTATAAATGCATATGAAACAGGCAGTATGTGATCAAGCAAAGATGGAGTAAGATACAAACCATAACTTGATCAACCAAGTGACCACCACAAGGTAGTGATCACAGTGCTCATTCACACTTGGAATGAACACAAGGACATACAAGTTAACAAGCACAAGGCAAGACACTTGTATGCTCAACACTCAACCAATGCATAACACACAAGGCATATGCATCTAGGAACAATCCTATAAGGGCACAAAAATGACAGTACATAAACCAAAATGTAGAACATTTAGATTAAAGTACTGATTTCAACATAGCATAAAGGCTGCATAAAGCAAGGTACTTACCATAAAACCTACAAACTATGCATAAAACATTAACCCTAAAAGCTTACAAAAGCATATGGGTACAAAGCCAAAAACATCCTGAATAACATCATCAAAGTATATTAAAGTTAAAACCAAGAGTATAAGTAAAGAGTTAGAAACATCTATACACCAAAAACACAGTGTATCAAACCCATAAAAACATTAAATAGTACCCAACAAACATAAACCTAAAACCATAAGTTTAGAGGATAAGACTAAAAACACAAGTATGACAAAAGTATGTATGTGTGTACTCCCCCTATCACTATGCACACTTCCCTTTGAACTTTTCTCCCCTTTACTGAATGCTCTCCCCCTTTTTGTCACAAATAGCTAAAGGCTCTCCTCCAACTTTCGTTGAATATCATCTAGTTGATTCTCCATAGTCTCAAGACGCATTTGAACATGGTTGTTTGTGGAGTAGAGAAGTGCCACAAGCTCATCAACGCGTTTCTGAATATGCTCAAGTACACTGCCGACTCTGTCAGTATGAGGAGCAGTCTGTGCTTACGGAATACTAGCTGGTGAAGTTTCAGGAACAGCACGTGATGTAGATGTGGTATGTGCAGGTGTCTCCGAGTCAGGGGCAGATGGAGTAACCAGAGAGATGTGAGCACTCCTTGGTGATTTAGAGGAGTGACTTCTACTAGCTTGAAGAGTTAACAAGGAAATGGGACGTTGACGAGTCAACATTTTTCCATCTGCAGGAGGAATAATGCCTGCACGAAGAATGAGCTTCATGATGAGACTGCAAAATGGAATAACTCCTTGAGCTGCAGATCGACACGCAGTCTTCCTCAAGATGTAGTAGATGTGAGTACATATATCAATGGGGGCTCCTGTAATAAGGTCACAAAGAAATAGAGCTCGCCCAAGATTGATGAATGTAGTGTTGGACAGTGGGTAGAGATTGGTGAACATGATCAACTTCAGTGTGGTCAGCTCAAGTGCAAACTTTGCGGTGCTGATGGATGTTCCTGCACTGGATACTTCATGATCGTATCCTAGGATTTGTAATAATTCTCCAATTTCTGGATTTCGTTCATCGTAGGGAGTTATATTCACATTCTGAGGTCTGGTGATGCCGAGAAGAACTGCGATGGAGTCTGGGGTAACACTAAACTCTGTTCCTTTGACCCATAAAATGAGTTCCGGTCCAAGATCAGTTGCATTGGAGAAGCATTCTTTAACCAGCTCATCCATTGGATTATCAAAGTTCCCGAACAAATTTGCCCAATCTTGATTCTCAAAGATTCGAGGGATGAAGGTGGTCCCTAAGGTGTTGAACTCTACCACCCGTTCCACTATAGTGGTTGACTTGTCAAACATGTTTGAGTAGACATGTGAGTTAATCAGAAGTCTGAATCTGTCCTCATTGGGATCTTGAGATGCCTGAGATGATAGTCGAGTCCTTTTAGCAACTGGTGTTACTGGTTCGTCAGCAACAATGTCTTTACCCCTAGAAGATCGACGAGACATCTGCAAGATAACAGGCCCACAGCAAAGAACCAAACAGCAATACCACACAAGATAATTGTCAACAAGGTTCAGTGTAAACAAAATATCAATATATAAACACAAACTTAAGATAGTGCAAACCCAACCAAACTTCCAACAATACAAAGAGGCACAAAATAACAGTTGCAGCAACTGACAAAACTGTCAATGAGACAAGTTAACATGACCATGATATGCAATCAGATACAGCATTTGAACATGTAGAGCAGATAACATAATTCACTCCACCAGAGATATGAACAAGGGGAAAATATTTCAACATGAAGAAACCAATCATCCACACTGGAGCACAAGGTTGAGAGACATACATTATGTTATCATAAAAATTCAGTAACCAAGTACCAAACACCATCATCAATACTCAAGCAAGTGTAATGAGTAAGTCAAATAGACACCAAACCCATTTCAGAAAAAATTCTCAGATTCAATAATAGGCAAAAATCAGAACAATGAAAAACACATTGTGACTGCTTAGCATGAAAACAGGTGGAAACAATATCAAACAAGACACGCCATACCCATTACACAAAGAGAGAAGTATATCGAATACAAAACCAGTCCACACAGTAACAGAAATATGCAGGAAAAAGGAAAATGAGATTGAGAAAGCAAAACCCATACCTTATCTTGATGATTTGGATAAGAAATGAAGTACCAATGAGGTTTGAAAATGGATTCACAAAGTGTTTGGAAGGAAGATAGTTTAGAGAGAAGATGAACAGTTACAAAAGTTCGAGGGAAAACTGAAAAAGGTTTAAAAACTGCTCCTGTTTTTGCCAAGCACGCGATTTTCGCGACTTGATTAAGTCGCCACACAGTCGCCAGCTCAAGCCGCCAAAGCACTCAAGAACAAAAATTTGAAAATTTTTCTAAGTGTTTTTCGCGACTGGAAGGTCTACCCGCGAGTGAGTCGCGAGCTGAGCCGTGAAAATCTCTGAGTGAACCTCGCGACTGGACCTTCCACTCGCGAACAAGTCGCCAAAAATGACCAGCGAAGATGCGACTGAGGCTCGCGACTTGACATACCCGCGACTGAGCCGCCAAAACAGGGCAAAACAGGATTTTTAAAATTTTCAGATTTTTCAAACAAAATACTTTCCAAAAACACCTAAAACACTCAAAAATCTTTTTGTGCTTGAATTAACAAAGATTGAGCATGTGAAAACACATTTCATCAAGTACAATCACACAAATGAATAAGGCATTTATTGAACATAAACTTGTGTGTTGTGTGTGGATATCAACAATGAGATAGTCCTTCGTCTAATGTGAAATTTCAATGATCAATTCAACCAAGGCATACACAATTAGCACTAGATCATGTGACCCATCTCAATTATAGAAATATGTATATATGACCTCCCACACAACTTGATAACATAACTTGGAGCTTATCATTTGACTCCACTTTTAATCATAACATTTGATCTTTTGATCTTTTGATGACAATCACCTCTCATTGTGAGAGTGATATTTGACATTTCACTTTAATGAACAAGCCTTTGGCTTTTTGAATAAACATTCACTTCAATATAAGGTCGCTTACCCTTTTTCCTAGTCGAATACTAGAATGTGCAACAGGCTTTTGCAGCTCAAAATCTCTTTTCATTTGGAGATTTACATTTGGTGAGCTCTTTTTAGCAAAACAAAAATTAAAGAGTGGGAAGATATATAGACACAAGTCTATGCATGTCTCAAGATCAACATAACCATTCACTAATCATTCATGACAAGTTTGAAGATCTATTTACAACAATCACATAGATTTCAAGATTTTTCCCATAGTGATATAAGTGCATGAAAACAAGCAATGCTCGAAAATGCACAAAGCCATTAGCACAAAGGTACAAGGCAAAACAAGATTTGAGACAAAACTCAACAAAGTCAATCAAGCTTTTTGATTTTCTAATTTTTATGTGTTTTTTGGATTTTTGACACAAGAAACAAAAAGATTGATAAAACAAAATTAAAAATATTCACAAGTAGACAAGCAAACACCCAACATCAAAAACAGCAAGCAAACCAAACAAACATTGTCACAAAGCATAGGAAGTATTAATGCATGGACATGTTGTAATGCTTATGCATGAGTACCCTTTTTCACCCACACGTCACTTGCGTTTGGGGTGATTTCCTTATAGGATTGGGTACGGGAGTTAGGGCTTTCAAACCTTCGTGAGAAGCTTTCCAAGCAGTTGGTGAATGCACCAATCATCTTCATCACATTCATCATTCCGGGATCTCCATTTTGATCTCTAGATTGATCACCTGCCCAAGTTCTCCTATCATTTCTGGGTCCTCCTGACCTTTGAGGAGTTGCACTGTTCTTTGCTCTCAGCTTTTGGCAATTTGGTCGAGTATGCCCTTGAAGTCCGTAATAATGGCACACATAAGTTCCTCTAGGACCTCTTTGTGGTCGTGGACGTGACTTGGCACGAGATTCAGACCTGCCCACAGATTGATTATGGGGATTCAGCATCCGTTGGTTCACCACATTCTTCTTCTCCTTCACCTCGAGCTTCTCACCAGTAAGTTCAGCTACAACTGGATCTTTGGCCTTTACAAACTTCACTTCTTTAGTGACATTTCCAAATGAACTACTTCCTCTGGTATATCCCAATCCGGATTTGTCTGAAAAGCTCTTTTGAGATGATATAACATCATCTAGCTTCTTGGTGGTGACCCTCTCTATTTTAGCATTTGCTTGCACAACCTCATTCTCAAGAAATCTCACTTTTGTGTAAGTTTCGGACAACTCACCATTCAGTGTTTCTATCTCACATTTGGCCTCCCTATATCGAATTAGGAGACTTTTGTAGTCCTCCTCAGCCTTTTTCATTTTTCTCACAGCAGCCTTGGCCACCCTTGTGTACTCACCCGACTTCTCCAGGAGTGAGTTATAATTCTCTTGAAGATTTGCTGTGCTTTCATCTTCTTCAGTATCTGATTCTTCAATAATTCCTAGTGATTCATCATCACTATGTTCTCCAAGGTCTCGTACAAGCAGATTCAATTCATCTGAAGACTCAACATTAGCAATAGTCATAAAAGCCGAATAGTTCCCCTCTCCATCACAGCTCTCTTCAGATTCTGAGTCAGACGAATCCGAGTCACTCAAGGTCGTGGCATACACTTTACCTTTCGATTTCAGATAATTCGGACATTCCTTCTTAAAGTGTCCATGCCCGTTACATTCGAAACAAGTGACACCTTGTGTAGGTTGGGATTCTTTTCCATCTTTCTTTTTGAATTCCCTCTTCTCCCTTCCAGAACTTTGGAATTTTCTTTTATCATCAAATTTGCCGTTATTTTTGAATTTCAAGAACTTTCTGAAGTTTTTGACAAGATATGCAACATCTTTGTCAACCACATCTTCTCTCGATGAGTCTTGATCTTCCACCTTCTCATTAATGGTCTTTAGAGCAAGAGATTTACTCTTCCGTTGATTGGGCAGCGACATCTCATAAGTCTACAGAGAACCAACCAGCTCCTGTACTTTGATGTCATCAAGGTCCTTGCTCTCTTCAATTGCTGTCACTTTAGCACGAAAAATTTCCGGCAATGATCGAAGGATCTTCCTTACAATCTTTGAGTCCTCCGTTTTCTCCCCCAAGTTGAACTTACTGACAACCACCTCATTTAGCTTTTCATAGAATGAGTCAAAAGACTCATCCTCACACATTTTGAGCTCCTCAAACCGAGTGGTCAGCATTTGTAACTTGGTGTCTTTCACTTTCTTCGTGCCTTCATAAGTGGTTTCCAAAATCTCCCATGCTTCTTTGGCAATGGTAATGTGAGAAATCCTGTGAAATTCATCTGGAGACACACCACAGAAAATAGCATTGAGTGTTTTACTGTTAGCATTAGATGCAGCAAGTGCTGCCTTATCCCATGTGGATTTGGCTGCCTCAGGTTTGGTTCAACCAATCTCAACAGCATCCCAAACGGATTCATCAATAGAGCACAGCAAAGCTCTCATGCGAACCTTCCAAAAAGCATAATTACTACCATAAAAAAGGGAGTCAAGGATCACACAATGGTAATGAAACCAATAACAGTGTACCCGTTCTGATACCAATTGAAAGTTCAAAAACGTGTACAAAACACCTTTGAACGTTTAGACCCCCAAATTACAACTTAACCAACACAAGCAATATGTCAAACAACTAGTGTGCGGAAACTTAACACATGCTATAATACGAAATTGGTTAAATACTATCTAAGCCATAACAGAATAAAACCACAACAGATAATAAAAAAGGCAAAGATAGAGAGTAAGGAAGATGCAAACACAAAGACAACACGCAATGTGTTATCGAAGAGGAAACCGAAGTCCTCGGCGAAAAACCTCTCCGCCGCCCTCTAAGCGGCAATCAATCCACTAGAAAATACAGTTGGGATACAAGGACAGCAATAGACCCTCCAAGCCTAATCTACCCAGTGCATCTAAGCCTTCCAAGCTTCTTGCTCCAACGAGGTTGCGCCGAACCTTTTTCTTTTCTAGCTTCCCGGATTCCGCTACTAGACCATAGCATCAACCAATGAAGATTGGTTCCTTCCTAACTGCTTCCCAGAAACCCAAACAACTGTCTCACAGTGATGATGATGATGAGACCCAGGTTTGGTATAATGCCTCTCAAGGATTTGACAATGGAGAGGAAGAGAGTTGAGGAATTTGAAGAGACTCTAAGGTAGAGATTGTGGGTGAAACAATCTGGTTTTTCTTTAGGGTTTCTCTCTCAAAATTCTCTCTGGAAGCTCCCTTTCAATCGTGGGTAAAAGGGGTATTTATACTGGAGTGGGAGAGGAATGCGAAACGTCAGGTTTTACAAAACAGGGGTGGCTCGCGGCTTGACCTCGCGGCTTGACTAAGTCGCGAGATCCAGTCGCGAGTTAACCGTATGGCCAGTTATCCTGTTTTGTCCTGTAGTGCTCCAGCTAGCATGATTGTTCATCTTCCAGCATGCTTGGTACGTGTGCTGCTTCTGGCGGCTTGCAGCCGCGAGACACCCGCGACACTCTGTTTTCTTGCACACTCTTGAGCAATCTTCACTCTATTTCACTCACTACCCTTACAACAAACCCACCTAAATACAGGGTTACTAAATGCTGAATTACAAGCAAATTTGGCACGGAATAAAGCCAATTAGATAGTTGAATAAATTCAACCTTACAGAAGGTGTTAAGCACCCAACAATGCCTGTACTAAGAACAATCCTTTGTTTTGATAGAATCTTAATTTTTGGAGATTGGTAGTAAAAACATGATTTTGACATTGGCTTTCAGGGCTTTGCATGCATGGGGGGCTTTGAGGTTTGGTTTTTGAAATGGTGTGATCCTAATCTATGCTTTCCTATGGCATTCGGGCCGAGTACCAGATTTCCACGACGAAAATCTGGTGACATGTCACCTTACTTTCGTGACGGAAACTAAGCATCGCCTGCCTTAGGTGGCACGAACTGTGACAATCACACCAGAAGGGGGCGCGCAGGTATATACATACAACATGCACAATGCTAGCACACAGTGCAGGAAAGTAAATGCTTACATCCCTAGAGCATGGCCCAAAATATAAGTGTAGGAAAGTAAACA
Organism: Quercus mongolica; assembly: GCA_011696235.1. Classification (NCBI taxonomy): domain Eukaryota; kingdom Viridiplantae; phylum Streptophyta; class Magnoliopsida; order Fagales; family Fagaceae; genus Quercus; species Quercus mongolica. Next base: position 46,367,416 of record CM022241.1, on the reverse strand, counting down.
GGGGTCGTCATACTCTAGAGATGAGGACAAATGGTACATATACAAACCATATAAGGGAGAAAGGGAAGAGGAAGGAGGGGGTTTAAAAGAGTACATAACCGAAGGGAAAAGCTAAACCCTAAACCTACTGACTGCAGTAACTTGGCTTGTATTCGCATGCTCACCTTCGTGCCCTTTTTTGCTTGCTCCTGGGAAACCGTGCCCTAGCTCCGTGTGTCCTCGCTCCATGTGTGTACATGTAAAGGCAAAGATAAGAAAACTAGTAGACAAGCAATGGAAGGAAAGTTCAAGGAGCACACCAAAGAGGCATAAAGCAGCTAAACATGATAGAGATGGCAAGCATAGCATGTGACAAAGGCAAGAAAGCTAACCAACAAGTAAGAAGGGAAATAAGCAAAGAAACAAACAAAGGTAGTGTCCGTGAGGGACAAATGTAGGTTTGGATCTAGGCATAGGCATGGCAACGCATGTGTGAGCATGTGAAAGCTAGCACATAGACATGGAAGAACATGAATCCAAGCATATAAGCACGTACGGATGCAGATCTACTCATAAAACATGGCAAAAAGCATACGAACACATAGATCCAAGCAAAGCATAACCATAGACATGATATCAAGCATGTGAGCACAATACCCTAACATCAACGCAAAGCAAAGAGAGGAACGAAACAAAGGAAACATGGCATAAAAACTCTAAGCATGTAGATCTAAACATATAAACATGTAGAAACATAGACCTAAGCACAAAACATGGCATAAAACCCTAAGCACGTAGATCTAAACATATAAGCATGTGGGCAAGCATAAAAGAACACGGACCTAAGCTAAAAACATGCTAGAAACAAGATAAAGCAAGAAACATGTCAAAGAAAGCAATAAAACATATTATTATGGCAAAAAGAGCAAGAACATGCTAGGGAAAAGATTTAGAAGGTTAGGGGTGTGGATGATAGCCAAAAAAGCTACATCCACACGCCTAAACCCCAAATCCAAAGTGTAGAACCAAGGAAAGGAAGATTGGGTGCAAAAGCATTACCTTGTGTTGTTGGTGAAGATGGAAGAATCAAGAGACTGATAGGCCATAAACTGAATAACCTCTTGTGATAGAAATTAATTAATTAATTAGCCAAGTTATTAATTAATCAATTTATCATGCAAATGCGTGGTAGCACAAACAAATCACCAATAAACTAATTATGTAGCGGAAAATAAATAACACGGTGATTTGTTTACGAATGGGGAAAACCTAATGGCAAAAACCCCACTGGGTGATTTTCAGGTCACTACTCCCGAAACTTCACTACTATCACAACAAGTGGTTACAAGTAAAGGAATCCAAGTACCTTACCAACCTACAGTTGAACCCTTACCCCATACCCAATTGGACTTGTTCTATAGTGACAGTTCCCCTTTAAGATGCACGACTCCCAGTACGTGACTAACCAATTGCGCGGATCCCAGTGTGCGACTTCAATCACCAACTAAGAAGGTTGTTGGTTGCAAAGTTCTTCAGTTCATCCACACGATGAAGATCAAGAAGATGATTGGTCACAAAACCCTACGGTGCACATACACAGCAACTTCTTCAAGAGAAAGAGATGAACTAGGGCAAGAACTTCGTCTCCGGTTACAATTTGCTTGAATAGAGTTTGCTCAAAACTTGTGCAAGTTGTGAACACTTTAACAACCCTTAAATTGATCCTTTTATATGTCTAGGTTTAGGAGAAAAGAAAGCCCAAAAACACATTCACGGATACCAAGAAAATCATATTGGAATTCTGAAAATCTTAAATCTTGACAGATAGCAGGTGTCGAGCACACCAAATGTAGAACAGCTTCCTTAAGCTCGATAGATGCAGCTGTCGAGCTTTAATGATTTTGCACTCTAAACTTGTTTTCTTGAATAGACTTGAAGGCTTCAATACTTGATCTTGAAAAAAGGTTTCTTGAAGTATTTAAAGACATCCTAAATCTACCCAAATACAAGTAAAGTACGTTTTGTCAAAGGATAAGCCAATTACATAAAATCATGACATATGTTCTTAACACATGAAACACATATGTCCTAACAATCTCCCCCTTTGGAAATCCGTGACAAAACCACAACAAACAAATGAACATATAAGAGAAGTCATAAATCACTCAACTCATATTCACTTGTTGAATACAATAAAATCTATCCTAACACAAACTCTTGAAAAATTTTGCAAGAAGAGAGTTTATGGCAAGTAGACTTTGACAACCTGTATTTCTGAAACACTTTAAACAAAACTCATCAAGGCATCTTTATGTGAAACAGAAATAATAGATTGCATACAAGTATAAGAAACATGTGTATAAAGGAAGAAAAGAAACAACAAATGAAGGGGTAGGTGAAAGAAAAACATACAACAATATAAAGAAAGAGATAAGTACAATGTATGTTTATAAATGGTCACAAGACCTCATGTACAAGAGTCTTGTATCTAAAAAGAAAGAAAAGGAAAGATACATACTATCCTCACTACATCCCTCAAAAAGTATCAACACTCCCCCTAACAAAATGGTCCTATACTAACTCTCCTCCTAAGATAGACTACTCTCATACCAAAACTACTCCCCCTTTTTGTCAGGAATGACAAAGGGTAAGAGTGTCAAGTAGACATCTCATCGATAGAGCTAGCATCATCCGAAGCATCATTGTCATCACCATCATCATCATCCTCATCCTCAGAAGCAAAAGCCACGGGAGAAGGTGGTGAAGGAGGAGCCTCAGGAGCAAAACCACCCATGGATGCCTATCGTCATGCAATACGACCGACACGAATGTTCACCTAATACAACTCCGTAGAGAGTGTATCGAGGCGAGCATCCATGTGCTGCAGCTGTGCCATGATGTCCCCTAAAGACACATCACTTGAAGAAGAAGGAGGAGCCGATGTGGATGGAGCAGAACGGGAGGAAGGAGCTGTTGAATCCGACTGCCGCAACCGAAGCTGGGCCTCGCTACATTTAATCGGAGTGTAATCTATGGCACATATGATGGTAAAATGGTCGGAAGAGGGAAAAGGAACGGAAAAATGGCGTAGAATCCTCATGATAGCGGAAGGAAAGATGAGCTTATCACGGGACGCCGAATCTAGATAAACATCTATAATAGACAAAATGAAATAAGAAGGAAAGTCTATGGTAAGATGCTCAAGAAGAGACAACAAAAATCGAGCACGAGGCTCTGTGATGGAGTTATAGTGAGAGAGGGGATGCAAAACAAAAGTTATCACCATGTTCATGAATCTAGGACCTTTATCTAAAGGTCGACATGGTGTAAAAAGCCGCTCACACCAAGTAGTAGGGCGCTCACAAAAAGCAAACATGAGCTCATCCTTGGACACAGTCCTCAGACACTCACAACTAGGATAGTCAGGAAACTTTATTCTAGGGACTCGAAGCACATCCGCAACAAGTTGCGGTGTTATAGGAATGCGCGTACCTCAAACGTGAGTGAAGAAAAGAAGTACTGACTGATCAATCTCGTGCATGTTGGAGTAGAACTCCTGGATAAGCACGAGAGGACAGGTGACCGGGACATCACACAGTGACTCCCATCCCCTACTGTGAATGACAGAAGGAAGGTCGGTGTCTATAAAATCCGTCAAAATGACTTGGCGTTCCAAATGAATGTCTCATCTAGAAAAGTTCTCCGAAAATGCCTTAAAGGCATCATCATCACGGAACCGGATATGAGATAGAATAGGATCAGATGATGAAGAAGCACCAGAACGAAGAGGGTTCCGGGCTGGAGTGGATTTATGCTTAGGTGTCATAGACACGACTAACGTAAACTAACAGAAAGGGAGAGAAAGAATGACAATTGGAAAAGTCTCAAACAATTTCAAATATATCAAGTATATTGAAAAGAAGTACGTATGCATGGGAAATGCATGAGCATGTGACATGCAAAAGAAATTGTATCATGGGATCAGCCCAATCCAAACCTATCAGCACACAACATGTAGCACACATCTAAATGCATGGAAATACCTTTATAATGCTAATGTGATGCAATGTATGAGGTTTTAAACACATTTAAGTGAAAACCCAATCCAAAATTTCAATAAAAACTCATCAATTTTGAAAAACCCCAAAATTTTTCAAAAACCCCAAAACCTAGGTTTCAAAACATGAAATGCATGAATGAGAAAGGATTAAAAACTTACCAAGTAAAGAAAAACTTGAAAAAGCTTGAGGAATCCTTGAGGAACCAAGTTGGAGTGAGATGAGAATGTTTTTGGGAGAGAAACAGAGAAGTATCGAGAGAGATATCGAAGGAAATGAGAACCGGATTGCGCAGAGGCCTTATATAGAGAAGCCAGTAAATCTCGACAGATGCAGGTATCGAGAGGTATCGAGTGATCTGTCGAGGAGGTATCAAGGATCAACTCATCATAATCAAGAATAGAAGCTCGATCGATCCACCAGCTGTCGAGAAGCTATCAAGCATACAGACCTAATCTCGATCGATCCACCAGGTATCGAGGTGCAGGCAAGATTGCGATAAGAAAAAGCTTTAGGAAGCTTGACAGATAGCTAGCTATCGAGGAGGTATCAAGGAGGTGTCGAGACAACTTTTAAAAGCAGTTTTTTGAGATGTGAAAAACACAGACATGAATGCAATCCAACATGCAACTCAACCAACGATCCAATTAACATATTAAGCTCTCAAAATCATCTCTCAAATGAAAATTTAAGCACATGGATCTCCAAAAACACATACACACACTAAACAAGTCTAACCAATTTTATATTTCAAAAACAAGTCAAGATAGTTTAGTGAGCTACATTAATACATGTAAACCTCGTGATGGCCAAATCACATTGTACATGCACATGTATCAAGAATAGCAAAAAATATTGCATGTTGTGTGTGAAAACATCGCAAGATTGCATAAGTGTATACATGTTATGATGATTTGAGATATGAGAAAATCACTTAACTCACACACAATCATAACTGCTTGATGGGGACTATCACCTTTGAGGTACATCCTATAACTCACACATCTCCTAGAATACACGCTTGCAATCATTTTTAAAACATTTTTGATCTTTTTGCTTTTTATTTTTCTTTGCATATTTTTCTTTTAAACATATCATGCATGGGCTTATTAGAGAGAGAAAAGAAATATCCAATGATATTTGACATTCAAATTTTGCTATGCCTAAGCACACAAATGTCATTGACACTGCACTTTTGCTATGCCGAAGCATACAGATGTCTTATTATGATTGGTGGGCAACAGTGGTGAGATGGTTATTAATGCCTTTCTCTTAGGATTTTCTAGTCCTTCCCGTCAAAAAGAGTGATATGAGTGTTAAGTTTAAGAGACAACTTAATCGTACTCATCACAAACACGAGCTACAAAGCTCACTTACTTAGTTGTGCATAGAGATGCTCATCTAAGCTACAAATGATAAAAAGTTTAGATGACTTTGTTTCAATGGCCATCCAAGGTACACAAGTACCAAAGTACACAAAACACACACTATTTTTGTATTTTTTTGATTTTTTATTATTAAAAAAAAACAAAGCAAAAACAGAAAAATAACAAAAAAAAAACATGTTAAACAAACAAAACATAAAAACTAGACTGACTCAAAGCACGAAATACAAGCACCTAAGTAATGCACACACAAAAACAAGAAGAGAGAGAAAAAAGTGACAGAATCACTTGGAGCCCTTTTCCTTCCACACCTTGGAAGAACCTTTCCGTCTAGCAAACCCTTGAACCGGCGGTGAAGGGGAAGAATTAAAACCGTTCAAGTTTGAAAGGAACATGAGGGCTTTGAGAAGATCTCCAAGGGGAGCAAGAGAGGATTGAAGCTGACTCTAGTTCCCAGATGCTATCATGCCGTTGCTCTGTTTAGTGGCAAGCCACTTGTAGCAATTTGGTTGAGTATGATCGGCAGCTCCATAATGATGACAGAGATGCTGCTTCTTTTGTTTAGACTTTTAAGAGTTTGCCTTCTTAGCCCTAGGGTTTTTAACATCTTTCTTCTCAAGCTTAGAGGGTGCTCCTAAGATAGATTTACCCTTGTCTAAGTTCTCACTAGCTAATTCAGTTTTAATCTCATTGTTCTCAGTTTTAATCTCATTGTTCTCAGTTTTAATCTCATTGTTCTCAGTTTTAACATTATTAGCGGAAGGAACAAAAACAGTAGTACTAGAAGAAGCAGTATTAGAGGAGGAAAGACCATACCCTAAGCCTGTTCAATTTGAAGTAGATTTCTGAATGCTTAACATCTCATCCAGTTTTGCGCTTGAAGTCCTTTCCAGTTGAGCTCTGACTTGACATAGCTCTGCTTCAAGCTTCTTGGTCTTCTCAGCCAAGAAATTGTTCTCAAACCTCAGTGCCCCAATAGTCTAATTAGCCTCATCAAACTTTGTGGAAAGCTCCTCATGGTTAAGTTCCACATCACTGAGCTTCTTGGTGGTTAGCCTATACAGTTTCTCATGCTTCTCAAAAAGCTTGTACAGTTTCTTATAGGCTATATGGATGTCATCTTGATCATCCATCTTTTCAAATTTGGATTCCACCAGTTCCTCTTCTTCAACCACATCTTCAACAATCCCATCAGTAGGATTGACCGTGGCTGTTAAGGCATTTAAGATTATGTCATCCTCATTGTCGGAATCATCCTCAAGCTCAGTGTCGCTCAAGGTAATAGCAAGTGCCTTGCTCTTCCCAATGCTCTTGAGGTATATAGGACACTCATGCTTCATGTGACAGAAGCCTTGACACCCAAAGCACTTAGGTCCTGAGGGAACAGTGTACTGACCACCTTCCTTAGCATCCTTCTTCCCTTTGTCTTGGCCTTTATATTGAGAAGAACTGGATTGCCTGCGGTCCTTGTCGAAACCCTTTCCATTGGCGTTCTTCATAAACTTTTTGAACTGCCTGGTAATGTAGGACTTCATCTTGGAATCTTCATCATCAGAAGATTCATCTATTTCACTACTCTTGGCCTTCAGTGCCATACTCTTGCTTTTACCCGACTTGCCTATTCTTGTCAACCCTAGCTTATAGGTCTACAAGTTTCCAACCAGCTCAGTCAAAGGAATCTTGTCAATATCCTTTGATTTCTCTATTGCCGTAATCTTGGCATGAATTCTCTCAGACAGAGATCTGAGCACTTTCCTTACAATCTTGGGTTCAGGAATGGTTTCCCCAAGATTGAAGGCTGAGTTCACTATGTCCTTTAGCTTGGCATAGAACTCATCGAAAGACTCATCCTCCTCCATCTTTATCTCTTCAAAGCTTGTAGTGAGCCTCTGAAGCTTTGAGTCCTTGACAGCCTTAGTACCCTCATAGGTTGTTTGGAGAATGGTCCAAGCCTCCTTGGCAATTTCAATTGAGGATATCTTCTTGAACTCCTCATTGGTGAATGCACTGAACAATGCATTCAATGCTCTGCTGTTGAAGTTTGCCGCCTTAATCTTGGCATCATCCCAATCGGCTAGTGCTTCTGTAGGCTTAGTCCAGCCTATCTCCACAGCTTGCCACACTTTCTCATCTAAAGATTGCAAGAAAGCTCTTATGTGTACTTTCCAGTATACATAATTAGTGCCATCAAATAAAAGAGGTATGATTAAAGACTGTGTTTTATCCATGACAAACAAGGGTCAATGGATCAACACAGCAAAGATTAAATCCTAATCAGAGTGCGTCTGCTCTGATACCACTTGATAGGCCACAAACTGAATGACCCCTTGTGATAGAAATTAATTAATTAATTAGCCAAGTTATTAATTAATCAATTTATCATACAAACGTGTGGTAGCACAAACAAATCACCAATAAACTAATTATGCTACGGAAAATAAATAACACGGTGATTTATTTACAAATAGGGAAAACCTAATGGTATACAAATAGGGAAAACCTAATGGCAAAAATCTCATCGGGTGATTTTTAGGTCACCACTCCCGAAACTCCACTATTATCACAACAAGCGGTTACAAATAAAGGAATCCTAGTACCTTACCAACCTACAGTTGAACCCTTACCCCAATATCCAATTGGACTTGTTCCGTAGTGACAGCTCTCCTTTCAGATGTACGACTCCCAGTACGTGACTAACCAATTGCGCGGATCCCAGTACGCGACTTCAATCACCAACTAAGAAGGTTGTTGGTTGCAAAATTCTTCAGTTCATCTACACGATGAAGATCAAGAAGATGCTTGGTCACAAAACCTTACGGTGCACATACACAACAACTTCTTCAAGAGAAAGAGATGAACTAGGGTAAGAACTTCGTCTCCGGTCACAATTTGCTTGAACAGAGTTTGCTCAAAACTTGTGCAACTTGTGAACACTTTGACGGCCTTTAAATTGATCCTTTTATATGTCTAGGGTTAGGAGAAAAGAAAGCCCAAAGACACATTCATGGATCCCAAGAAAATCATAGTGGAATTCTGAAAATCTTAAATCTCGACAGATAGCAGGTGTCGAGTAGGTGTTGAGCAGGTGTCGAGCACACTGAATGTAGAACAGCTTCCTTAAGCTCGATAGATGCAGCTGTCAAGCCAGTTGTCGAGCTTTAATGATTTTGCACTCTGAACTTGTTTTCTTGAACAGACTTGAAGGTTTCAATACTTGATCTTGAAACAAGGTTTCTTGAAGTATTTAAAGACATCCTAAATCTACCCAAATACAAGTAAAGTGTGTTTTATCAAAGGATAAGCCAATTACATAAAATTATAACATATGTTCTTAACACATGAAACACATATGTCCTAACAGAGACTTTGATATGTTTTTTAGAGTATTTTTTGGGGTTTGGAAGAGAGAAAAAATGTAAAGGGAAACTAGGCACATGGGAACTTTTAGAAGAAAAAAAAATGTCTGTCCCCCGTCTGGGGTGTGCCTGGGGCTATTTATAGCCCTGGGTGCGAAAATCAAGGCAGTGGCCATTGTAGGGCCACCAGTGGCCTTTCAATGGCCGCCTGCCTCGATCCTCATCTGATCGGGCTGATCTTGACTCATTTGAATAGATCTTGATTTTCAATTTCTAAAATGGTATGGAACTCAAAAATCCAACGGTCAAATCAAAAGTTATGGCACCCGGAAGTTTGCAGTGTAGATATCGGTACATCATCCTGGTTTTCGTGATAACTTGGCCATTTTAACTTCGATTTCGGCCCATGAACAGTCGTTGGAACAAGAATTGGATAATCTTCGCCATGTCGTTAGTTTCAACCTATTCTTCCAGCCAAATCAAAATTAAGGTTTTTGGACCCACCCAAGATTGACTTTAGGTCAAACTTGGTCAAAGTTGCTAAAATCTCAGAGAAGCTTGGGTTTGAGGTAAAACTGTGAAAAATGTCGTTTTGTGAGAGTCCGAACCATGTTTGACCTTCGGTTAAATCTAGGGCTAACCGAGGGAATTATGGTCATTTTAGCGAAAAAAAGTCACTTTGGGTGCTTCGGTGCTCGAACGGGTTACGCCACATCATTCAAGATGTTCTCATGGCCCCATAGAGAGAAAATAATATTTTTGGATTTTTGGAGGTCTGACACGCAAATCAAGGGCAAATAGAATATGGTATCAACAATTGTTGCATGGGATTTTGTAGAATTTTCAAATTTAACAGTTTTTTGGACAAAATTTGTTCAACATGAAATGAAAACATTTGTGAATATTGGAAGCAGCTTTTGGATGGTTATAACTCTTTACTCGTGATATATAAATAATTCTAAATTTCACATTCAATACTTCTTTGAAATATTTCTAAGAAACATTGAAAATCCTCTGGGACTTCTCCAAAATTGTTGTATTTAGAACATAATTAAACTCGATTGTATCCAGGGATAAATCTCTAGTATCATTTTAGCAACTCTTATATGGGTGCATATATTGTCTAAGGATAACGTTTCATTGTGGCTTTCAAATAGTTAACTGTTTTGTTTGATTATTAAATCACTATATCTTTTAATTATATTTTTTGGTAGTGAAAATTTGATGTGTAGTCCCTTTTTTTTTTTTTTTTTTTTTTTTTTTTTTTTTTTTTTAATGTTAAAGTGTTACTCTTTAGTAAAACTAAAGTGAAAGAAGCTGTGGCGGAAAAAAAAAAGTTTAGAGAAACTTGTATGTACGAGAGATGTATGTAAGTCGTATGAGATTTCCAAGTTTCTTTTGCATCGTTATTTCTTGAATATTTTGTACAAAACGTGAATGTATGAGTGTTGCAGCAGATTCTACAGAATTTACGAATTTTACATTTTTTTGGACAAAATTTGTTCCACTTGAAATGAAAACATTTTTTAATATTGAAAACAGATTATGGACGGCTATAAATACATGCCTATGATATATAAATGATTCTAACTCTCACTATCAATGTCTTCTTCTTTCAAAACATTCCTAGAAACACTTAAAATCCTCTGGGACTTCCCCAAAATTGCTATTTTTAGAACCTAATAAACTAGGTTGTATTCTGGGGATAAATTTATAGTAACCTTTCTCAACTCTTGTGGGGGTGCATACATTGTTAAAGGAAAGCATTTCATTGTGGCTCCAAATTATCAATTGTTTTTTTTTTCTTTTTTATTGAATCACTTTATTTTTTTAATTATTTTTTAAGCATAGAAAACGAGATGTTTAATCCCAGTTTTTTTAATGTGAAAAGCGTTAATTCCTGTTTAGTAGAGGGAGAATGACAAAAAATGTGGTAAACAAATGAAAAAACAACGTTTATAGAATCTTGGACTTACGAGGGTTGTATATAAGACGTACGAGAGTATCAAGTTTCTTTTCATTAAAATTAATTGAGTTGTACGAATCTCGAACATACGAGTGTTGAATGAGATTATGTAGAATACAAATTTGACAATTTTTAGGCCAAAAGTTGTACAACTTGAAATGAAAACAATTGTCAATATTGGAAATAGTTTTTGGATGGTTGTAAGACTTCACCCATGATATATAAATGATTGTAACTCCCATTTTGAATATCTTCTTCTTTCAAAACTTTCTAAGAAACACTAAAACTCAGTGCCTTCTCCAATATTGCTATTTTTAGAACGTAATAAAATTAGTTGTATCTTGGGGATAAATTTGTAGTACCTTTTATCAACTCTTGTGTGGGTGCATATATTGTATAAGGATAACATTTCGTTGTGGTTCCAAATTATAATACATTTTATTCAAGTACAAAATCACTATATCATTTTCATTATGATTTTCGGTAGTGAAAAACTATGGCATTGAAGTGAAAAATAAAAAAAAAATGAAAAAAAAAATTAGAGAATCTCTTACGTGCGAGAGTTGTATGTAAGACGAACAAGATTTCCAAGTTTCTTTTGCCTCAAAATTTCCTTGGAGATTTTATGAAACCCGAACGTAAGACTGTTGCACAAGATTATGCAAAATTTACGAATTTGATAGTTTTTGGGACAAAATTTATTCCACTTGAATTGAAAATGGTTGTGAATCTTGGAAATAGTTTTTGAACGGTTATAACTCTTTACCCATGATATATAAGTGATTCTAACTCTCACTTTCATTACTTCTTTCAAAACTTTCTAAGACACACTAAAAATCCTCTGGGACTTCTCTAAAATTGCTGTATTTAGAACGTAATAAACTTGGTTGTAACCATGGGATAAATTTGTAGTAACATTTCAGCAACTCTTGTGTGGGTGCATATATTGTCTAAGGATAGCGTTTCGTTGTAGCTCCAAATTGTCAAATGTTTTGTTTGATTATTAAAGCACTATTTTTTTTGGTAGTGAAAATTTGATGTGTAGTCCCAAAATTTTTATTAATGCTATCAGAGTTACTTCCTCTTTAGTAGAGGTAAAGTGAAAGAAACTGTGGCTAAAAAAAAAAAAAAAAAAGGTCTAGAAAATCTTGTACATGAAATAGATGTATGTAAGACGTACGAGATTTTTATATTTCTTTTGCATCAGTATTTCCTATGAGTATGTACCAATCATGATTATAACTCAGAATCATTTATATATAACTCTCACTTTCAGTACTTCTTTCAAAACTTTCTAAGAAACACTAAAAATCCTCTGGGACTTCTCTGAAATTGCTATATTTAGAACGTAATAAACCTAGTTGTAACCTTGGGATAAATTTGTAGTAACATTTCAACAACTCTTGTGTGGGTGCACATATTGTTTAAGTATAGTGTTTCGTTGTGGTTCCAAATTGTCAAATGTTTTGTTTGATTATTAAATCACTGATTAGATATATTAGTAGTGAAAATTTGATGTGTAGTCCCCAAATTTTTTTCTTTTTTTTAATTCGATAAGTGTTACTTCCTCTTTAGTAGAGGTAAAGTGAAAGAAAATGTGGATATGAAATTAAAAAAAAAAAAAAATTAAGTTTAGAAACTCTCGTACGTACAAGGGATTTAAGTTGTACGAGATTTTCATATTTCTTTTGCATCAATATTTCCTAAGAGTTTGTACGAAACATGAACATACGAGTGTTGTAGGGGATTTTGAAGAATTTACGAATTTGATAATTTTTTGAATAAAATTTCTTCAAATTGAAATTAAAACATTTGTGAATATTGAAAACAGTTTATGGATGGTTATAACTCCTCACCCATGATATATAAATGATTCTAAATCTCACTTTGAATGTCTTCTTCTTTCAAAACTTTCATAGAAACACTAAAAATCCATTGGGACTTCACCAAAATTTCTATTTTTAGAACCTAATAAACTTGGTCGTATTTTGGGGATAAATTTCTAGTAACTTTTTAGCAAATGTTGTGTGGGTGCATACATTGTCTAAGGAAAGCATTTCATTGGCGCTCCAAATTATCAAGTGTTTTGTTTGATTATTGAATCACTATATTTTTAAATTATATTTTTCAATAAAGAAAACGAGATGTTTAGTCCCAATTGTTTTTTATGTGAAAAGCGTTAATTCCTCATTGGTAGAGGGAGAGTGACAAAAAATGTGGCAAACAAATGAAAAAATAATGTTTATAGAATCTCGGATGTACGAGATTTCAATATAAGACATACAAGAGTATCAAGTTTCTTTATATCAAGATTAACTATGGGTCGTATAAACGACTGTACAGGTGTTGTGTGCGATTATGAAGAATTTATAAATTTGACAATTTTTGGGCCAAAAGTTGTACAACTTGAAATGAAAACTCTAGTGAATATTGGAAACCTTTTTTGGATGGTTTTAAGACTTTACCCATGATATATAAATGATTGTGACTCTCACTTTAAACATTTTCTTCTTTAAAAACTTTCTAAGAAACACTAAAACTCCTCAGAGCCTTCTCCAAAATTGCTATTTTTAGAATGTAATACACTTGGTTGAATCCTGGAGATAAATTCACAGTACCTTTTATCAACTCTTGTGTGAATGCATATATTGTCAAAGAAAGGCATATCATTGTGGCTCCAAATTCTAAAACATTTTGTTTGATTATTGAATCACTATATTATTTTCTTTATGTTTTTTAGTAGTGAGAAAGTGCTGTCTAATCCCTTTTTTTTTTTTTTTTTTTTAATTTGAGAAATGTTAAATCCTCTTTTGTAGAGTTAAAGTGACAAAAACTGTGGCAATGAAGTTAAAAAAAAAAAAAATAGAGAGAATCGCTTACGTACGAGAGTTGTATGTATGACATACAAAATTTTCGAGTTTATTTTGCGTCAAAATTTCCTTAGAGTTTGTACAAAACCTGAACATACGACTATTGTACAAGATTATGCAAAATATACTAATTTGATAGTTTTTGGGACAAAATCTATTCCACTTATAATGAAAACGTTTGTGAATATTGGAAACAGGTTTTGGATGGTTATAACTATTTACCCATGATATACAAATGATTCTAACTCTCAGTACTTCTTTCAAAACTTTCTAAATAAACACTAAAAATCCTCTGGGACATCTTTTAAATTGCTATATTTAAAACTTAATAAACTTGGTTCTAACATTGGGATAAATTTGTAGTAACATTTTAGCAACTATTGTGTGGGTGCATATATTGTCTAAGGATAGCGTTTTGTTGTGGCTCCAAATTGCCAAATGTTTTGTTTAATTATTAAATCACTATATTTTTTTATTATATTTTTTGCTAGTGAAAATTTGATGTGTAGTCCCTAGTGTTTTTAAATGTGATAAGTGTTACTACCTCTTCAATAGAGCTAAAGTGAAAGAAACTGTGGCAATGAAATAAAAAAAACAAAAAATGAAAGTTGAAAAATGTGTACAAAACACCTTTGAACGTTTAGACCCCCAAATTACAACTTAACCAATACAAGCAATATGTCAAACAACTAGTGTGCGGAAACTTAACACATGCTATAATACGAAATTGGTTAAAGACTATCTAAGCCAAAACAAAATAAAAGCACAATAGATAATAAAAAGGCAAAGATAGAGAGGAAGGAAGATGCAAACACAAAGACAACACGCGATGTGTTATCGAAGAGGAAACCGAAATCCTCGGCGAAAAACCTCTCCGCCGCCCTCCAAGCGGTAATCAATCCACTAGAAAATACAGTTGGGATACAAGGACAGCAATAGACCCTCCAAGCCTAATCTACCCAGTGCACCTAAGCCCTCCAAGCTTCTTGCTCCAACGAGGTTGCGCCGAACCTTTTTCTTTTCTAGCTTCCCGGATTCCGCTACTAGACCGTAGCATCAACCAATGAAGATTGGTTCCTTCCTAACTGCTTCCCAGAAATCCAAACAACTGTCTCACAGTGATGATGATGGTGAGAACCAGGTTTGGTATAATGCCTCTCAAGGATTTGACAATGGAGAGGAAGAGAGTAGAGGAATTTGAAGAGACTCTAAGGTATAGATTGTGGGTGAAACAATCTTGTTTTTCTTTAGGCTTTCTCTCTCAAAATTCTCTCTGGAAGCTCTCTTTCAATCGTGGGTAAAAGGGGTATTTATACTGGAGTGGGAGAGGAATGTGAAACGTCAGGTTTTACAAAACAGGGGTGGCTTGCGGCTTGACCTCACGGCTTGACTAAGTCGCGAGATCCAGTCGCGAGTTAACCGTATGGCCAGTTGTCCTGTAGTGCTCCAGCTAGCATGACTGTTCATCTTCCAGCATGCTTGGCACGTGTGCTGCTTCTGGCGGCTTGCAGCCGCGAGTCACCCGCGAGTCCCAGCCGTGACTCTCTGTTTTCTTGCACACTCTTGAGCAATCTTCACTCTATCTCACTCACTACCCTTACAACAAACCCACCTAAATACAGGGTTACTAAATGCTGAATTACAAGCAAATTTGGCACGGAATAAAGCCAATTAGATGGTTGAATAAATTCAACCTTACAATCTCCCCCTTTGGCTATTCCGTGACAAAACCCTAAAAACAGACTCTAGACTTAACATGTGAGTTGGGAACAGTTGAACAAAACTCACTCACACCTAACTCTAGAAGCTATGAAGCACTTGAATCATATAAACATAATACTCCTGAAACCCAACAATACACCATGATCATTGTAAGCAGAAAATTATAAATGCATATGAAACAGGTAATATGTGATCAAGCAAAGATGGAGTTAGGAAACAAACCATGGCTTGATCAACCAAGTGAACACCACAAGGTAGTGATCACAGTGCTCATTCACACTTGGAATGAACACAAGGACATACAAGTTAACAAGTACAAGGCAAGACACTTGTATGCTCAACACTCAACCAATGCATAACACACAAGGCATATGCATTTAGGAACAATCCTACAAGGGCACAAGAGTGACTGTACATAAACCAAAATGCAGAACATTTAGATTAAAGTACTGATTTCAACATAGCATAAAGGCTGCATAAAGCAAGGTACATACCATAAAGCAAGGTACATACCATAAAGCCTACAAACAATGCATAAAACAATAACCCTAAAAGCTTACAAAAGCACATGGGTACAAACACAAAAACATCCTGAATAACAGTTTACAAAACACAATATATCAACTTAAAGAGAAAAATGAAACTGAAGAAGAATGTAAAGACACTCCCCCTTAGGTAATATCCTCCCCCTCTGATCATGCCTATCACTCCCCCTTTTTTGTCATGGAATAGGCTAGTCATCCTCTTCTAGCTTTCTCTGAATTTGATCCAATTGAGTTTGAAGAGAAGTAAACTTCATATCCCATCGAGTGCTTTGATGGTGTAGAGAAGCGGTGAGTCCAGACATCTTTGTATTCAACTCGTGGACAGAGGATACAATGCGATCAAGTTTCTCATCTAGGGAAAGAGTGCTAAACTGAGAGTCACTGTGAGATGCAGAAGTTTCTGGTTTGGCTCTCTTCCGACTATGTCCAATGCTTGCATTGAAGGTACGCATGTTGATTGGACTTGGTTTGGAGATAAGAGATTCATCAGCCGTTGGATAAATTCCCTTGAGCTTCAAGATCCGTGAAATGAGACTGCAGAAAGGAACGCATATCCGAGACTCTGTTCGATGAACCGTTTTGCGTAGAACATGAAAGATATGAGCACAGATGTCTATTTCCACATCAGAGATTAGATCATGAAGAAACAAATCACGTCCGAGGTTCATATACCCAGTGCTTGATAAAGGGTACAAATTGTGAAACATCACAATTGTAAGCACTCTCAGTTTTGGAGAAAGAGAGGAAACACTGATGGATTTGCCATTGGGTGAGAACTCCAAGTCTTGACCAAGACTTTCTTTGAAAAGCTCCTCATCAGGACAGAGATCATCATAAACCGGTGAATGTCGGAAAATGGGTCTGTTGATGTGAAGAATTTCTGCCAGATATGTAGGAGAGACAGAAAAGCTCTTTTTCCGAACCCAGCACTTAAGTTCATCTCCTTCCACAATTGCGTTAGCATAAAATTCTTTTACCAACTCTTCATACACGTCATCCGGATCAAAGAGAAGGTAATTCCAATCCTTGTGAGCAGACCATTTCGAAATGTCAGTGTCATGAAGTGAGGACTGATCCAAAGCTCTTTCTAGTAATGGTTTGGCATGTAGGAAGAAATTCTCATAAGACTGATAGGCTGCATATGATCTGAACTTGTTGGGATCGAATCTCTTTGATGAAGAGCGAGTCCCTTTTGGTTGAGGTGGGTCTTCATCAACATCAATTATTGGTTCCTTCCCTTTTGAACTACCTCCTTTCACAGTAGCTTTCTTGAATGGTGACATGACCAGTCTGCATTATGAACAAGGGAAATGACAGAACACAATCCAACAGACTATATTAGCAGTGGGTTAGTGGAAATTTAGGGACAATGAAGAAACCCTAATAGCTGGATGAAAATGGTCAGAAAATAGCAATGAGGGACACAAATGGCCCAAATTGAACTACACAGTAGAGGGAGTCCAAATAGAACCACATAATCAGCTGAAAAAGGACCCACATTCATCAATACATCAATAGAATACCACACAGGATCATAGTGAAACACGACATCAATCAGCAGATCAGACAAAAATAGCTAACCCTAGCTAAGCACATGATGAAGAACACAACCACCATAATAAACTAGCTCAAAAACAGAAACACAAGCTTCCATAAGCTAAGCATGGACAAAGAGTAATAGTTGAGCTAAAAACCCATCACAAAATCACAATCAAGTGTGAATAATCCAGAGGGAAAACCATAATAACAAGTAAAAAGGAGTTCAAGACTGAAAAACCATACCTGTTAGTCGACGATTTTGAGCTGAAAAGAAGCAAATAATGGAGATTGACAATGGAGGCACGGTGTGAATGGGTAAGAGTAGATGAGAAAGACAATGAACAGTCACAAAAAGATCGAGGGAAAAACAAAAAGTTTAAAAACTGCCCCTGTATGTCCAAAACACGCGATTTTCGCGACTGAAACGAGTTGCCACACAGTCGCCAGCTCAAGTCGCCAAAGCACTCAAGAACAAAAATTTGAAAAATTTTTCTAAGTGTTTTTCGCGACTGGAAGGCCTACCCGCGAGTGAGTCGCGAGCTGAGCCGTGAAAATCTCTGAGTGAACCTCGCGACTGGACCTTCCACTCGCAAACAAGTCGCCAAAAATGACCAACGAAGATGCGACTAAGGCTCGCGACTTGACATACCCGCGACTGAGCCGCCAAAACAGGGCAAAACTGGATTTTTGAAATTTTCAGATTTTTCAAACAAAATACTTTCCAAAAACACCTAAAACATTCAAAAAACTTTTTGTGCTTGAATTAACAAAGATTGAGCATGTGAAAACACATTTCATCAAGTACAATCACACAAATGAATATGGCATTTATTGAACATAAACTTGTGTGTTGTGTGTGGATATCAACAATGAGATAGTCCTTCGTCTAATGTGAAGCTTCAATGATCAATTCAACCAAGACACACACAATTAGCACTAGATCATGTGACCCATCTCAATTATAGAAATATGTATATATGACCTCCCACACAACTTGATAACATAACTTGGAGCTTATCATTTGACTCCACTTTTAATCATAAGAATTGATCTTTTTGATCTTTTGAGGCAATCACCTCTCATTGTGAGAGTGATATTTGACATTTCACTTTAATGAACAAGCCTATGGCTTTTTGAATAAACATTCACTTTAATATAAGGTCGCTTACCCTTTTTCCTAGTCGAATACTAGAATGTGCGACAGGCTTTTGCAGCTCAATATCTCTTTCATTTGGAGATTTACATTTGGTGAGCTCTTTTTAGCAAAACAAAAATAAAGAGTGGGTAGATATATAGACACAAGTCTATGCATGTCTCAAGATCAACATAACCATTCACTAACCAATACAAGCAATATGTCAAACAACTAGTGTGCGGAAACTTAACACATGCTATAATACGAAATTGGTTAAAGACTATCTAAGCCATAACAAAATAAAACCACAGCAGATAATAAAAAGGCAAAGATAGAAAGGAAGGAAGATGCAAACACAAAGACAACACGCGATGTGTTATCGAAGAGGAAACCGAAGTCCTCGGCGAAAAACCTCTCCGCCGCCCTCCAAGCGGTAATCAATCCACTAGAAAATACAGTTGGGATACAAGGACAGCAATAGACCCACCAAGCCTAATCTACCCAGTGCACCTAAGCCCTCCAAGCTTCTTGCTCGAACGAGGTTGTGCTGAACCTTTTTCTTTTCTAGCTTCCCGGATTCTGCTACTAGACCGTAGCATCAACCAATGAAGATTGGTTCCTTCCTAACTGCTTCCCAGAAATCTAAACAACTGTCTCACAGTGATGATGATGGTGAGAACCAGGTTTGGTATAATGCCTCTCAAGGATTTGACAATGGAGAGGAAGAGAGTAGAGGAATTTGAAGAGACTCTAAGGTATAGATTGTGGGTGAAACAATCTTGTTTTTCTTTAGGGTTTCTCTCTCAAAATTCTCTCTGGAAGCTCTCTTTCAATCGTGGGTAAAAGGGGTATTTATACTGGAGTGGGAGAGGAATGTGAAACGTCAGGTTTTACAAAACAGGGGTGGCTCGCGGCTTGACCTCGCGGCTTGACTAAGTCGCGAGATCCAGTCGCGAGTTAACCGTATGGCCAGTTGTCCTGTTTTGTCCTGTAGTGCTCCAGCTAATATGGCTGTTCATCTTCCAGCATGCTTGGCACGTGTGCTGCTTCTGGCGACTTGCAGCCGCAAGTCACCCGCGAGTCCCAGCCGCGAGTCTCTGTTTTCTTGCACACTATTGAGCAATCTTCACTCTATCTCACTCACTACCCTTACAACAAACCCACCTAAATACAGGGTTACTAAATGCTGAATTACAAGCAAATTTGGCACGGAATAAAGCCAATTAGATGGTTGAATAAATTCAACCTTACAAAAAAGTTTAGAGAAGCTTGCACGTATGTGAGATGTATGTAAGACATAAGATATTTTCAAGTTTCTTTTGCATTATTATTCCTAAGAGTTTGTACAAAACACAAATGTACGAGTGTTGCTAGGGGTTTTGCCGAATTTATGAATTTGACATTTTTTTTTTTTACAAAATTTGTTCCACTTGGAATGAAAACATTTGTGAATATTGAAAACATTTTATGGACAGTTTTAACTCCTTGCCCATGATATATAAATGATTCTAACTCTCACTTTCATTGTCTTCTTCTTTCAAAACTTTCTTAGAAACTTTAAAAATCCATTGGGACTTTACCAAAATTGCTATTTTTATAACCTATTAAACTTGGTTGTATTCAGGAGATAAATTTGTACCATCCTTTTAGCAACTATTGTGTGGGTGCATACATTGTCTAAGGAAGGCATTTCACTGTGGCTCCAAATTATCAAGTGTTTTGTTTGATTATTGAATCACTATATGCTTTTAATTATATTTTTCCGTAAAGAAAACGACATGTTTAGTCCCGATTTTTTTTATTGTGAAAAGCGTTAATTCCTCTTTAGTAGAGGGAGAGTGACAAAAAATGTGGCAAACAAATGAAGAAACAAAGTTTATAGAATCTCAGACACACAAGAATTGTATAGAAGACGCATGAGAGTATCAAGTTTCTTTCATCAAAATTAATTGTGAGTTGTACGCATCTCGAACGTACAAGTGTTGTATGGGATTATGCAAAATTTACAAATTTGACAATATTTGAGCCAAAAGTTGTACAATTTGAAATGAAAACTATTGTGAATATTGGTAATAGTTTTTGGATGGTTTTAAGACTTTATCCTTGATATATAAATGATTTTAACTCTAACTTTGAATATCTTCTTCTTTCAAAACTTTCAAAGGAAAACTATAAATTCTCTAGGACTTCTCCGAAATTTCTGTATTTAGAACGTAATAAACTTAGTTGTATCCTAGGGATAAATTTGAAGTAACATTTTAGCAACTCTTCTATGGGTGTATATATTTTATAAGTATAATGTTTCATTATGGCTCCAAATTGTCAAATGTTTTGTTTGATTATTAAATCAAAATATTTTTTTATTATAGTTTTTGGTAGTGAAAATTTGATGTGTAGTCCTCTCTCTCTCTCTCTCTCTTTTTTTTTTTTTTTTAATGTGAGAAGTGTTTCTTCCTCTTTAGTAGAACTAAAGTGAAAGAAATTGTGGCAACGAAATTGGAAAATAAAGTTTAGAGAATCTTGTATGTACAATATTTTCAAGTTTCTTTTGCATTAATATTTCTTGAGAGTTTGTACGAAACTCCACCGTATGAGTGTTGCAGGGGATTTAGTAGAATTTACGAATTTGACAGTTTTTTGGACAAAATTTGTTCCACTTGAAATGAAAACATTTGTGAATATTGGAAATACCTTTTGGACGGTTATAACTCTTTACCCGCGATATATAAATGATTCTAACTCTCGTATTCTGTACTTCTTTGAAAACTTTCTAAGAAACACTAATAATTGTAGGGGACTTCTCTGAAATTTCTGTATTTAGAACGTAATTAAACGTGGTTGTATCCTAGGGATAAATCTGTAGTAACATTTTAGTAACTCCGGGTGCATATAGTGTCTAAGGATAGCGTTTCGTTGTGGCTCCAAATTATCAATTTTTTTTTTAATTATTAAATCACTATATTTTTCTTAATATATTTTTTGGTAGTGAAAATTTGATGTGTAGTCCCCCTTTTTTTTTTCTTTTTTTTTTTTTTTTTTCATTTCATTGCCAAAGTTTCTTTCACTTTAGTTCTACGAAAGAGGAAGTAACACTTCTCACGTTTGTTCCACTTGAAATGAAAACGTTTGTGAATATTGAAAACAGTTTATGGACAGTTATAACTCCTTACCCATGATATATAAATAATTCTAACTCTCACTTTCAGTGTCTTCTTCTTTCAGAACTTTCTTAGAAACACTAAAAATCTTTTGGAAACATAGTCTAAGGAAAGTATTTCATTGTGGTTCCAAATTATCAAGTGTTTCGTTTGATTATTGAATCAGTTTATTTTTTTATTTATATTTTTCAGTACAAAAACCGAGATGCTCAGTCCAATTTTTTTTTTTTTTAATGTGAAAAGCATTAATTCCTATTTGGTAGAGGGGAGGTGATAGAAAATGTTGCAAACAAATGAAAAAACAAAGTTTATAGAATCTAGGACATACGAGAGTTGTATGTAAGACATATGAGTGTATCACGTCTCTTTCCAACCAAAATTTATTGAGAGTTGTACAAATCTCGAAGGTATGAGTGTTGTATGAGATTATGCAGTATATACAAATTTGGTAGTTTTCGGGCCAAAAGTTGTACAACTTGAAATGAAAACTATTGTGAATATTGGAAACATATTTTGTATGGTTTTGAGACTTTACCCATGATATATAAATATTTGTAATTCTCATTTTGAATATCTTCTTCTTTAAAAACTTTCTAAGAAACACTAAAACTCCTTAGGGCCTTCTCCAAAATTGCTATTTTTAGAACATAATAAACTTAGTTGTATCTTGGGGATAAATTTCAAGTACCTTTTTATCAACTCTTGTGTAAGGTGCATATATTGTCTAAGGATAGCATTTCGTTGTGGCTCCAAATTCTTAAACGTTTTGTTTGATTACTGAATCATTATATTATTTTCATTACATTTTTCGATAGTGAAAAAGTGATGTCTAATCCTAATTTTTATATTAATGTGCAAATGTTAAATCCTCTTTAGTAGAGCTAAAGTGACAAAAATGGTGGCAATGAAGTGAAAAAAAAATTTAGAGAATCCCTTGCGTATGAGAGTTGTATGTAAGACGTACTAGATTTTCAAGTTTCTTATGCATCAAAATTTCCTAAGAGTTTGTATGAAACCTGAACGTACAACTATTGCACAAGATTATGCAAAAATTTACAAATTTGATAGTTTTTGGGACAAAAGTTGTTGCACTTGAAATGAAAATGTTTTTGAGTTTCTTGTACCCGTTTTGGGTGTTGCGTTCCTTTTTTGACAAATGTGATAATGTGCTAATTTTTTTTAATGGATATCTCGACTCATGTGTAGAGAAATGCTAAAATAACATTGAATTAGATGAAAACAAAATAATGAAATTACATTCCACGTTGGATCCTCATTTTATTAAAAAAAAAAAAGTACTTTCAAATTTGCTATTTGCTCAAAAGTGCAAACTAATGTAGCCTCAATTACATTCCATGTTGAATCATCATTTTAATTATCGAAAAAAATTGTACTTTCAAATTTGCTATTTGCTCAAATTAAAAATGCTTATATCACTGTTGACTCTGAGAAATCTAATTTGTACTTTATAATTTTCTATTTGACACGTCTAAATAGCTCACAAATAAATAGCTCACAAATATTTCTAAAAATAAAATGCAAGGCATTAAGAAAAAAGAAAAAAAAGAGAAGAGAGAGAGAGAGATAGAGAAAACATAAATAGTATTGTACTTATCAAAATATTTTCATTAAACCATAAAAAGAAATAACATAGGTTTTCTTTTTAAACCATTCAACGCAAGGGCTTTTAACTAGTAATAAAAAAAAAATGAGAATCCCTAAATTAATAATAATAATAATCTATATATATATATATATATATATATATATATATATTAATGGGTAAAGCTGAGAGAAAATCCAGTTAGATTTTAAATTGGATTATAATTTTAGTATAATTTTCCGCCATATGTCCTATTGTTAGGTTCTAAGACTTTAGGTTTAAATGTATTAGAACTTCATTTTGTAATGTTGGCAAATCATGATCAAAACATTTAGTCTTGTTTTAGACTTGCTCAAAGTATGTTTATGTGTAAAGTTGGAATCGAGTGTACTGTAGGATTTATTGTGTAAATTAGCCTAGCTCGATCAATCGAGAATTAGACTCGAT
Organism: Quercus mongolica; assembly: GCA_011696235.1. Taxonomy (NCBI): domain Eukaryota; kingdom Viridiplantae; phylum Streptophyta; class Magnoliopsida; order Fagales; family Fagaceae; genus Quercus; species Quercus mongolica. Next base: position 46,343,653 of record CM022241.1, on the reverse strand, counting down.
CGATCGAAGCTCGTGCAAATTTTTTTTCTACAGAATTTTCCAACTCAGCCCAAACCCGTTTGACATGTAGGGTTTTATGTTTTGCCTTAAGTATAAAAGGAAAAACCCTAGCCACGCTTTATTGTTATTGTTTATGTTGTGTGTATGAATCTCTTGTGAGATCCAGAGGTGTTTCCCTTCATACATATTTAGGGTTTCCAATCACAAGATTGATGTCAAGAGTTTGGTGATTGTTTCGATTGTTGTAAAAAGAGCTTAAAGAGAAACACAAGTGGGAGTACTTGTGGTTGCTGTGAATCCAAGAAAGAAGTAGTCTGTGGGCTCGGAGCTGTCACGTGGTTGTGGTAGTAAGTTTCCTACTCGAGGTAGCAATAGGATGTTAGTGGTCTAAGTCACTATTGTATAAACTTCAATTCTTTCATAGTGGATCTGTTTTACCTTAAGGATAGTTAGGTTAAATCCTCCCTAGGTTTTTTACCAATTTGGTTTTCTTGGGTTATCATATCGTTGTGTTCTTTATTTTCCGCACCATTTTTAATGATATAATTTATCTGTGTTAACCTAGATTTACATAATTTACCTAAGTTAATCACTTGGCTAAATAACTAGATTAATCTTGTTTGTGTTTAAGGGGTCTAAAAACGTACAAGTGGTATCAGAGCAGATTAGCTCTTTTTTTTAAGATCCTTTGATCTAAGAGTTGATCCTTGACCCCTGTTGTCATGAAACACGATCACTCTCTTGTGATCCCACCTCACTTTGATGGGAACAACTATGTTTATTGGAAAGTAAGGATGAAAGCATTCTTGAAATCTATTGATGAGAGAGTTTGGAACTCCGTTGAATACGGATGGGAGAAGCCCACTACTCCAATTAGTGAGTGGCAAACTTCTCAGAAAGAAGCAGCCGCTTTTAATAGTAAAGCCATGAATTCTATTTTTAATGCTATTTCTATGGAGGAATTCAAGAGAATCTCAAATGTTGAGGTTGCTCACACTGCATGGAATATTCTCCAAACTATAAATGAAGGCACAAAGGCAGTTAAGGTTAATAAGTTGTAGCAGTTAACAACTAGATTTGAAAGCATTAGGATATTTGATGATGAAAGTTTTGATGAATTCTTTGCTAAGCTTAATGATATTGTTAATTCTGCTTATAATCTAGGTGAAATCTATGATCAACCTAAAATTGTTAGGAAGATTCTTAGATCCTTGACTAAGGACTTTAGACCCAAAGTGACTGCCATCACTGAAAGTAAGGATGTGGAATCCATCCCTGTTGATGAACTTGTAGGACTCTTCAGTTCTGTGAGTTGGACCTACCTAAGACAAGCAAATCCAAATCAATGGTTCTTAAGTCTATTGATGATGTTGATGTGAATGGATTTGATGATGAGCTCTCTGCTACAGAGATTGCCTATCTTACCAAGAATTTTTGAAACTTTCTTAGGAATAATAACAGAAGGGCAAGAGGTAAAAACAATGTTGAACCTAGAAATTTTAGGAGGAATGATCCCACTAAAAAACAACACTGAAAAACCTAAAGAGAAAGTAGGTCAAACTTCCGATAATTTTATGGGTCAACAATGTTTTGGTTGTCAAGGGTATGGTCATGTGAAATCAGAATGTCCTACATTCTTGAGATCTAAGGGTAAGGCTATGGCTATAATTCTTAGTGATGATGAAATTTCTGACAATGAGTCTGGTAGTAATGAGGATGGAAACTTCATTGCTTTCACAACTACTGTTGAAGTTGATGATAGTGTGGCTATTGAAGAGATTCCCTCTGATGGGGAACTCTCTGAAGATCTAGATTTATAAGAAGCCTACAATAAACTTTGCAAAGTTACTGCAAAGGATGCTATGAGTGTTGATTTAGGCTTAAAAGAAAATTGCATCTATTGAACTTGACAAGAAAATTTTGCTTTTGAAACTGTTTGATAGTAATGAATTGTTAAATAATGTGAAGACTGAGAACATGCTTTTGCTTGATAAAGTTAAGAATTTGGAACTTGAATTATCTGTTGCTAGATAACAAACAAATAGGTCTGCTAGTTCCAAACTTGATCACATGCTGAGTGTTCAAAAGTCTCCTTCAGCAAAACTGGTTTAGGTTTTGTAGAAAGCATCTTTGTGCCTAAAAACTCATTTCACAAACTTTGTTTCTTCTTCTGAGCCTCCCGTGAGTGAGATTGTCAAACAAAAGTCTAAACCAGGTGCATGATAGACCTGCATGGGTTTGTCATTTTTATGGAAGATCTGGGTACATTCATCCAAACTGTTTCAAGTTGCAAGCTGCTAAGCGAGCAAATAAACCAAAAGTACATGTACCTCAAGCACACGATCCTATGGTACTTATTGTCGAATTGGTAAAGGCTTTAAACCTTTATTCTAATCCTAGAGTTGCTCAACATTCTAATGTGAATAATAACTTCAATGCTAGAGTTGCATCTAAAAAGTTTTGGATGCAAAAGGCTTAATTTAAGTGAGTCTTTCTGACATGGTCCTTATGCTTCATCGCTTTACTCTTTGTGACCATTATTCTTTGTTGTTTTTGTTTTTGTTTTTTTTTTTTTTTTTTTTCTAGGATTTGCATTGCATAACATTCATGCATTTCATTCTAGGTTGTTTTTGTTATTTCTTTTCCAAAAAAAAAAACAAAAAAACAAAAAAACAAAACAAAAAAAGGGAGGAAAAGGGAAGCAAAATGTGTTTTGCATTATTTTTCTTGAATTTGAAATAAAGGTTGGCCAATTTATCATTACACAACATGTCTTTGTACCTTTTTTAGCTTGTATGAGCTTATTTATTGCACTTTACTAGTTTGAGTTTTGTAGTGCATGTTGTGTGGGAAGATGTTTATAGCTTTTGATAATTTTTTTCTTGATCTTGAAGTCACATGCCTTTGATTGTTGGACTTGAACTTAATGAGAAAGGCATAAATAACTATCTCACCACTGTTTACTAGCCAATCATGAACACCTTAATGCATATCATAAGATCTTGTGCTCGAGAAAGTGTAGCACATGCACAAAAAGAACATAAGGTGTAGCCTCGATTTAAATGCTAAAATTGATATGTACATTATGAGGCAAATCAAGAAACTTACATGATTGCAAGCTTGTTTTCTAGGGGATGTGGGAGTTATATGATGTAACTCTTTAGGTGATAGTCTCTTTCAAATTTATGTGATGAATTTTGTAGAAATTGTGCTTGATTACTATTCATATATCACCTCACATGTATCTCAAGCTTTTGCTAGTTGCACACACTACACAAGTTACTTTTTGCTAAACCTTGTATATGTTTTTGTGTGTGATCTTGTATTGACCATCCAAGATTGAAAATTCCTTGATTATAATGCAAAATGTGTTTGAAGTTTGAGAATTTAAGGAAAATTGATTGAAAATCTTATTTTTGGGAGATCTGGGTTCAATACAAGTGTTTTTGAAAAGCATTTCATCTCATACTCATGCATTATATTTATAAAATACTATGCTTTGAGGAGTTTCTGCATAAAATTGATCAATTTTTCAAAAATATGATTTTTCCAGATTTTCGATCAATCGAATCTGTTTCTCGACTAATCGAAATTGCACTTAACATTTTGGTTTGAATCTGCCTGGTTCGATCGCTTCTCGATCGCTGTTGGATCGATCGAATGTAATTTTCGATGGATCGAATCTAATTTTGATCGATCGAAAATCGTTCAGAGAGTTTTTTAAAAACATAAGTTTTTCACGTGTTTGTCACTATTCAAACTTTTCCAAAAAGTTCTTTCTCTCTCTCTCTCTCTCTTCGATCGGTCAAGGTTCAAAGCAAAATTTTTGTCGTTTTCCCCCAAATTTCTTCAAGGGTTTTTGACTTCTAAGGCCGGTAAACCTTTTTTCCCTTCCTTTTTCATTTATTTTCATGTTTCATGCATTTTTTTCATGCATTCTGTGAAAATTTCGAACCTAAGGAAAATTGGGGTTTTTGTTGACTTCAATCTTTTCTTTCAAAATTGATCATTAGGTTTTTGTTATGGGATGTTATTAAACTATTACTTGGTGTTTAATTTGATCAATTTTTTGATTTGAGAAAAATTGAATTTTTCTAGGGCTTGAAACTACCCGAATTGGGGATTTTATTCAAGTGAGAATAATTTGATGAAATTGGCTTGTTAGATTGATTAATTTGATCATTATAATCTATTCTCCATCTTGTGTAATGATCAATTGTTCAATTTGTTGGAATTTTTGAAAGTGAGTTTTCAAAATTTGGGTTTTTAAGATATAAACTCTATGCTCAAGCTAATTTTGTGATTTTACAGTGAAATTGAACTTATTCTCACTGCATTAGAGTATGCATCATGGGTTGATATTTTTCATGCATTATATAGATTGTTATTTTCTATAATATTTCTGTTCTAACTTGCAGTCTACCCTTGGGGTTTTTTTTTTATTTTTTATTTTTTATCTTTTGTCTCTTTTCTGTCTGTCCTTTCTGCTTTTTAACATCATGGTTAGGAAGACTAAAGCCCATAGGACATCCTCTTCTTCTTATACTCCAGCCTTTGACAGTGAGAGGTTTCTGAGTGAGAAAAACCAAGAGACGTATGAAAAGCTGAACATTCTTAAGAATGTGTGGGCTGAGCAAAAAGTAGTTTTAGAGGAGCTTGACCTGGAAATTAGGAGAAACATTGAGCGTAGGGGCTAGTTACCTTTGTTGGATGTTGACCATCCACCTCCTGCTACCTTGATCAGAGAGTTCTACTTGAACCTCTCTGTCTGCTCCTATGATTCCAACACTCAGGTAAAGAGTTGGATACGGGGTGAAGAGTACACCATTACTCCTGTGGTAGTGGCCTCTACTCTTGGGGTGCCTATGGTCCAGTATCCTGTTTATCCTTACGATGAGTCTCCTCCCTTGGATGACATCATGTCATATCTTACTGGATCTTTTATCCAGTGGGGTTTTGATCCTCGGATCACCTCTCATGAGTTGACCGAGATTCATTATCTTTTTTTCCAAATTTCTTGCCATTCAATTTGGCCCATCTCTCATTTGCACACTATTTCTATAAAGAGATGTGTATTTTTGTATGCTCTTGTCATAGATGCTCCTATGAGTTTTCCTCCTCTTTTCATTCATTCTTTGGTTGAGGTTCATAGGTGTAGTTCATCTGCTCATGCTCTTTTCTTTCCTGTTTTTATTCATAGGATTTTGTTACATTTAGGTTTAGAGCATTTTTCGGCGTCTAAGCTTGTTCATATCATAGCTCCCATAGGTGCCACCTTCCTTCAGCAAAGAGCTGCTCAGATGTGAGCTAGCTCTAAATGCCCTAGGGTTAAGTCTTCTCTGGTGCATCTCTTCCTCCTTCTCCTCCTTCTTTAGGTGATCCAATTGCTGATAAGTTTATCGATCTAATTGCTACTAATGCTCCTCCACCTTCTGCTTCAGGTATTTCTAGCATTCATCATACTTTAAACACTGTCATATTTCTAGCATATGTGATTCACTTGTTAGGAACATATGTCACTATTTTATGTAATTGGCTAATCCTTTGACAAAACGCACTTTACTTGTAATTGGGTAGATCTAGGATGTGTTTAATACTTCAAGAAACTGTGTTTCAAGATCAAGTGTTAAAACCATTCAAGTCTGTCCAAGAAACAAGCTGAAAAAGTGCTATTCATTAAAGCTCGACAGCTAGCTATCTATTGAGACCTGTAGAGCTGTTGAAGCCCGTGGCTAGACAGCAACTCGACAGATAAGATATCTGTCGAGGTTTATGAAAAACAGAATTCCAGTTTTGTTCTGACTCCAATGCGTGATTATGTGTTTGTGCATTCTTTTCTCACAACCCTAGACATATAAAAGGATTATTTTAAGGGTCGTCAAAGAATTCACAAGTTGCACAAGTGTTGAGTAAAGTTTGTTCAAGAAAATTGTGACCAGAGACAGAATTTGCCTTAGTTCATCGTTCTTGTGAAAAAGTTGCTGTGTTTGTGCACCGTAGGGTTTTGTGACCGAGCATCTTCTTGATCTTCATCGTGGATGAACTGAAGAGCTTTGTAGTCAATAATCTTCTCTAGTTGGTGATTGAAGTCGCGTACTGGATCCGCTCAATTGGTTAGTCACGTACTGGGAGTCGTGTATTAAAAGAAGAAATTGTCACTACAGAACAAGTCCAATTGGGTATTGGGGTAAGGGTTCAAATGTAGGTTGGTATAAGGTACTGGGATTCCTTTACTTGTAACTACTTGTTGTGATAATAGTGGAATTTCGGGAGTGGTGACCTTAAAATCACCCGGTGGGCATTCTGTCGTGTTGGTGTTCCCCATTCGTAAACAAATCATCGTGTCAAATTTATTTTCTGCTATATACTTAGTTTATTGGTGATTTTTTTTTGTGCTACCACGCTTTTGCATATTAATTAACTTAATTAATTAATTTGTAATTGGTTAATTTATCACAAAGGGGTTAATTCGTTTTTGGCCTATCAAGTGGTATCAGAGCAGACACACTCTGATTAGGTTTTAATCTTTGTTGTGTTGATCCATTGACCCCTGTTTGTCATGGATAGAGGATAGTCTTTAATCACACCTTCTTTATTTGATGGCACTAACTATGCATATTGGAAACGTATAAGAGTTTTCTTGCAGTCTCTAGATAAGAAGGTGTGGCAAGCTGTTGAGATAGGCTGGACCAAGCCAAAGGAAGCGCTGACTGACTGGGATGAAGCCAAGATCAAGGCAACAAACTTCAACAGCAGGGCATTGAATGCCTTATTCAGTGCAGTCACCAATAAAGAGTTCAAGAAGTTCATGAAGAATGCCAATGGGAATGGCTTCGACAAGAACCGTAGTTAATCCAGTTCTTCTTAGTTCAAGAGTCAAGACAAAGGGAAGAAGGATGCTAAGGATGACGGTTAGTACACTGTTCCCGTAGGACCTAAGTGCTTTGGATGTCAAGGCCTCGGTCACATGAAACTAGAGTGTCCTACATATCTTAAGAGCATTGGGAAGAGCAAGGCACTCGCTGCTACTTTGAGCGACACTGAGCTGAAGGATGATTTCGACAATGAGGATGACGAAATCCTGAATGCCTTCACTGCCACTGTGAATCCTATTGAAGGGATTGTTGAAGATGTGGATAAAGAAGAAGAATTGGTGGAGTCCAAGTTTGAGAAGATGGATGATCAAGATGATATCCATACAGCCTATGAGAAATTATACAAGCTTTCTAAAAAACATGAGAAACTTTATAAGCTGACCACCAAGAAGTTCAGTGATGTGGAACTTGATCGTGAAGAGATTTCCACAAAGTTTGATGAAGCTAATCAGACTATTGGAGCACTGAGATTCAAGAATAATTTCTTGGCTGAGAAGACCAAAAAGCTTAAAGCGGAGTTGTTTCAAGTCAGAACTCAATTGGAGAGGACTTCAAGTGCAAAGCTTGATGAGATGCTCAGTCTTCAGAAATCTGCTTCTGATCGAACAGGTTTAGGGTATGGTCTCTCTTCTTCTAATATTGCTTCTTCTAGTACTACTATTTTTGTTCCTTCTAATAATAATGCTATTGAGAACAATGATGTTAAAACTGATATAGTTAGTGAGAACACTTACAAAGGTAAATCTATCTTAGGAGCACCCCCTAAGCAAGATAAGAAGGAAGCTAAAAACTCTAGGGCTAAGAAGGTTAACTCTCAAAAGCCTAAACAAAAGAAGCAGCATCTTTGTCATCATTGTGGAGTTGCTGGTCATACTCGACCAAATTGCTATAAGTGATTAGCCACTCAACAAAGTAACGGCATGATAACATCTGGAAGCCAGAATCAGCTTCAATCCTCTCTTGCTCCCCTTCGAGATCTTCTCAAAGCCCTCATGTTCCTTTCAAACTTGAACGGTTTCAATTTTTCCCCCTCACCACCAGTTCAAGGGAAAGGAAAAGGGCTCCAAGTCATTCTATCACTTTTCTCTTTCTCTCTTATTGTTTTTGTTTTTGCATAACTTGTGTGTTTTGCTTTTATTTTAAGTCAGTCTAGTTTTTTTTTTTGCTTTACTTTGTTTAACATTTTTTGTTTGTTTTCAGTTTTGTTTATTTTGTTTTTGATATAAAAAGAAAAAATATTGAAAAATTAGAAAAATACAAAAATAGTGTGTATGGCCATAGAAACAAAGTTTTCCAAACTTTGTATCTCTTGTAACTTAGATGAGCATCTCTATGCACAACTAAACAAGTGAGTTTTGTGGCTTGTGTTTGTGATGAGTAAGGTTAAGTGATCTCTTATACTTAAGACTCATATCACTTTTTTTGATGGGAAAGACTAAAAAATCCTAAGAGAAAGGCATAAATAACCATCTTACCACTGTTGCCCACCAATCATGAAAAGACATTTATGTGTTTCGGCATAGCAAAATTGAAATGTCAAAAGCTTAACATAATTGGGTATTTCTTTTCTATTTCTTATATGCCCATGCATGATTTTCTTAAAAAGAAAAATATGCAAAGAAAAATAAAAAGCAAAAAGATCAAAATGCTTTAAATATGATTGCAAGCGTGTATTCTAGGAGATGTGAAAGTTATATGATGTACCTTGAAGGTGATAGTCCCCATCAAACAATTATGATTGTGTGCGAGTTAAAGTGATTTTCTCATATCTTAAATTGTCATAACATGTATACATTTATGCAATCTTGCGATGTTTTTCACACATAACACGCAATATTCTTTGCTACTCCTGATACATGTGCAGGTACAATGTGATTTGGCCATCACAAGGTTTACATGTATTAATGTATGTTCACTAAATTGTCTTAACTTGTTTTTGAAATATAAAATTGGTTAGACTTGTTGTGTGTGTGTGTGTGTGTGTTTTTGGGATCTATATGCTTAAAATTATTGTTGAGAGATGATTTTGAGAGCTTAAAATGTTGTTGGTTGAGTTGCTTGCTTGATTGCATTCATATCTGTGTTTTTCCCTTCTTGAAAAACTGATTTTAAGCAATCTCGACACCTCCTTGACACCTGGCTATCTGTCGAGCTCTTAAGCTGTTTCTTATCGCAATCTTGACTCTTCCTCAACAGCTAGGTGGATCGATCAAGAAAGTTCCTGGATTCTCGATAGCCTCTCGATAGCTGGTGGATCAATCGAGCTTCTTTTCTTGTGTCTTTGCCTTATACCTTGACACCTTCTCGATAGCTGCATCCGTCGAAGTTGTTTTTCTCGATACCTTCCTTGACAGATAGCTCAACACCTCTCGACAGCTATATTTGTCGAGATTTACTGGCCTTCTATATAAAGGTCCAGCATGATCCAATTCTCATTTCTCTCGATCTCTCTCTCGATAGCTTCGTGTTCTCTCCTCCCAAACCTCTCTCACTCACTCTAAACTTCTTCCTCAAGGTTTCTTTAAGCTTTTACCAGTTTTTCTTCACTTGGTAAGCTTCGAATCTCTCTTTTTCATGCATTTTCATGTTTTGAAACCTAGGTTTTGGGGTTTTTCAAAATTGATGAAGTTTTGGTGAAATTTTTGGGTTGGGATTTGCTTATGTGATCTTAAAACTTCATGCATTGTATCTCATGTGCATTATAACAGTATTACCATGCATTTAGATGTGTGCAAATTGATTGTGTGCTGGTAGGATTGGATTGGGCTAAGGCCATTATGCAATTTCCTTTGCATGTTACATGTTCATGCATTCCCTATGCATACGTACTCATTTTTCAATATACTTGCTATATTTGAATTGTGTTGGGACTTTTCTAATTGTCTCTTTCTCTCCATCTCTTTTCTCTTTTATGAAAAACAGAATTCTAGTTCTGTTTTGATTTCAATCCGTGATTATGTGTTTGGTCTTTCTTTTCTCACAACCCTAGACATATAAAATGATTATTTTAAGGATCGTCAAAGAGTTCACAAGTTGCACAAGTGTTGAGCAAAATTTGTTCAAGCAAATTGTGACCAAAGACAGAATTTGCTTTAGTTCATCGTTCTTGTGAAGAAGTTGCTATGTTTGTGCACCGTAGGGTTTTGTGATCAAGCATCTTCTTGACCTTCATCATGGATGAACTAAAGAACTTTGCAGCCAACAATCTTCTCTAGTTGGTGACTGAAGTTGCGTACTAGGATCCGTGCAATTGGTTAGTCACGTACTGGGAGTCGTGCATCAAAAGAAGAGATTGTCATTACAGAACAAGTCCAATTGGGTATTAGGGTAAGGGTTCAATTGTAAGTTGGTATAAGGTACTGGGATTCCTTTACTTGTAACCACTTGTTGTGATAATAGTAGAATTTCAAGAGTGGTGACCTTAAAATCACTCGGTGGGGTTTTTGCCGTGTTGGTTTTCCTCATTTATAAACAAATCCCCATGTCAAATTTATTTTCTGCTGCATACTTAGTTCATTGGTAATTTGTTTGTGCTACCATGCATTTGCATATTAATTAACTTAATTAATTCACTTGGCTAAATTAATTGGTTAATTTATCATAAGAAGTCAATTCGTTTTTGGCCTATCATTTTATTTGAGTTGTATATGATAGGGGGAGATACTATGATGTATATATATCTGTTTCTTGTTTCACATTGTGCTACATTGAGTAATAATTTATATTTATGAGGTTATTTATGATATATGTCTTGAAGTTTATGATTATGTGAAATCAAGAATTTATTTTGTTTTACTTGTATTTTCCACACATTTGTTTTATGTGTTTGACAAGTGTTACAAGAATATATAGGTTGATTCAGTCGTGTCGCTGTCTACACTTGCAACTGATAGATAGTAGTTAGGTAGAATTTGTTTTTATTGGGCAATGTTATTGTAATGGGTTGTTTTTTGTAACTTTGAGCATTTTGTTTTAGTATGTGTTTTGTCACGGATTGCCAAAGGGGGAGTTTGTTGGGTTCTAAGACTTTAGGTTTAAATGTATTAGAACTTCATTTTGAAATGTTGGCAAACCATGATCAAAACGTTTAGCCTTATTTTAGACTTGCTCAAAGTATGTTTCTGTGTAAAGTTGGAATTCTTTCATAGTGGTCTAAGTCACTATTATGTTAGTGGTTTAAGTCACTATTATGTAAACTTTAATTCTTTCATAATGGATCTGTTTCACCTTGAGGATAGCTAGGTTAAATCTTCCCCAGGTTTTTTACTGATTTGGTTTTCCTAGGTTATCATATCGTCGTGTCCTTTATTTTTCGCATTGTTTTCAATGATATGATTTATCTGTATTAACCTAGATCTGCATAATTTACCTAAGTTAATCACTTGGCTAAATAACTAGGTTAATCTTGTTTGTGTTTAAGGGGTCTAAAAAAGTACACCTATATATATTGACGGTGAACTAAAAATTGAACCATCTCCCATTCCTCCACGAGAGTCATCCAAAGCCAGAAAGGTTAGCCCATAGGAAAGTCATCCATCATCAGGAAGTCATCCATGGGCATGAAGGTCATCCATCAAGAAAGCATCTGGAAGACCCCTCAACACTTAGAAAATTTTCAACATGGATTTATGTGCAAAAGCTTATAATTCAGACCACGTTCTACTATTTTGAAGCATGAGCAAAATCCTTGCTCATCGCTATAACTTCCCACTAAATACTTAACTTCTAATGGCAGTTGTAGGAGATAAGATTGAGCATTCTAACTTCTATAGCAGTTGTGGAAGTTAAGTCTGAACCTTCTTACTTCCACACACATTGAGGAAGTTACTAAACAAGTAACCACTCCAAAACTCACTATATAAGGACTCATCCACATCAAATGAAAGTAAGTTTCCACTATTCCTAAAGTTGGAATTCTTGAGTTCTAAAGAGAAAAACTAACTTAAGTAATGGCGGGTTCTTGGCCGGTTCACCTCGGTCACTTTTGATCTTGGGTCTTTTACTTTTCAGGCTTTCCAAGCAACTACCAACCCATTGAAGCCTAGAGCATTCAGTCTACTGATTTTCTTTACATCATCATATATATTTTTAATTTCTATGTGAGTTAATGTTATGCAAAAGACAAAGAAACTAATATAAATAAACAATAAAAAACCCAATCTATATAATAAACTCGTGTATATCCAAAAAATAAAATAAAATAAAAAATAAAGAAAAAAAGAAGAGTAAAAAACTAATGTATATATCTATGACTTAAACAATATATAATTTGAATCCATATATGTGTAATTGTGTTGTTTTAATTGTATTGTGTATATACACTAGTAATAATAATAATCAAGCCCCTCTATTTGCATTTTGACACTTCATCACCAAAATCTCATCCATAATCCATCGGCCAACTACTTCATCATGCATTCACAAGCATCAATATACACTGTTGTTGAACGTCTAATGAGAGATTTACCCCAAGGACCTGGAATTGATTGTTGTTGTAGTGATTGAACTAATAAGATAAAAGAAGAAAAAAAATATGCACCACAGAGAGAGAAAATAATCAATGAAAATTCTTTAGGAGACCTTCAAAATAATGGGTTAAACACTTTTTTTCAAATTTGGCCACGGTCAACCACGGTTTGACCATTTGATCAAGAACAATCTGAAATCATATATATGAAAGCTAACTGAACTCTTTTTAAAAAGGCCGCTTAGGTTATTGATTGGACTTCTGTTTTCACTCCCAAATCCAATATCATAAAAAATTGTAATTTTATAAAACCAAAATTTTTAGTGACATGATTAAGAGCGTTTCAAATTGCGTCTAACCTATTAATAAATTATTTATTTTTTAATTATTTATTTTTTCTAAGGGTAATGTAGTGGTCATAACCTGGATATATGATTTCATAGTTTGAATAATGATCATCTTGTTTTAGGATAAGAGAAATGTCATTTTATTAATGGACAATGAGTTTTCTTTCCTTCAATTTGTCTCATGAATTCTAGTTTAGGCTTTCTAATAAAAATAATATAAACTCAATTAATCATCTTGTTTAAGCAAATGCATATGTAAAGATTAAGAGAAAAGAGAAAAGAGCTCTTCATGTTCAGGTTTGTGAGGAAGACCTGTTGGAGATGAACAATAAAAAGAGGAAGAAAATTTAAGGAAATGAATTATGTGGATCGGTTAATTTGTGGGTTTTCTTTTTGGGTTGGTTTCCTTGTAGCCTTTGCGTGTTAAGAAGAATGTTAACAAGGACAGTATAGGACAGTAACTGGGAGTACATCATGGACACACGAAATTTGTCTATATATGTAATAGTCAAACTAGTTTGTGTTGAAAATTTGACCCAAAAGGGAGAAAGAGAAAGCAGAACGTTCAGTTCAGGTACTTCTCTTTTGGTGGGACCTTGGGCACTTTCCCAAGAATCTCCAATTTATAGATGGTCTATTTGACTCCACCTGATCATGCACCGAGCAGCCACTCTCATTCTCTTTTTGTGCTGTCTCTTTGTCTCTGCCTTTTTCATTTTTACATAATGGCATTTGTCATCACATTGATTACTTGTTCCGACTCAAGAGAGGGAATATAGTTGACATAATTGATGGCAGATAAGGTGTTATGGGTGTGCATGGATTGGGTCAGGTTAAGTCAAGAAGTTTTTCAACCTAATCTTGTTAGGATTAGTGCCCTTAAATCCTATTGTATGATGCTATATATGACATTATGTATGACTTAATGTTGTGATTACTAAAATTGTTTTATTATTATCTAAAATAATGGTAACATGAATATGTGGACATTATCACATAGTCCATGAGATGCATAATATATGATTTAGTCACAGAAGATATAGATCACAAATTCTTTGTAAACTTAGAATTTTAGTTTGTAGTTGGTTATGAAAATGGGCATTTCATCTGCGAAGACCATAACGTATTAACTAAGATGATTTATCTTGATCATGGAAATGGAGACTTCTAGTTGGTATGTTGATATGTTCTAAGAGTTAAGACATATTGAACTAGACCGCTATGAGATTTATTATTCTCCTAACGACTGTCAAATGAATAATAAATCTCATGACTTCTATTTACATCAACTCTTAATCTTGAGAGAATAATGAACCTGATCATGAAGTGTAGGTTACTTTGATATATCAAGAGTGAGGTTTAAAGTCACAATCAAAACCTCAGTATGTTGGGCATCCACATTTAGTGTTGAGGGAACATATATTCCCAAGATGGAATTCACAATCTCTTAATGGAGATATAAAATATTCCCTTGAGATAAGTTTAATGAGTTTGGTTATTCAGAATGTTAAGTCTAACCACTTTAGTAAGGAGTTACTAAATTATATATTTATGAAATTGGATTTCATAAATATATGATGAATAACTTAAAGGATTAAACTAGGTACTCAAGGATTAAGATGTAGTAATCTTCAAAGTGGAAGTCAACATTTATGACTTTATATTACTACGAATATTTTATGAAGGGGTTGCGTGTACAATAAAGTCTTGGGATATAATTTATTCATAAGGCCTAGAGTGTAATTATATTTATATAGTGATATTAAATATAATTAATGGTAACTTTGGACTTGTCAAAAGTTAATAGAAAAGCCCAAGGCCTATTGGAACTAGAGTCTTAGTTGTTCCCTTTTGGTCCCACTCCAAGCGACATACCAAAACCCAATTGGAATGACCCAAAAGGCTAGTCCAATTAGATAATCAGTTATGTATAAGGAGTGAAACATATAGAATTTTGTGTGAGACACATGATGTGTGAAATGGTGTACATGAGTGTAAGCCACTTTCATATTCTCCCCTAAACTAATTGAGAAACCATACTTCTTGGACCCAAGTGAAATTGGAGTGAAGATTAAAAGTGTTCCCAAGTTCTTCTAATCTTTATTTTTGAATTTCACCGCACCAAGATACACTCTGATAGTTTTTAGACCCCTTAAACAATTTATTAAACCTAGGTAATTAGTCAAGTTGTTACTTAGTCCAATTAAACAAGTCTAGGTTATCACAATATAAAAGATCAAATCATGCAAAACAGCGGAAAATAAATAACACAAAATATGATCACCCAAAAAACCAAACCGGTAAAAACCTGGGGAGGATTTGACCTAATTATCCTCAAGGTAAACTTGAATCCACTATCTTGAAATAATCGAAGTTCATACAATAAGACTTACAAGCCCCCACACTCGACTTCTTATTGCTACCAACCAGTAGAACTTACTGACACGACCACGTGCAAGCTCTGAATCTACGGACTCCTTCTTTCTTGGATTCACCACCAGATACAAGCACACCCGCTTGTGTATTCTTTAAGCTTTAATGGCAGCAACTGAATTGATCATCAAGGTGTAGATAAATCTTCTCCTTGAAAACCCTAAGTTTGTGTAAAGGAAAGCTCCTCTAGATCTCACAAGAAATTTACACAAACCGCAAATATGAGCAACATTAAAACGTAGTTAGGGTTTGCCTTTTATACTTAGGACAAATAAGAAACCCTAAAAACGTTTTAAAACAACTAGGGCTGAGTTGGACGAATCTGCAGAAAAGCATTCTGCCCAAGCTTCGATCGATCGAGCCTGTCTTTCGATCGATCGAGCCAGGCCGAAAGGCACAATCCTTTCCTGCTTTAACTCGATTCCAACTTTACATTGACACACAACTTTGAGCTAGCTTTAAACACTTCTAAACACATTGTTTTGATCATGGTTTGCCAACAATACACATTAGAGTTCTAAATACATAAAATCCTAAACTTTAGAACCTAACAAACTCCCCCTTTGGCAATTCGTGACAAAACACAACTTAGAAGCTCAAAGTTTACAAAATAAAAAGCCCTTTACAAAATAATGCTCATAAAACAAATTCAATCCTAACTACTATCCATCAGTTGCAAGTGTAGACAGCAGCTCAATTGAATCAACTTGTATATTTCCTGAAACACTAAACAAAATGCATAACCGCATGTGTGGAAACAATACAAGTAAACAAAATAACTTCTTGATTTCAAACAACACACAAATAAAGACATATATCAATGAATAACTCATAAATATAAATCAATAAGCAGTTTGAAATGAGAAACAAATAAAGTACCAACAAAACATAAAACTTCCCCTAACAAGAATATCCCATCCAAAACAAGGTAAGAGCTAAAAATGCATACGTACAAAGAGAAGCACCTAGATACAATCTAAAACTCCACAAGCTCCAACCAAAAACAAATAAACTCCCCCTGAAAACAAAAACCCTACAAAGTACTCCCCCTTTTTGTGACAGAATGCCAAAGGGCAAACAAGCTATCCATCATCAAAAGGGAGGTGGTCTAAACTGCGCCAACTCCGCATGCAAGGCACGGATCTCATCAAGCACGTCCACCAAAATCTGTCCTTAAGCTACCTGAATGGTCAAGACATGATCCAACGTGCGACGAATGTCTGAATCATCCGAAGTAGTCGGTGGAGGAACATCAGCATCAGCAGCAGCATCTGAAGTCTCAGCAGCAGCAGTACCTGTAGAAGAGGGAGGAGGGGGAACACCACTAGATGACGCACCTCTAGGACTAGAAGGAGCAACTCTCAACTGAGCAGCCATCTGACGAAGAAAGGTGGCACCTATGGGAGCAATCACATGAACAGGCTCACCAGACGGAAAACCATCTAGACCTAAGTAGAGCAAAATCCTATGAATGAAAATAGGATGAATCAGTGCATGCCCTACGGTAGAACTCCTATGAACCTTGTTCAAAGAATGAAGGAACAAGTGAGGAAAACTGATAGATGCTCCAGAAACAAAGGTATACAAAAACACACAGCACTCTAGAGGGATGGTGTGGAAGTGAGAGATAGGTCACAAGGAATGACACGCTATCTTAAAGAAGAGATAGGTCGTCTCGGTAAGCTCAGCGGACGTAATCCGAGGATCAGAACCCCACTGGATAGATGACCCAGTGATGGAAGACATGACAACGTCTAATGAGGGTGACTCATCATAGGGATAGCCAGCATCCGGAACAACCGGCACCCCAAGGGCCTCAGCCACTACCCGAGGAGTAATGGTGAACTCTACACCTCGTATCCAACTCCTAACAAGGGTGTTGGAATTATAGACGTGGGAAGAGAGGTTCGAGAAGAACTCTCTAATCAGGGCGGTCGGTGGTGGATGATCTATCTCTAAGAGAGGCAACCAACCTCTAGACTCAAAATTGGCCTTAATGGCCGGATCAAGCGCATCTAACACAATAGCTCGCTCAGACCATATCTTACGTGTACAGTTCAAAGTGTCATAGGCTTCTCTACACTTATCATTCTTAAACAGCTCAACCCTAGCGGGAGACTCAGAGGAAGTGGAAGTGGTCCTATGAGCTCTAGTTTTCCTAGGCATGGTGCTAAGATAAGGATCAAAACACAGAGCGAAAGAACAAAAAAAACACAAAACCAAAACCAAGGGCAGACTGCAAGTTAGCACAAAAACAGAATATAGAATAAAAATCTATATGATGCATGAACAAGTTTTAAAGTCATGATGCATATTCTAATGCAGCGAATTAAGTCCAAAAGGTTCAAATTACAAAATTGGTTTGAACATTAAGATTTTTAACACAAAAACCCCAAAATTTGGAAAACCATTTGATCAATTTGAAAAAATATTGACGAATTGATCATTACACATGATATAATAACAAAAATAATGACCAAATACATCAATTTGATAAGCCAATTTCGTCAATTTAAGCCAATTTGACAAAATCCCCAATTCGGATCAAATTCAAAACCCTAGAATTTTCAATTTTTCAAAAACCACAAAATTGATCAAATTAAACTATAGAGAACATGATTATAGCATCATAGCACAAAAACCCATTGATCAATTTCACAAGAATAGGTTCAAATCATCAAAAACCCCAATATGTTGAAAGTGCCGAAAATACCCATGATAATGCATGAAATCAAGAAATAAACTTGAAAAAGAAGGGCAAAAGGGACTTACCGGCTTCTAAGGACAAAAACCTTGCAAAAATCTTGAAGGAAAATGACAAAAAATGGATGGTGGAGCCTAGAGCCAACGCGGAGAGAGAGAAAAGAAGAAAACTATTTGAAAAGTAACTTTGAAAAAGTCCAATTCTGCCTTTTTGAAAAACCTGAGTCATGAGTTTCGATCAGTCGAAAATCAGCCTCGATCGATCGAAACAGACAGAGACTCTCTCTCTCATATTTAAAAAAATTTCGATCGGTCGAAAAACAGATTGGACCGATCGAATTAGGTAGAGACTCACCATATTTTTGAGGAAAAACACAATTTTTGAAAAACAAGATAATTTAACTCAAAGCATTGAAATTTAAGAACAAAAATGCATGAGTATGAGATGATATGATTTTCAAATCAAGAATTTTAAGCCCAAAATTCCCAAAAAAAAAATTTCTTGCATTCTCCACAAATTTTCAAGCAACAAAATTAGTTTGCACATAATTCAAAGTATTTGCAATAACTTGGTTGGTCAGACCATAAACACACACAATAACATGTACAGTGTTTAGCAAAGAGTAACTCGTGTAGTGTGTGCAACTAGCAAAACTTTGAGATACATGTGAAGTGATATGTGAATAGTAATCAATCACAAAGTCTACAAAATTCATCACAAAGAATTTAAAAGAGACTATCACCTAAAGAGTTACATCATATACCTCCCACATCTCCTAGATCATAATCTTGAAATCATGTAAGTTTCTTGTATTTATGCCTCATAATATACATTCCAATTTTAAGTTATGTGAATTTGGCATCAAGTCTAATAGTACACACCAATTTTGATTTTAAGATTTAAGAAGTTTAACCGAGGCTTCACCTTATGTTCTTTTTGTGCATGTGCTACGCTTTCTCGAGCACAAAATCTTATGATATGCACTAAGGTGTTCATGATTGGCTAGTGAACAGTGGTGAGATGGTTATTTATGCCTTTCTCTAAAATTTTAAGTCCAACATTTAAAAACATGGGACTTCAAGATTAAGACATAGTAATCAAAAATCATAAACATCTTTCCCACACAACATGCACTACAAATCTTCAACTAGTAAAGTGCAATAAATAAGCTCATCAAAGCTAAACAAGGTACAAAAGACATGTTATGTGAAAATGAATTGACCAACCTTGTTCTCAAAAACCAAGAAGAATAGTGCAAAACAAAATGTGCTTCCTTTTTCTTCTTCTTCTTCTTCTTTTTTTTTTTTTTTTTTTTTTTTTTTTAAGAAAAATAATAAAAAAACACCTAGAATGAAATGCATGAATGTTATGCTATGCAAATCCTAGAAACAAAAAAAGACAAAACAAAACAAAAGAACAATGGTCACAAAGGGTAGAGCAAATGAAACACAAGGACCATGTCAGAAAGACTCAGTTAGGTCGAGTATTTTGCATCCAAAACCTTTTAGATGCACCACGAGCATTGGAGTTCTTATTCACTTGAGAATGATTACCAACTCCAAGATTGGAATAAAGGTTTAAACCCTTTACCAAATCACCAATAAGTACCATAGGATCAAGTGCTTGCGGCATAGGTACTTTTGGTTTGTTTGCTCTCTTAGCAGCTTGTAGCTTGTAGTAATTTGGACGGATGTGTCCAGACTTTCCACAAAAGTGACAAACCCATGCAGGTTTATCATATGTCTTGTTCTTAGATAGGGTAGGCTTCTTAGGCTTAGATTCTTTCAGATCAACCCTAATCTTCCTAGATGATGAACCTTCTAAGGGTTTAGCAACCTCACTCACAGAGGGTTTGACAGTTTCACTCACTATCTCACTCACTAAAGGTTCAGAAGAAGAAGATGAAGGAACAAACTTAGTGGAATGGGGAGCGGACACAGAGATGCTATCAACATAACCTAATCCAGTTTTGTCAGAAGACGACTTTTGAACACTCAGCATTTGATCAAGTTTAGAACTAGCAGATCTAGCAACAGATAAATCAAGTTCCAAAGATTTAACTTTATCAAATAAAAGCATGTTTTCAGTTTTCACATTGTTCAAAAGATCATTAGCATCAAACAATTTCACAAGCAAAATTTTCTTTTCAAGCTCAAGAGATTCAATTTTCTTTAGGCCAAGTTCAACATTCATAGCATCCTTTGCAGCAACTTTGCAAAGTTTGTTATAGGCCTCTTGAAGATCTGCATCTTCAGAGAGTTCCCCATCAGAAAGGTTCTCTTCAACAGATATGCTTTCATCAACTACAGCAGTAGCAGTGAAAGTAATGAAGTTTCCATCCTCATCACAATTAGACTCATGATCAGAAACTTCACCATCACTAAGGGTTACAGCCATAGCCTTACCCTTAGACTTCAAATAGGTTGGACATTCAGATTTCATGTGTCCATACCCTTGACATCCAAAACACTGAGAGCCCAAGGAATTATTGGAAGATTGACCTACTCTTTCTCTAGGCTTATCATTGTTGTTAACCTTAATGGGATCATGCTTCCTAAAATTTCTAGGTTCAGCAGTGTTTGTGCCTCTTGCCTTTCTATTGCTATTCCTGAGAAAGTTTCTAAAGTTCTTGGCGAGATAGGCAATCTTTGTAGCAGAGAGCTCATCATCAAATCCACCACCTTCAACATCATCAACTGACTTAAGAGCCATTGATTTGGATTTGGTATTTTTGGGTAGATCCAACTCATAGGATTGAAGAGATCCTACAAGTTCATCAACAAGGATGGAGTCCACATCCTTGCTTTCAGTAATGGCAGTCACCTTGGGTCTAAAGTTTTAAGTCAAAGATCTAAGAATCTTCCTAACAATTTTAGGTTGATCATAGAATTCACCCAAGTTAAAAGCAGAATTAACAATATCATTCAATTTAGCATAGAATTCATCAAAAGATTCATCATCAGACATCCTAATGCTTTCAAATTTAGAAGTTAATTGCTGCAATTTATTTATTTTGACAGCCTTTGTGACTTCATGCACAGTCTGGAGGATATTCCAAGCAGTATGAGTGATCTCAACATTCAAGATTCTCTTAAATTCCTCCATAGAAACAGCGTTAAAAATTGCATTCATAGTCTTGCTATTAAACGAAGCTACTTCTTTTTGAGAAGTTTCCCACTCACTAACAGGAGGAGTGGGCTTCTCCCATCGTTATTCAACGGAGTTCCACACCCTCTCATCAATGGATTTCAGGAATGCTTTCATCCTTACTTTCCAGTAAGCATAATTATTTCCATCAAAGTGAGGAGAAATAACTAGAGAGTGTCCATGTTCCATGACAACAGGAGTCAAGGATCAGCTCAGTGATCAAAGGATCAACAACAAAAGAGCTACCCGCTCTGATACCACTTGATAGTTTTTAGACCCCTTAAACAATTGATTAAACTTAGGTAATTAGCCAAGTTGTTACTTAGTCCAATTAAACAAGTCTAGGTTATCACAATATAAAAGATCAAATCATGCAAAGCAGCGGAAAATAAATAACACAAGATATAATCACCCAAAAAACCAAACCGGTAAAAACCTAGGGAGGATTTGATCTAGCTATCCTCAAGGTAAACTTGAATTCACTATCTTGAAAGAATCGAAGTTCATACAATAAGACTTACAAGCCTCCACGCTCGACTTCTTATTGCTACCAACCAGTAGAACTTACTGACACGACCACGTGCAAACTCCGAATCCACGGACTCCTTCTTTCTTGAATTCACCACCAGATACAGGCACACCCGCTTGTGTATTCTTTAAGCTTTAATGGCAGCAACTGAATTGATCATCAAGGTGTAGATAAATATTCTCCTTGAAAACCCTAAGTTTGTGTAAAGGAAAGTTCCTCTAGATCTCACAAGAGATTTACACAAACCGCAAATATGAGCAACACTAAAACGTGGCTAGGGTTTTCCTTTTATACTTAGGACAAATAAGAAACCCTAAAAACGTTTTAAAACAATTAGGGCTGAGTTGGAGGAATCTGCAAAAAAGAATTTTGCCCGAGCTTCGATCGATCGAGCCTGTCTTTCGATCGATCGAGCTAGGCCGAAAGGCACAATCCTTTCCTGCTTTAACTCGATTCCAACTTTACATTGACACGCAACTTTGAGCTAGCTTTAAACACTTCTAAACACATTGTTTTGATCATAGTTTGCCAACAATACACATTAGAGTTCTAAATACATAAAATCCTAAACTTTAGAACCTAACACACTCTCTTGTTCTTAATTTTTGAAATGTACATAGTACATGTTATCAATTGTGAATGAAGTAGATCCGTTAATTTTTCCCCTATGTATGTTTTGTATGAGATACAAACCATGTTTTCGAACAATTGGTATTAAAGCGGTCTTCAATTTTGAATTTGTATAACATGTTTTGTGAGTTTTGGAATCAAAGATAGTAATTTCATGATGTTAGAAGATTTTGCAATCAATTTTCTGCATGGTCATTGAAATTATTGTTTGATAAAAACTGATATTGATGTTATGATGTTGTTTAAGTTTGGTGTTAAATGTGTTAAATTGAACTTTAAGGCTATAACATCAATGGAATTTAGTTTTTGATCTCAAACTCTATCTATTATGTTCATATGATGGTAGTTTGTTCATGAAAACCGTAGAAAACTGTTTGGTGAAAATTCTGGAAAAATTCAGTTTCTCGAGTTTCGATTGATCGAAAATTCCCTTCGATCAATCGAATGTTCCTCTTGATCGATCGAACAGGATTCGAGAATCGATCGAGTCAACTTGAGTGTTTATGAAGAATTTCTTTAAATTTCGACCGATTGAGAATTCCTTTCAATCAATCGAGAATGCAAATTTGATCGATCGAGAAGGAATTAAGTATCGATTGAGTCATCCAAAAAGTCTGGTGAGATTTTCTTCATAATTTCGATCGATTGAGAGATACATTCGACCAATCGAAAGTTATGAATTTTGAATTTTCACTAAGTATTTTCACATTTAAAAGTGCAAGGCTATGTGTGATGAGATTACACATGATTTCTAATTAAAAACCTTTCTTTTAAAATATCTAGTGGGAAAGAGATACAAGGGTTGGATCTCACGACCTCCATTGTCCGTTCATAGTAGTATGAAATATATACTTTGTCTTTGCTTCGAGCTTTGCGTTTCATGTGGAGAGTATTTATTTCATGATGCTACAAGACTAAACTTCCCGGTTTATAGTGGTTTGATGAAACACCTTGTCTTAGCCTTGAGCTTTGCATTCCATGCAAGATAAACCTGGTATACAAGATAAACACCTTGTTTATAGTGGTTTTGTAACATGGTACTACAAGATAAACCTGTTAATGGTAGATAAAATGTGGCTTCTCATTGCTCTAGACAATGGTATACACTAGACTAAATATTATAGTATCCTCTATGATGATTTCTTACTATTATTATTTAGAGGCTAAATGTATAACGACATATTATTAGTGTTTGATAAGAGTTATCATGATAACACTAATAATGAGAATAGTTCTCAATCAATCATAGTATTTAATGTTCACTCTATGCTGAGGGATATTGAATATGAATTGGGTTGTCATTGCATATATTATATTATGGTTTTATTAATGTTCCATACTATATGCTTATATGCTAAATTGATAATGCCCGGTTTACTTATTATATTCATGTTTATTGTTTTTAGACTTAATCATGGCATCATTTAGCCCACTTGTTGCTATTCTTAATCAAAACAACTTACTGGATCCAACTATGTTGACTGGAAAAAGAAATTTGGGCATTGTTCTTACAGCTGAAGAGCACAAGTATGTGCTTCGCCAACCTTGTCCTAACTTTCCATCATTAGATGTTACTCTTGAGGAAAAATAGCGATATGATCGTTGGGAAAAATCAAATGAGATAGCCAAGTGCTATATCCTAGCATCTATCTCAAATGTTCTACAGAATCAAATACAGGATGTAGAACTAGCTTTGGACATAATGCTAAGTTTGAAGGAGATGTTTGGTGAGCAAGGTCGTTCTGCAAGGTAAGAAACTATGAGGCAGATTTATAATACCAAAATGGCTGAAGGTACTTCAGTGAGGGAGCATTGTCTTAAGATGATCTCTCATCTGAATACACTGGAAGTTTTAGGTGCCGACATTGATGGAGAATCCCAAGTGGATATGATACTCCAATCATTGTCAGAATCATTCAAGGAATTCTAACTTAATTATAACATGAAAAAAAAGATTTAGACACTGTTTGAATTAATGAATGAATTGGTGGCAGCTGAAGGCATTCTTGGCACATCCAGTGTTGATGCTAATATGGTTAAAGTTTCTTCTTCTCAACCTAACTCGAAAGGAAAGGGTAAGAAGAAGAAGAAGGACTTCACCCAGCAAGATGATAAACAAATTACCTTAGGAGTTGCCAACAAGGGAAAGAAAAAGAACTATGCCAAAGGAAAGTGTTTCCATTGTGGTGAGAAAAGTCATTGGAAAAGGAATTGTCCAAAATTCAGAGTTGCCAAGAATAAGGGTATGAAAAGTTTATTCCTTCTAAAAATATGTTTAGTACAAAATCCCACAGATCCCTGGTGTGTAGATTCAGGTTGTACTAATCATATCTGCAATACTTTGCAAAGGTTCCAAGAGACCAGAAAGCTGAATGAAGGGGAATTGTTTCTTACTTTGGCTGATGGGAGAAAAATTCCAGTTATAGCTATTGGAGTGTTTAATTTATGTTTTAGTTCTAGAGTTTTAATATTGGAAGACTGTCTATATGTACCTAATGTTCGTAGGAATTTAATTTCTACAACTTATTTAGGTAAACATGGATATTGTTTTAGCCTAAAAGACAATGTTGTAATAAAGAAGGATAAAGTTTTTATCTGTTCTGGAAATATTGTTGATGGTCTTTATATTTTAACTCCAATAAGCATGAATTATACAATTCTGAATTAGATAATAACTCTCATGTGAAATAATCAAAGTGAAAGTTTTCTTCTACTAATGATGCATATTTTTGGCACTTGCGTTTGGGTCATATTAATTCAAACATAATTCAAAGACTGATCAAAGATGGACTATTAAAGCCATTGGACTTTGATGGATTTCCAGTTTGTGAATCTTGTTTGGAGGGTAAAATGACCAAACAACCTTTTAATGCAAAAGGTAGAAGAGCCTAAGATTTGCTAGAATTAGTACATTCAGATGTATATGGTCCTATGTCAACCCTAGCAAGAGGTGGCTATGAGTATTTATTTACTTTCACTGATGATTACTCTGGATTTGGTTATGTATACCTAATGAAATGAAAGCCTTTGAAAAGTTCAAAGAATTTAGGGCTGAAGTTGAGAACCAATTATGTAAATACATAAAGGCTATTCGATCTAATCGAGGTGGTGAATACCTTTTTGGGGATTTCAAGGATTACTTAACTGAAAATGAGATTATATCCTAGTTGACTACACTTGGAACTCCACAACAAAATGGTGTAGCAGAAAGAAAGAATAGGACTCTTTCAGATATGGTTAGATCCATGTTGAGTTATTTAACTCTACCAATTTCCTTTTGGGGATGCCTTAAATACTGCAACGTATCTTCTGAATTTAGTACCTTCGAAGTCTGTTCCTAAAACACCTGTAGCGTTGTGGATTGGGCGTAAGCCTAGTATGAGACATTTCCATATTTGGGGTTGTCCAACACGTGTTGAAAGGAAAGTCTGACAAGTTACAATCTAAAACAGAAGTGGATTTCTTTGTAGGATATCCAAAAGGAACTGTTGGAGGTTTATTCTATGGTCATAAAGATAATAAAGTGTTGTTAGTGCAAATGCCAAATTCTTGAAAAATGACTATATGAATGATTATACTCCTAAAAGTAGAGTTATTTTGGCTGAAATGAATGAACCTATAATTGAACAACCAATGGATGAAACTAGGGATAATGTGGTTGTATTAGATACACCACAAGATACTACTCATGAGATGTCTAATACATAGATGCCTCGCCGTAGTGGGAGAACTGTTCGGCCACTTGTAAGATTTATAGGTCTGGGAGAAACTTATGAAGTTATCTCAGAAGAGGCTGAATCTGATCCTTACACTTATGAAGAGGCAATGAATGATATGGATGCCCATCATTGGGTCCAAGCTATGAAATATGAATTGGATTCTATGTATTCCAATCAAGTATGAGATCTTGTAAAGGTGCCTAACGACATTAAATCTGTTGGTTGCAAATGGGTTTACAAGAGGAAGAGAGGGATAGATGGAAAAGTTGAAACCTTTAAAGTAAGGCTAGTGGCAAAAGGGAATAGACAAAAAGAAGGTATTGACTATGAAGAAACTTTTTCATCAGTAGCAATGCTTAAATCTATCAGAATTCTCTTATCAATTGCTACCCATTATGATTATGAGATTTGGTAAATGGATGTCAAGACTGCATTTCTTAATGGAAATCTTGAAGAAGAAATCTATATGATGCAACCAGAAGGTTTTATAGCAAAGAACCAAGAGCATATGGTATGCAAATTGAAAAGGTCCATTTATGGACTTAAGCAAGCATCTAGATCATGGAACATCATATTTGATCAATCAATCAAGTCATTTGGTTTTGAACAAAATCTTGATGAACCATGTGTGTACAAAAGACATCAAGATAAAGTAGTAATGTTCCTAGTACTTTATGTTGATGATATTCTACTCATTGGAAATGATGTAGGGGTAATGTCATTAGTAAAGATTTGGTTGTCAAGCCAATTTGATATGAAGGACTTGGGCGAAGCTAAATATATTCTAGGGATCAAGCTTTGGCGAGATCGTAAGAATAGAATGTTAGGTTTTTTACAAGCTGGATATATAGATAAGGTTCTAGAATAGTTTAGCATGCAAAACTCCAAGAAATGATTGCTTCCTTTCATACATGAAGTTCCTCTGTCTAATGACCAAAGGCCTAAGACTCTTAAGGAGAAAATATGATGAGACAAATTCCCTATGCTTCTGCAGTGGGAAGTATCATGCATGCCAAACTTTGTACTAGACTAGATATCTGTTATTCAGTTGGCATGGTTAGCCAATATCAATCAAATCCAGGACTTAAACATTGGCAAGCTATAAAGCATATTCTCAAGTATCTAAGGAGAACGAAAGATTATATGCTTGTTTACCATAGTGAGGATTTGATTCCCATTGGTTATACAAATTCATATTTTCAATTAGATCTTGATTTCAAAAAATCCACTTAAGGTTGTGTGTTCACCTTGGGAGCTGGAGCCATAAGTTGGAGGAGTGTTAAGCAATCTTGTATTACTGACTCCACCATGGAAGCTGAATATGTTGCTGCTTGTGAAGCCGCAAAGTAAGCCGTTTGGCTTAAGAAATTCCTTTCTAATCTTGGTGTTGTGAGAATTGGGCAAATTCCTATCACATTGTTCTGCGACAATAGTGGAGCAGTTGCATAATCCAAAGATCCAAAGAATCACAAGAAAGGAAAGCACATAGAAAGAATGTACCACATCATTTGAGACATTGTTGCTCGAGAAGATGTAGTAGTAGCAAAGATTGATAGTGCAAATAATCTAGCAGATCCCTTTACCAAAGCCTTGCCCCAAAGGACTTTTGAGTCATATTTGAAGGGAATGAGAGTTAAATTTGTGCATAATAGTCTTTAGGGCAAGTGGGAGATTGTTACGATTAGAGCCCTTAAATCCTATTGTATGATGCTATGTATGACTTAATGTTGTGATTAATAAAGTTGTTTTATTATTATCTTAAATAATGGTAACATGAATATTTGGACATTATCACATAGTCCATGAGATGCATAGTATGTGATTTACGTGATTTAGTCACAGAAGATATAGATCACAAGTTTTTTGTAAACATAGAATTTTAGTTCACAGTTAGTGATGAAATTGGGCATTTCATCTGCGAAGACTATAACATATCAACTAAGATGATTTGTCTTGACCATGGAAGTGGAGACTTCTAGTTGGTATGTTGATATGTTTTAAGAGTTAAGACATATTGATCTGGACCGCTGTGAGATTTATTATTCTCCTAACGACTGTTAAATGAATAATAAATCTCATGACTTCTATTTACATCAACTCTTAATCCTGAGAGAATAATGAACTTGATCATGAAGAGTAGGTTACTTTGATATATCAGAAGTGAGGTCTATAGTCACGATCAAAACCTCAGTATGTTGGGCAGCCACATTTAGTCTTGAGGGAACATATATTCTTAAGATGAAATTCATAATCTCTTAACGGAGATATAAAATATTCCCTTGAGATAAGTTTAATGAGTTTGGTTATTCAGAGTGTTAGGCCTAACTACTTTCGTAAGGAGTTACTAAAGTATATATTTATGAAATTTAATTTCATAAATATATGATGAACAACTTAAAGGATTAAATCGGGTACTCAAGGATTAAGATGTAATAATCTTCAAAGTAGCAGTCAACATTTATGACTTTGTATTACAACGAATATTTTATGAAAGGGTTGCACGTAAAATAAAGTCTTGGGATATAATTTATTAATAAGGCCTAGAATGCAATTATATTTATATAGTGGTATTAAATATAATTAATGATAACTTTGGACTTGTCAAGAGTTGACAGAAAAGCCCAAGACCCATTGGAGCTAGAGTCTTATTTGTTCCCTTTTGGTCTCACTCCAAGCCACACACTAAAGCCCAATTGGAATGACCTAAAAGGCTATCCCAATCAGATAATCAGTTATATATAAGGAGAGAAACATACAGAATTTTGTGTGAGACACATGATGTGAAATGGTGTATGTGAGTGTAAGCCATTCTTATATTTTCCCTTGAACTGATTGAGAGACCACACTTCTTAGGCGTAAGTGGAATTGGAGTGAAGATTAAAAGTGTTCCCAAGTTCTTCTAATCTTTGTTTTTGAATTTAACCACACCAAGGTATACTTTCTTGTTCTTAAATTTTGAAATTTACATAGTGCATGTTATCAATTGCGAATGAAGTAGATCCGTTAATTTTTCTACTACATATGTTTTGTATGAGATACAAACCATGTTTTTTCAACAAATTTGTCATGGTAACCTAACCCAACCCTTATGGATCAAGTTAGGTTGGGTTGGCAATTTTTTTTTTTAATTATTATTATTATTAAATTAAGCATTAGAACAACACCACCACAAATAAAAGTAAATATATAACTAGATAATCATGTGCATAAGACCAAATAAACACAAACTATATGATAAGAACTTAGGGTTTGAGTTTTATTTAGGAAGATGAGCAAAAAAGTAAATAATAAAATTATATAATATATTTTTTAAAATGTAAAAATTTGTTAAATATAGGTGGGTCAGGTCGGGTTAGATAGATTTGTAAATCTTATTACCCGAACCCAACCGGACCCACTATAAAAAAAATAATAAAAAAAAGATCATAACCCAACCCAATCCAACCCACCAACTAGACATGGCAAAACGGGTTAGAATTTCATGACCCGATCCAACCTGAAAATACCTGACCCGAAAATGAATTTTTTGACCCAAAGTAAAAACAGGTTGACTCGTAACTTGACACGATTTTTTGCGAGCTAACCTAACCTGACCCGTGACTTGTCCCATGACCCGAACCATTTTTTAAAACATTTTTTTTTGGGTAAAAAGAATATAATAAAATTAAGGCAATATTGGTTTAATTGTTTGTTGTGAGCTTTAAGGAAACAATTGAGACCTTTACATAAATGCATACAAACAAATTGAAATATGAACGGTTGAGGCATTTTGTAATGAGTAAACATGTTTAGATATCAAATAATAAAGTACATGTCAAGATAATCTAGTTATAGTAGAGTTAAAAAAAATATATCTAAAATTATAGATATGTATCATAAACATTCATAAGTGTGAGTGAAATGACTAAAGCCAAAGTATAAATGAAATTATCATAAATTATGAATTATTAAGCCTATTTTTTAACAATTCATGTCTAAAATAAATGGCTTTTCAAAATAAATTATGATATTTCCTAGAGTGTGTTGCTTATTAATGACATGATATTCATAAAAGAAACCGTATATAAATAAGTAAACAATCAAAATTTAATGTATATTCTCAAATTGAACGAAAGTGCCAACCAAAATTGATAATAGATTAAAAAATTAGTTTTCAAAATTATAAATTTCTTATATGCTTTTATTCCTTATCAAATTAGTTATCTAATAAGACATTTGTAATTTTGTTTTATGTTTTGGGATGTTGATATTATGTAGAAATGAAACTTGTGTATTTGTTTTACTTATCATTTGTGCTATTTTGTTTTGGTTAGTAATGTTGGGATTTGTATAATTTTAAAATTATTAAACACGTATTAATTTTTTTAGCTGAGCTTATCCTTGATATGAACAGGAAATTCAAAGTAATGCATTTTACATCAAGTAATTTTTTGTGCAACTTTTCAAATGGAAAATACATGTTGTTTTCTTAAAATATATATATATATATATATATATATATATCATGTTGAAAGTTCAATAAGTGTATAAAATACCTTGAACGTTTAGACCTCCAATTTACAAATTACCAATTCAAGCTTAATATCAAACAATTAATGTGCGGAAAAATGAACGTAAGCTTAATACAGAATTGATAAACAATCTAAACCAAATAAAAATTCACATCTACAATAGAAATTAAATGGAAAAGATTAAGAGAAGAGAGATGCAAACAAAAGGACAACAATCGATGTGTCATCGAAGAGGAAATCGAAGCCCTTGGCGTAAAACCTCTCCGCCGCCCTCCAAGCAGTAAACAATCCACTAAAGAATGTAGTTGGGATACATGAACAGCAGAAGACCCTCCAAGCCTAATCTACCCAATGTACATAAGCCCTCCAACCTCCTACTCCAATGAAATTAAGCTGATCCCATTTCTTCTTTAACTTGCCAGATTCTGCTACTTGACCATAGCATCTACCAATATGAAATTTGTAAAGTTGTGATTTACAAATTTATATTTTGTTGGCTTTTATTCCATGCCAAATTTGATTGTAATTTTATTCAATTTTTTGTACCCTGTATTTGTTTTGGGAATTTATTATAAGGGTTGTGTGATAGTGAGAGAGAATGTGAAAACTTAAGCTATTGAAGACTGAAGAGTTTTGGCGGGTATATCGCGACTAAGCATCCCGCGAAAGGAAGAATGTGCCTTGCACATGACTGGAATGCGAAGAGTCAGGCCAGATGGAGACAGCTGTGTCTCGTGAGTATCTCGCGGGTAAGGCCTTCTCGTGAGACACTCGCGAGACATTCTGTTCTGCCAACTTGTCCAGTTTGATACACACTTTCTGTACCTACAATATTTATACCCACATTACCCACAAATGTAAGACAGAGTTTCAGAGAGAAAACCCTAGCTAAAACACTTGAGAGTTAGAAATTGTTCATCCAACAATTCTCTACACATTTGTTTGTGGAATTTTCTCATCTCCTACCTCTCCATTTCCATACCATTGAGAGGTCAATAGCCCAAACACTTACCACACCTTTTGAGAGTGTCCAGTAAGGTTTTGGCGTAGCTGGGAAATATTGGAAGAAGCCAAGGATGGCAGATGCAGCATGGAACTTGTTGCGAGATCCGGAGAGCTAGATAAGACACAGTTTCGAGAAGCCTTGTTGGAGTAGGAGCTTGGAGGGCTTAGGCACATAGGGTAGATTAGACTTGGAGGGTCTCTTGCTAACCCATGTATCCCAACTGATTGTCCAGTGGAGCGATTACCGCTTGGAGGGCGGCAAAGAGGTTTTTCGCAGAGTTCTACGGTTTCCTCTTTGATAACACGTCTCGGTGTTATCTATGTTTGCATCTCTCTTTCCTACTCTTGTTCATTTCATTTTACTGCTGTGTTGCTTTAAATATGAATTAGAGTAGCTCTCTTGCTTGTTTGCTTGCGTTTACACTATTCCGCACTTAGTATTAAGTTAGTGTAAAATCAACCAAGCCGTAATTTGAATTGGGGGTCTAAATAAGCTCTTGTGTTTTCACACATTTTGAGCTTTCAAAATTGGTCCCTTCTTAACTGCTTCCCAAACACCAAATGGCATCCTCATAGATATGGGTATAGTGAGAAAAGGTTTTGGTAATGTACCACTCAAGGATTGGACAATGGAAAGGAAGAGAGTAGAGGAATTTGAAGAGTCTCTATGTGAAGATTGTGGATGAATCAATCTTGTTTTTCTCTAGGGTTTCTCTCTCAAAATTTTCTCTGAAAGCTCTTTAAAAATCGTGGGTATAAGGGTATATGTATAGTAGGGTGAGAAGGAATGTGAAAAGTTAGTTTTTCCCAAACAGGGTGTTCTAGCGACTTAACCTCGCAACTGGGTTAAGTTGTGAGTTCAAGCCGCGAGCTAACGGCCTGGCCAGCCTGGGACTTTTTTCCTGTAGTGCAACAGTTGGTGCGACTAAGCATTTGACGCCACAAGGGCTACCTTATCCCAAGTGGATTTGGCTGCCTCTAGCTTTGTCCAACCTATTTGAACAGTATCCCAAACAGCCTCATCAATAGAACAAAGAAATGCTCTCATCCTTATCTTCCAAAAGGCATAGTTGCTACCATCAAAATAGGGTGGAGCATTTAAAGATTCAAACCAGTCCATTTCAATATGGGGTCAAGGATCACACTATGGTAATGAAACCAATAAGAGTGTACCCGCTCTGACACCAATTGAAAGTTCAATAAGTGTATAAAACACCTTAAACGTTTAGACCCCCAATTTACAAATTACCAATTCAAGCTTAATATCAAACAATTAATGTGCGGAAAAATGAACGTAAGCTTAATACAGAATTGATAAATAATCTAAACCAAATAAATTCACATCCACAGCAGAAATTAAATGGAAAAGATTAAGAGAAGGGAGATGCAAACAAAAGGACAACACTCGATGTGTCATCGAAGAGGAAATCGAAGCCCTTAGCGTAAAACCTCTCCGCCGCCCCCCAAGCAGTAAACAATCTACGAAAGAATGTAGTTGGGATACATGAACAGCAGAAGACCCTCCAAGCCTAATCTACCCAATGCACATAAGCCCTCCAATCTCCTACTCCAACGAAATTAAGCTGATCTTATTTCTTCTTTAACTTGCCAGATTCTGCTACTTGACCATAGCATCTACCAATATGAAATTTGTAAAGTTGTGATTTACAAATTTATATTTTGTTGGCTTTTATTCCATACCAAATTTGATTGTAATTTTATTCAATTTTTTGTATCCTGTATTTGTTTTGGGAATTTATTATAAGGGTTGTGTGATAGTGAGAGAGAATGTGAAAACTTAAGCTATTGAAGTCTGAAGAGTTTTCGCGGGTATATCGCGACTAAGCATCCCGCGAAAGGAAGAATGTGCCTTGCACATGACTGGAATGTGAAGATTCAGGCCAGATGGAGACAGCTGTGTCTCGCGAGTATCTCGCGGGTAAGGCCTTCTCGCGAGACATTCTGTTCTGCCAACTTGTCCAGTCTGATACACACTTTCTGTACCTACACTATTTATACCCACATTACCCACAAATGTAAGACAGAGTTTCAGAGAGAAAACCCTAGCTAAAACACTTGAGAGTTAGAAATTGTTCATCCAACAATTCTCTACACATTTGTTTGTGGAATTTCCTCATCTCCTACCTCTCCATTTCCATACCATTGAGAGGTCAATAGCCCAAACACTTACCACACCTTTTGAGAGTGTCCAGTGAGGTTTTGGTGTTGCTGGGAAATATTGGAAGAAGCCAAGGATGGCAGATGCAGCATGGAACTTGTTGCGAGATCCAGAAAGCTAGATAAGACACAGTTCCGAGAAGCCTTGTTGGAGTAGGAGCTTGGAGGGCTTAGGTAGATAGGGTAGATTAGGCTTGGAGGGTCTCTTGCTTACCCATGTATCCCAACTGATTATCTAGTGGAGCGATTACCGCTTGGAGGGCGGCAGAGAGGTTTTTCGCAGAGTTCTACGGTTTCCTCTTTGATAACACGTCTCGGTGTTATCTATGTTTGCATCTCTCTTTCCTACTCTTGTTCATTTCATTTTACTGTTGTGTTGCTTTAAATATGAATTAGAGTAGCTCTCTTGCTTGTTTGCTTGCGTTTACACTATTCCGCACTTAGTATTAAGTTAGTGTAAAATCAACCAAGCCGTAATTTGAATTGGGGGTCTAAATAAGCTCTTGTGTTTTCACACATTTTGAGCTTTCAAAATTGGTCCCTTCTTAACTGCTTCCCAAACACCAAATGGCATCCTCATAGATATGGGTATAGTGAGAAAAGGTTTTGGTAATGTACCACTCAAGGATTGGACAACGGAAAGGAAGAGAGTAGAGGAATTTGAAGAGTCTCTATGTGAAGATTGTGGATGAATCAATCTTGTTTTTCTTTAGGGTTTCTCTCTCAAAATTTTCTCTGAAAGCTCTCTAAAAATCGTGGGTATAAGGGTATATGTATAGTAGGGTGAGAAGGAATGTGAAAAGTTATTTTTTCCCAAACAGGGTGTTCTAGCGACTTAACCTCGCAACTGGGTGAAGTTGTGAGTTCAAGCCGCGAGCTAACGGCCTGGCCAGCCTGGGACTTTTTTCCTGTAGTGCAACAGTTGGTGCGACTAAGCATTTGACGCCACAAGGGCTACCTTATCCCAAGTAGATTTGGCTGCCTCTAGCTTTGTCCAACCTATTTGAACAGTATCCCAAACAGCCACATCAATAGAACAAAGAAATGCTCTCATCCTTACCTTCCAAAAGGCATAGTTGCTACCATCAAAATAGGGTGGAGCATTTAAAGATTCAAACCAGTCCATTTCAATATGGGGTCAAGGATCACACTATGGTAATGAAACCAATAAGAGTGTACCCGCTCTGACACCAATTGAAAGCTCAATAAGTGTATAAAACACCTTAAACGTTTAGACCCCCAATTTACAAATTACCAATTCAAGCTTAATATCAAACAATTAATGTGCGGAAAAATGAACGTAAGCTTAATACAGAATTGATAAACAATCTAAACCAAATAAATTCTCATCCACAGCAGAAATTAAATGGAAAAGATTAAGAGAAGAGAGATGCAAACAAAAGGACAACACTCGATGTGTCATCGAAGAGGAAATCGAAGCCCTTAGCAAAAAACCTCTCCGCCGCCCTCCAAGCAGTAAGCAATCTACTAAAGAATGTAGTTGGGATACATGAACAGCAGAAGACCCTCCAAGCCTAATCTACCCAATGTACATAAGCCCTCCAATCTCCTACTCCAACGAAATTAAGCTGATCCTATTTCTTCTTTAACTTGCCAGATTATGCTACTTGACCATAGCATCTACCAATATGAAATTTGTAAAGTTGTGATTTACAAATTTATATTTTGTTGGCTTTTATTCCATACCAAATTTGATTGTAATTTTATTCAATTTGTTGTACCCTGTATTTGTTTTGGGAATTTATTATAAGGGTTGTGTGATAGTGAGAGAGAATGTGAAAACTTAAGCTATTGAAGTCTGAAGAGTTTTGGCGGGTGTATCGCGACTAAGCATCCCGCGAAAGGAAGAATGTGCCTTGCACATGACTGGAATGCGAAGTGTCAGGCCAGATGGAGACAGCTATGTCTCGCGAGTATCTCGCGGGTAAGGCCTTCTCGCGAGACATTCTGTTCTGCCAACTTGTCCAGTCTGATACACACTTTCTGTACCTACACTATTTATACCCACATTACCCACAAATGTAAGACAGAGTTTCAGAGAGAAAACCCTAGCTAAAACACTTGAGAGTTAGAAATTGTTCATCCGACAATTCTCTACACATTTGTTTGTGGAATTTCCTCATCTCCTACCTCTCCATTTCCATACCATTGAGAGGTCAATAGCCCAAACACTTACCACACCTTTTGAGAGTGTCCAGTGAGGTTTTGGTGTTGCTGGGAAACATTGGAAGAAGCCAAGGATGGTAGATACAGCATGGAACTTGTTGCGAGATCCAGAAAGCTAGATAAGACACAGTTCCGAGAAGCCTTGTTGGAGTAGGAGCTTGGAGGGCTTAGGTAGATAGGGTAGATTAGGCTTGGAGGGTCTCTTGCTTACCCATGTATCCCAACTGATTGTCTAGTGGAGCGATTACCGCTTGGAGGGCGGCAAAGAGGTTTTTCGCAGAGTTCTACGGTTTCCTCTTTGATAACACGTCTCGGTGTTATCTATGTTTGCATCTCTCTTTCCTACTCTTGTTCATTTCATTTTACTGCTGTGTTGCTTTAAATATGAATTAGAGTAGCTCTCTTGCTTGTTTGCTTGCGTTTACACTATTCCGCACTTAGTATTAAGTTAGTGTAAAATCAACCAAGCCGTAATTTGAATTGGGGGTCTAAATAAGCTCTTGTGTTTTCACACATTTTGAGCTTTCAAAATTGGTCCCTTCTTAACTGCTTCCCAAACACCAAATGGCATCCTCATAGATATGGGTATAGTGAGAAAAGGTTTTGATAATGTACCACTCAAGGATTGGACAATGGAAAGGAAGAGAGTAGAGGAATTTGAAGAGTCTCTATGTGAAGATTGTGGATGAATCAATCTTGTTTTTCTTTAGGGTTTCTCTCTCAAAATTTTCTCTGAAAGCTCTCTAAAAATCGTGGGTATAAGGGTATATGTATAGTAGGGTGAGAAGGAATGTGAAAAGTTAGTTTTTCCCAAACATGGTGTTCTAGCGACTTAACCTCGCAACTGGGTTAAGTTGTGAGTTCAAGCCGCGAGCTAACGGCCTGGCCAGCCTGGGACTTTTTTCCTGTAGTGGAACAGTTGGTGCGACTAAGCATTTGACGCCATAAGGGCTACCTTATCCCAAGTGGATTTGGCTGCCTCTAGCTTTGTCCAACCTATTTGAACAGCATCCCAAACAACCTCATCAATAGAACAAAGAAATGCTCTCATCCTTACCTTCCAAAAGGCATAGTTGCTACCATCAAAATAGGGTGGAGCATTTAAAGATTCAAACCAGTCCATTTCAATATGGGGTCAAGGATCACACTATGGTAATGAAACCAATAAGAGTGTACCCGCTCTGACACCAATTGAAAGTTCAATAAGTGTATAAAACAACTTAAACGTTTAGACCCCCAATTTACAAATTATCAATTCAAGCTTAATATCAAACAATTAATGTGCGGAAAAATGAACGTAAGCTTAATACAGAATTGATAAACAATTTAAACCAAATAAATTCACATCCACAGCAGAAATTAAATGGAAAAGATTAAGAGAAGAGAGATGCAAACAAAAGGACAACACTCGATGTGTCATCGAAGAGGAACTCGAAGCCCTTGGCGTAAAACCTCTCCGCCGCCCTCCAAGCAGTAAACAATCTACTAAAGAATGTAGTTGGGATACATGAACAGCAGAAGACCCTCCAAGCCTAATCTACCCAATGTACATAAGCCCTCCAATCTCCTACTCCAACGAAATTAAGCTGATCCTATTTCTTCTTTAACTTGCCAGATTCTGCTACTTGACCATAGCATCTACCAATATGAAATTTGTAAAGTTGTGATTTACAAATTTATATTTTGTTGGCTTTTATTTCATACCAAATTTGATTGTAATTTTATTCAATTTTATGTACCCTGTATTTGTTTTGGGAATTTATTATAAGGGTTGTGTGATAGTGAGAGAGAATGTGAAAACTTAAGCTATTGAAGTCTGAAGAGTTTTGGCGGGTATATCGCGACTAAGCATCCCGCGAAAGGAAGAATGTGCCTTGCACATGACTGGAATGCAAAGAGTCAGGCCAGATGGAGACAGTTGTGTCTCGCGAGTATCTCACGGGTAAGGCCTTCTCACGAGACATTCTGTTCTGCCAACTTGTCCAGTCTGATACACACTTTCTGTACCTACACTATTTATACCCACATTACCCACAAATGTAAGACAGAATTTCAGAGAGAAAACCCTAGCTAAAACACTTGAGAGTTTGAAATTGTTCATCCAACAATTCTCTACATTTCCATACCATTGAGAGGTCAATAGCCCAAACACTTACCACACCTTTTGAGAGTGTCCAGTGAGGTTTTGGTGTTGCTGGGAAACATTGGAAGAAGCCAAGGATGGCAGATGCAACATGGAACTTGTTACGAGATCCGGAGAGCTAGATAAGACACAGTTTCGAGAAGCCTTATTGGAGTAGGAGCTTGGAGGGCTTAGGTACATAGGGTAGATTAGACTTGGAGGGTCTCTTGCTTACCCATGTATCCCAACTGATTGTCTAGTGGAGCGATTACCGCTTGGAGGGCGGCAGAGAGGTTTTTCGCAGAGTTCTACGGTTTCCTCTTTGATAACACGTTTCGGTGTTATCTATGTTTGCATCTCTCTTTCCTACTCTTGTTCATTTCATTTTACTGCTGTGTTGCTTTAAATATGAATTAGAGTAGCTCTCTTGCTTGTTTGCTTGCGTTTACACTATTCCACACTTAGTATTAAGTTAGTGTAAAATCAACCAAGCCGTAATTTGAATTGGGGGTCTAAATAATCTCTTGTGTTTTCACACATTTTGAGCTTTCAAAATTGGTCCCTTCTTAACTGCTTCCCAAACACCAAATGGCATCCTCATAGATATGGGTATAGTGAGAAAAGGTTTTGGTAATGTACCACTCAAGGATTGGACAATGGAAAGGAAGAGAGTAGAGAAATTTGAAGAGTCTCTATGTGAAGATTGTGAATGAATCAATCTTGTTTTTCTCTAGGGTTTCTCTCTCAAAATTTTCTCTGGAAGCTCTCTAAAAATCGTGGGTATAAGGGTATATGTATAGTACGGTGAGAAGGAATGTGAAAAGTTAGTTTTTCCCAAACAGGGTGTTCTAGCGACTTAACCTCACAACTGGGTTAAGTTGTGAGTTCAAGCCGCGAGCTAACGGCCTGGCCAGCCTGGGACTTTTTTCCTGTAGTGCAACAGTTGGTGCAACTCTTCAGCTTCTGGTATGCTTGGCACATGTGCAACCTTCTGGTGGCTTGCAAGCTGCGAGCCACCCGCGAGATCCAGTCGCGAGTCCCTGCTTCTTTACACAATCTTGAGCATTTCTTCACACTCTCTCACACACTACCTTTACATAATTCCCACCTAAATACAGGGTTACTAATTGCAAAAATGCAAGCAAATTTGGCATGGAATAAAGCCAACAAGATGGTTGATAAAATTCAACCTTACACATGTGAAAAATACTGGCCAACCTGACGGAACCCAACCAGACTAGGCTTGTTTTATAACCCGCTTAGAACAACCCATTTTTAGCCCGCAACCCGTTTGGCCCGTAACCTGATTGACCCAACCCAAACTAAACCCAACCCAACCCAACCGTTTGCCATGCCTACCACTGTTGAGAATGCAAATTGTC